>JAIMZQ010000026.1:70000-197500 GCA_020698575.1 Bostrychus sinensis
CCAGATCAGTATTTGTTGTGTGAAATTGTCTTTTGTTAGAAACTGTTGCACTGTTAATAAATAATCATTCTTAATTATATACAGTTAAATAATAAATAAATCTTATTGGGCCGTATGTTATATAGTATTTTTATACTGAAGGCAGAGTGGTTAATAACAAAATACTTTGTGGTTCATACATGTTCTTCAATGCTTTTGTATTATTGTTTAATATATAAAAACCTTCATAAATAAAGTTTTTAAAAAAATACTTTTCTTTATTATTTTATATACTGTATGTGTTGTTATTTTATCAACCATGAAAATAAATAACTGATGAATGGAGGTTCGTGTTCTTTTATTTTTGTGAACTTACAAATCCAGCTCTGTGCAGGGGTCACTTCTCAGCCCAGTCCAGTAGGAGGCGGTGTTGTTCCTTCAGCTGCTCAGCCAAGCGCCATTAAACAAAGAAGAAGAGCGATTTTTTTTTTTTTATTTTTTTTATTGAACACATCAAATATAACATTTGGTACAATCACAATGATAATAAACAGAGGAGCAACAGACGTACAAGCAGTACGAATACAAAGGAGACAGTGAAAGAGAAAATAAATAAATAATAATAATCGTAATAGAATAAAATAAATAGAACAAATTTACGGAGGGAGCAGATCCAGCAGAGCTGTGTTAGCGGTGGTTAGCTCCGAGCTAAAGCTAAAAGCAGTTTGTAAAAATGTCTAAAGGCCAAACGCTGAGAGCTTTGGTGAATGAGCGGCTGACTGCGGCTGCTGAAGACATATTTGCGCTGTTTGAAAGAACAATAGCGGAGTATGAGGAGGAACTGTGTCGCTCAAAAGAGGAGAACGAGAGAAAACAGCAGCTCCTGGACTCTGTTCTGAGCCCACGAGTCCTGGTCCACAGAGCAGGTTGGTTCTCTTTACTTCTACAGTCAGTGCTCGGGGCAGACCTCAGTGCGCGGGGGATTCTGGGAGCTTTACTGTTCTCTCTGTGCGGCGCTAACGAGGCTTTCTCTGTGATGAGTGTTTTAGCGTCTGCAGAGTCTCCAGGCAGGGTCAGATTAGTATTTGTTGCGTGAAATTGTCTTTTTGTCAGAAACTGTTGCACTGTTGATAAAATATAAATCCAAAAACTCATAAAAAAACATTTCTGATTATACTATTAACAATCTAAAATATTTAAATTAATCTTGTTAGGTTCTATTTTTAAACTGAGGCCATAGTGGTTAATAACAAAATACTTCTCTTTATTATTTTATATAGTTTTTGTTACTTTGTCAACCATGAAAATAAATAACTGATGAATGTAGGTCTATGTTCTTTTAATTTGTAAACTTACAAATCCAGCTCTGTGCACGGTTCACTTTTCACCCCAGTCCAGTAGGTGGTGGTGTTGCTTTTTTTGTAGAAACCCTGTATTTGTACGAGGAAAATCAGGAAGCGCATGCACAAAACAGTTCTGTCTGCTAATTATTATATTCTTCTCTCATCATATTGACACAAATAAAACACTATATGTCTTTACCTCTCATCTCTCATAATAAAACTATATACTGCGTCATAATTACACAGCATAAAGCTTTAAACTAGTTTGTTTCTTAAATATTTTAATAATGCATATTACTATTAGCCTATATTATAATATTATATTATAATACATGCTATTTTAAATTTTATAAAAAGAAATGTATTGTCGTATTTTGAACTGATTATGAATTCAAACTGTGGCAGCAATTGTAGCAATAAAAACTACATTAATGGGAGACGGGACTGTGGGACGTCCCAGCTGGAGTGTTACTTTAGAGTTTGTTGTGGTCCGCGGAGTTGTTGCTCTCGCCGCCGCTCACCTTTACCCCAGGGCCCAGGGCCCAGGCGAAGACAAGTCAAAAGAGCTCTGATGCAGCGGAGGAGGACCGGGAAATGCTCAGAGCTTTATCAATAGCTTTTTTTCATATCTTCTTTGCAGATTAGTTTTCTTTCATCACTTAATATGATAATTATAATAATTACGTATATAACACAGCAGCGGTAATGTTCTGTCTCTAAACATCAAGGTATTTTACAAATAAACAGAATGAACATTTAATGTAAAATATACATCAGCAACAGCAGAGTTCCACAGCACTGGGAAGTAAGTTCTGAGCATTACACTAATAAATTATTTATGTATCAGGTAAATTATATCCACACCTACATTACACAACATCTGACAGGTTTATTATCCTAAACCCAACATTCATTGTTGATATTAGCTAAACCCCCATACAATTACAAAAACTCTACAGAATCATATTTTAATAAAAGAAAGAGTAACCACTCAGATATGTAGACAAGGAAATGTATTCAGTCACATGAAAAGAAATATGAAAGGCAATAGAAAACAGGAGACATGGGCCTTTAGCGAGCTTTGTGTTGGTGAACTACAGTGGGGTAATCTGGGCATTTTTCTCATCTGGAGGTGACCTGCAGTGGTGGAGTGCAACAAAGTACTTTGTTACTTTACTTAAGCACAATTTTCATGTAACTTACGTAAAATTTACAAGAGATACTTTTATTGTACTACATTTTTGACCAAGTGTCTGTACTTTTTACTCCACTACATTTATGAGTTAGTTTGAAGTACAAAATAATTTGAGGTTTGGTTTAAAATCATGTGTTTTTGTTGTACCCTCATTGCAGACACAGAGTACTTAAATAAAAAAAGATGCAGTAAAGTAATACTCCTTTAGAAACATCAGAATAATAAAGACAGAAGACCTTCAGCAAAATCCCTCACATTTAAAACATTCATGAACTGTATCTTGAATCTGTGCGAAATAATTTTACTTAAAGTAAAGTAAGTAGTTAAGTAAAGAAGTTGAGTAGGTCTTCCACCTCTGGTGACATGAAACCTTCCTTCAGGCCGTCCTGACCCAGCTTACACTTGCTGCTTCAGTTGCTCCTCCATGGGAAGCCCCACAGATAAACCCATACAGATGAGGCGCTGGTCACTGTTTCCTGGCCTGTGTAGTCTCCTACGTCCTGCCACAGCAGCGGCTGCAGTCTGCAGGATCATCGATGACCCCTCTTCCTTATTTACCCAAAGAGGATGAAGTGGAGCAGGTGAAGACAGTGTTTGCTGGGCACAAGGCACCGTCCCCTGTGCTGTCGGTGCCATCAACAGGTGCCACGCGAGGCCATCCCTACTGCAGAACCACAGAAGAGAGATGTTACATGAAGACATTTCCCCTCCATAATCCTGCAGAGTGTGTGTAATGCAGAGGGGCATTCACTGCCGCGGGATCTGTGTACGACACCTGTCCTTCACTGTTCACCAGGCCTCCTGCTCAGAGAGAGGGGGGTACCTGTGCCTCCAGGACGTCATCATTGTAATGACCCCATACCGTCAGCCTGAAACCAGTAAGTTACACCTACAATGACACACAAAATTCATACTTGGATTACTGTATAATATAATCATAATTTTTAAACAGTGAACATTTTTTGTATTTAGTACAGGACAAGTGGAGGCGCGCTACAACACCACACAAAGGCCAGCAGTGTTAGAGTGCGTACCTTTGGTGCTCTGAAGACACAATGGCAGATCCATCTCAGGTTCTCTCCTAAACTCATGGAACCAGCTGCACACCTACAACAGCTGCGTAGAGAGTTTAGGTGAAGCAGCAGCAGGACCAGGAGAGGACAGGAAGGTGCTGCAGCTGAAGACTGGGAGCTCTCCAGAACTGTCTCTGAGCCAGACCGACCATCTTCAGAGTTGCCTGCATGTCTGAGAAAACATCACTACAGTCAGCAACTTTTCAGTAATTAAATAATAAAATAAAATATGGTCATAAAACGGTTAGTCTGTTTCTCTTGCTTCAGATAACATTGCTTTTGTTTACAAAAATCAAACCTCCCGTGGTATTGCACATGAAGAATTTTTAATTAAAGATTTTGAACTAAGTTTGTAATTCTGCTCCTCTCTGATCCGAGTTCCTTGAACTATCACAGCCTCAGTGTCCCTGCTTCTGTTCCTCTCCTCTCCCTCATGTCCCATCGTCTCACTGCCAGGCTCTACCCCTGTCTTTGTGGGTGGACTGCAGAATGGATATTTATTTTAATCATAGTACTTCATAAGTCCTGGGTTTCTTTTGTCATCTCTGAAATTTAAACATTAGTCTTTTTACAACAAATAATATTACTCATAACAAGTCAGAACAAAAGAGAATAGATGAACAAAATATTATACATAACACATTTTGCCTCGATTTACCTTGAAACTATAATATTTTTAGAGATATATTTAATTAATATAAAGTTAATAGCGTTAATATTTTTGATATACAACAAATATAGCTTACAACAAATACAAAAAACAAACCCAAAATTATTATTTTTTTTTTAACAACTAAAAAGACCGCCAGAGGCAGCGGCACATTTCGAAACGACTGGCCGGACTCGGCTGTTTAGAGCCGGGTACAGTTAGCTCTGAGTGCCGCTAGCTAGTGAGGGGCGCTGGGTCCAGCCGGCCCGTCAACGTCGGAACTAAATTCTCAGTTAGGGGCTATCTTTAAGAATAGAGCGCAGATTTAAGATTAAAATTATAAACTTCTCGCCTCAAATCGTCTTAAACGTTAATTTCGTACCAAGACAGCAGTAATATTTCAACTTTAAACTTACCGCTGTGGACTTTCTCCTCCACCACGGCTGCCACCGCAGGAGCAGTGGTTTTTCTTCTTCTTCTTCTTGTCCTCTCCGGCAGTCTACACGCCAAAGGCGCACTGCTGCCCCTCACTGTTAAAAGGGGGTATTACACTCTGCTCCAATCACAGTCTGCGGTTCAGCCCAGAGACAAAGACAAAGTTCATCACTGCTTTATGCGCTTCTTGCTGGTGTACAGATGGTCCAAGTAAGGTCTTCAGTGAGATTGACTTAAACTCCAGGTCAAATATTTGTAGAAAAATGTCTCTTCTGTGTTCTGCAAACCTGCTACACTCTAACAGAACATGGTGCACAGTTTCTTCCTTTCCACAGGTTTCACACTGGCCATTGATGTGCTTCCCTATTAGACAGAGACAAACATATAGTAATAAAGAGAAGTATGTTGTTATTGACCACTCTGCCCTCGGTTTAAAAATACTAAATAACATATGGCCCGAAAAGATTGATTTAATTATTTAACTGAATATAATTAATAATTATTATTTATTAACCGTGCAACCTATTCATGAGACAGTGACTCGGGTTAATCATGTGATGCTGGCGTACATGTGGGGAAAAAAGTTTGCCAAACTCCACTAATAATGGACTTCTGTAAACAAACTATGAGTGATTTGAGTATTTATAAACCAGGCATTAAAAACCATGTGTTATATTCAAACCATACTTTACTTTTACGATCAAAACGCTCTGGATTAATGCAGCTGTTATTGCCTTAAGATGGAAGCTAGTTTACCTATTAGTGGGCGAAAAACTTCATGTCTGTGTGAGATGGACCTGACAAATGTAAATTAGTATTTAGGCCAAAAGATTTCCACTATGGGCCGGTTCCAAGCCCGAGTTAATGTGTGGGTCACTTTGGAGAAAGAAAGATTTATCAGGTACCCCACACATGTCACCTGCAGTGAGGGGCCCTCCCAGAGCCGGCCCCTGGCACAGCTCACAGTTTAGGAGGCGCCGCAAAAAGAAGTTTAAGTTAATGCTCACTAAAGTTTATCAAATGCTTTGTTTTTAGTGGTCGTGCTGTAGGAGGGGGCTCTTATTTAAAATCTTGCCTTGGGCTCCAACAGAGCTAGGACCGGCTCTGGGCCCTCCTCTGCAGATATTTTTTGGTACGTGACCTTTAATAAAACAGGTTTAGACACCTCTGCATTAAACAAATGTACAAATTCTAGTAAACAATTAATCATTTGCACATTTTTGGACACTGTGCACCTTAACCTTTAGTTTAGAACACGTCTCTTCCTTGCACCTCCAGTCATTACAAACTATCACAGAATTACGCCATCTTCCTAAATCAACTATTGAATATTTCTATATAAAGCTTTGCGTATTACCATTAAACTTATATTTTGATGTACTACTGCTAAGGTTAATTACGGCTCAACATTAGTAATAATAATAGTTGGGTCTTATGTCATGTTTTTCCACTGTAAGCTCAGCTTACAGTTGGGTGCATTGTTCGTTTATAAAATTGCACACATAACAAACAAAGCTGCTACAAAGTTATCAGACTCAAGGCTGCAGGTGTGAACCCCTGTGGCCCAGCCCGATGCGTGGGAGACAAAGAAGATAACGCTCTGCTGAGATCGTCATACACAATATACAAACTATGGACACTCCTCTCTTGCAGTGCGCTCTCTCTCTCTCCACTCAGTGGGGCTGCTGCTGTAACCTCATCTACTCCAAACTGGATATAAAGTTACCCCTTTTTTTTTTTTTTTTTTAGATCATTGACCTGTTTATGTGTTAGACTGAACTTTTCTGGTGTAAAAACAGTACACCTAAAAACAGTTTTTCACTGTTGCCATTTAACACTACAACGTTGTTTATTTTATCACTGAGCAAATCTATATCACATCAAAATCAAAATCATTTTATTTATCCGTTAGGAACTTCATTTGCAGGAAAAAAGCCCCGGTGCAGGCACAGACTTTTTCTTTTGACTCTTTTTTATTTCATCCATAAATTCTTTCTTCTTTTCTTTGTTTAATGGCGCTTGGCTGAGCAGCTGAAGGAGCAACACCGCCTCCTACTGGACTGGGCTGAGAAGTGACCCCTGCACAGAGCTGGATTTGTAAGTTCACAAAAATAAAAAGAACATGGGGGAAATAAAAGATTATAATTTCAAAGACAGGGATGAAGTGTTTTATCAGTTTGACAAATTCACATTCCAATGTCTGTGAGGTCAAAATGTTCACTAGAAATAAACCCTGCAGTGTTGTAGCTTTAAACCCCATCCTTAAAAGCAAACCAATAATAACACTTTCTTTTCTTTATTCATTAGTAAAATGTACACAGTGTAAAAGTTCATCAAAATAATACAAAAAGGCATTTGTTAATTTTGGAATAATGTACATTTAAAGGCACAAGAGAACCCAGAGAGTGTGCTTCTCCTCTGGCAGTGCTCAGTTTGTCCTCTCAGTCCACAACAAATCAATATAGCAAAGTTAAACCAGGGCAGGCCATTTGTCCCAGGCCTCCAGAACGGAGGTGAGCAGGTGACAGTGGCTCAAGAGGAAGAGAGGTAATCCTATAACCGGAAGATAGGAGTCATAACTGTCAGTACTGCCACACCATTGGTCCATAACTGTCAGTACTGCCACACCATTGGTCCATAACTGTCAGTACTGCCACACCATTGGTCCATAACTGTCAGTACTGCCACACCATTGGTCCATAACTGTCAGTACTGCCACACCATTGGTCCATAACTGTCAGTACTGCCACACCATTGGTCCATAACTGTCAGTACTGCCACACCATTGGTCCATAACTGTCAGTACTGCCACACCTTTGGTCCATAAACCAAGATAATGTAAACAGACATCTTCCAATGCTTCTATAAAATTTCTCAAGAACAATTTGACAGAAATGGAGAGATTTCTTGTGTACACGCATGTTGCTTCCTTACATTTGTAAAAAATTATTTCAGACTGGACATCTGTATGGCTTGAGAACTTTCACTGAATCACATTTGTACAGCTATGGTTTCTCTCCTGTGTGAGTCTTCATATGTTTTCTGAGATTACTCATAAAGGCAAATGGTTTCTTACAGACTGAACAGCTGTAAGGTTTCTCTCCAGTGTGAGTTCTCATATGATGTTTGAGATAACCTCTGTGGGCAAAGGTTTTCTTACAGACTGAACAGCTGTAAGGTTTCTCTCCTGTGTGAGTTCTCATATGGTATTTGAGATTACCTTCATGAACAAATGTTTTCTTACAAACTGAACAGGTGTAAGGTTTCTCTCCAGTGTGAATTCTCATATGGTCTTTGAGATAACTTCTGTGGGCAAATGGTTTCTTACAGATTGTACAGCTGTAAGGTTTCTCTCCTGTGTGAGTTGTCATGTGTGCTTTGAAATGACCCTTTTGAACAAATGTTTTCTTACAAACTGAACAGCTGTAAGGTTTCTCTCCTGTGTGAGTTCTCATATGTAATTTGAGGGTCCAGCTTGCTGCAAACCCTCTCTTACAAACTGAACAGCTGTAAGCTTTCTCTCCAGCGTGACTTCTCATATGCATTTTGAGAGTACTTGTATAAGCAAGTGTTTTCTTACAGACTGAACAGCTGTAAGGTTTCTCTCCTGTGTGAGTTCTCATGTGTGCTTTGAAATGACCCTTTTGAACAAATGTTTTCTTACAAACTGAACAGCTGTAAGGTTTCTCTCCTGTGTGAGTTCTCATATGTAATTTGAGGGTCCCGCTTGCTGCAAACCCTCTCTTACAAACTGAACAGCTGTAAGGTTTCTCTCCAGCGTGACTTCTCATATGCATGTTGAGAGTACTTGTATAAGCAAATGTTTTCTTACAGACTGAACAGGTGTAAGGTTTCTCTCCAGTATGAGTTTTCATATGTACTTTGAGGGTCCAGCGTGCTGCAAACCCTCTCTTACAGACTGAACAGCTGTAAGGTTTCTCTCCAGTATGAGTTTTCATATGTCTTCTCAGTTTACAGCTACCTGAAAACCTTTTCTTACAGGTTGAACAGCTGTAAGGTTTCTCTCCTGTGTGAGTTCTCATATGTCTATTCAGTTTATAGCTACCTGAAAACCTTTTCTTACAGGTTGAACAGCTGTAAGGTTTCTCTCCTGTGTGAGTTCTCATATGCATGTTGAGAGTACTTGTATTAGCAAATGTTTTCTCACAGACTGAACAGTTGTAAGGTTTCTCTCCTGTGTGAATCATGCTATGTCTTTTAAGATCACACTTCAGCACAAATGATTTCCTACAGATTGAACAGCTGTAAGGTTTCTCTCCAGTGTGAGTTCTCATATGTTCTTTGAGATTACCCTTAAGAGAAAATGTTTTCTTACAGACTGAACAGCTGTAAGGTTTCTCTCCATTGTGAGTTCTCATATGTATGTTGAGTGTACTTGTATAAGCAAATGTTTTCTCACAGACTGAACAGCTGTAAGGTTTCTCTCCAGTATGAGTTCTCTTATGTAATTCGAGATCACTCTTTTTAGTAAATATTTTGGTACAGACTGAACAGTTGTAAGGTTTATCTCCTGAGTGAATCATACTATGTCTTTCAAGATAACACTTCAGCACAAATGATTTCCCACAGATTGAACAGCTGTAAGGTTTCTCTTCTGAGTGAAGCGTTGTGTGTCTTTGTAAACTCTGTTTAGTTGTGAATCTCTTTTTACAAACAGAGCACTCATGTTTTTTGGCTTTACCTCCTACATCAGTTCCTGATTTGTCACCATCTTTTACAGTGTCACCAGTCTCTGGTGCAGACTTGTATTTGGTGAACAGACCTGAGTTTTGTGCAGCTGTACTTCTGTCTTTTATCTGGACTTGGTTGTAGTCGTCTCCATCAGCCTCTGTCTCCATCTGTTGAGTTGAACTGCTGGCTGGAGGTTCCCAGTCTTCATCATTGTCAGTGTCAGAAGAGTTGTCAGTTTGTTCCTCAGTCTCTGAGTGTAAATGTCCATGTGGGTCTAAGCTGGTGTCTGCTTCTGCTCGTCCACAGTCCTCTCCTTGTGTTTCCTCTCTGTGCTCAGTTTGTCTTTGTTGAAGTGAGGACTGTGCTTCACTCTTTACAGAGACAATAATGAACTCTGGGAGCTGCTCTTCCTCCTGTTTGATGCTCTGTTCCTCTGGTTCCTCTTTAGTTTGTGGTGTCTCTGTGATTTCCTGGTTCAGACTGAGGTCATGACTGCAGGAGTAATTCTGGACATCTGCAAGAGAAAATGTAAAGATCGCACAATTAAACCACTGATTATTATTTACAGAGGCCAGGGGCTGGAGTCTGTCCCAGCTACGGCACGAGACAGGCACATCAGCACTGACAGACTGTAGATGCATCTTTAGAAATCTTTTGAAATATTGCACAGTGTTACGGCGCTTGGCCTGGGCCCGCCTACCCGTGCTCCCTACATATCCCATTAACCGGTCTTATTTTGTATGCAACTGCTGCTGCTTGGGTTCCTGGCTCTGGTTGGTGGACCAGCCTTTCTACCTGATCCTGGTTGGCTCCTGCTAGTGGCGCCACTGATTGGTCCGGCACCCCAACCCTGCACCAATCCGGACTTTCCACCTGCCAAGGCTGCTCCCAATAAAAGGAACGCCCACCAGCCGGCCGTGCGGCTGGGACTCTGTGAACAGCTCGCCTCTTACTATGCTGTGTCTCTCGGTTCGTCACTCTAGCCTGTTTTACTGTAGTGAGTGACTTGTGAGTTTGTTTAACTGAGACACTAGAGTCACTTGTGACGTTTTTGTGACTGTATAAGAATTGTATTATTTTTATTTTGGTTATCCTTACGCCTACTGGAGTCTCCTTTTTCTATTTTTGCATTTATTTCTAATATTGTTTGTGTTAGACTATCTGCCCTTGGAGGCACTTCTGTTACCTTCCGTTTACACTTCCCTTATAAATAAATTGCCAACTTTAATTTACCAATTTACATCTTGGTTGTGTTACTTCCCTTTTACCCTAGCGGAGCTGGTTGTAACACACAGTTCATTCATTCATCCTCTTCATGTTCTTCCAGTTACGGGTCACGGGTACTGGAGCCTGTCCCACAGGCTTTAGGCAAGGAACGTCCTGGACAGAGACTCGTTAGTCTCAGGGCTGACACAGAGACACTGACATTTGTGAGGATTTAGTCATGTCATTCTTTTTACTTTTAGTCTAGTTTTAGTCGACTAAATGTCATACAAATTTTGTTGATTTAAAACTACTCTCATGAAAACTTCTCTTTACAGTGGACTTAGACACTGACAGACCTACTTCCTGAAGAGTCTGAAGTGGATGTTATGAAGGGTTTTTTCTTCACCATTTTGTTTCAGCCTAAGGATGATCTGGTTCACTTCCATTGAGACTGAATGTTGTGGGTTCACAGCAACCGCTTTCAAATGCAAATGCCAAACCTGGAATCGAGTCCAGACCTTTTACCTGCTCACGATTACAAGAGTGCACCAAACATGAGAAAATGAAATTTGGAAGAAAGTTTCTATGGGGTAAGGAAACTATCAAAATAGACGTGCATGTAAAAGTGAAATGCATATATATTTGTCCATAATTGTGCATAAAATAAATTTTGTAAATTATTGTACAAGAGAATACAAATCCAAAAATTACAACATTATATATTTGCAAAAACAAAATACAGTTTTTGGGTTTGCGGTTCATTTGTTGTGAATACAACTTACAATTTTACGCTTGGTACTGCTCTCTTGAGAATACGAAACTCAGCCGTCAAGAAACTATCAAAATTACGTCATGGCCTCGCAGGCGCTCACTCGCAGGCGCTCACTCGCAGGCGCTCACTCACAGGCGCTCACTCACAGACATTATGTATCGAGCAAGCAATCATGGATTCTGAAACTGGCTTAGTGCATGCACCCAGCGAGCCACTAAAGGGGACCGGGCATTTGCAGTTCGGGCTCCCTCGCTCTGGAATGCACTCACCCCAGAACTCAGGCACATCAGATGTCTCAATACTTTTAAGAAGCATATAAAAACTTTCCATTTTAGAAAGGCATTTGATATTACCTGATTTTATTGTTTTATTGTTTGATTTGTGTTTTTAACGTTCTGTCAATTATGTTTTTATATTGTTTTTTTCTAATCGTGTTCTATTGTCTTTTTTATTGAATTTTTACTTGAAGGGTCTGTTATTGGTTTTTATGCATTTTGCACTGTAAAGCACTTTGTAACAATGTTAAGAAAGGTGCTATACAAATAAATATTATTATTATTATTATTATTATTATTAAAAGTTTTCAGGGCGCCAAGCCAACATGGCCGAAGAAACTAATACAGACGCGGAACGAAACCTGGGCCGTTTCTCAATACCAAAGAACGCAAGTACGTACTTGTGTTCTAGGTAAGTCCGTACTTGTGTTCTAGGTAAGTACAGACTTGTGTTCTAGGTAAGTACAGACTTGTGTTCTAGGTAAGTACAGACTTGTGTTCTAGGTAAGTACAGACTTGTGTTCTAGGTAAGTACAGACTTGTGTTCTAGGTAAGTACAGACTTGGGGAGCACAGAGAACGGTTTCTTGTGAATTGGAACAGCAGCGCTTGATGACGTCACCGCGCAGCTCGTCTTTTTCTCTCGTAATAATAAAATTATATACTGCGTTAAAATAATTATACAGCATAAAGCTTTAAACTAGTTTGTATCTTAAATATTTTAATAATGCATATTACTATTATATTATATTATAATACATGCTATTTTAAATTTTATAAAAGAAATGTATTGTCGTATTTTGAACTGATTATGAATTCGAACTGTGGCAGCAATTGTAGCAATAAAAACTACATTAATGGGAGACGGGACTGTGGGACGTCCCAGCTGGAGTGTTACTTTAGAGTTTGTTGTGGTCCGCGGAGTTGTTGCTCTCGCCGCCGCTCACCTTTACCCCAGGGCCCAGGGCCCAGGGCCCAGGCGAAGACAAGTCAAAAGAGCTCTGATGCAGCGGAGGAGGACCGGGAAATGCTCAGAGCTTTATCAATAGCTTTTTTTTTTCATATCTTCTTTGCAGATTAGTTTTTCAACACTTAATATGATAATTATAATAATTACGTATATAACACAGCAGCGGTAATGTTCTGTCCCTAAACATCAAGGTATTTTACTTTACAAATACTTTTACTATACTTTTACTGTACTACATTTTTGACAAAATATCTGTACTTTTTACTCCACAACATTTATGAGTTAGTTTGAAGTACAAAATAATTTGAGGTTTGGTTTAAAATCATGTGTTGTTGTTGTACCCTCACTGCAGACACACAGTACTTAAATAAAAAAAGATGCAGTAAAGTAATACTCCTTTAGAAACATCAGAATAATAAAGACAGAAGACCTTCAGCAAAATCCCTCACATTTAAAACATTCATGAATTGTATCTTGAATCTGTGCGAAATAATTTTACTTAAAGTAAAGTAAGTAGTTAAGTAAAGAAGTTGAGTAGGTCTTCCACCTCTGGTGACATGAAACCTTCCTTCAGGCCGTCCTGACCCAGCTTACACTTGCTGCTTCAGTTGCTCCTCCATGGGAAGCCCCACAGATAAACCCATACAGATGAGGCGCTGGTCACTGTTTCCTGGCCTGTGTAGTCTCCTACGTCCTGCCACAGCAGCGGCTGCAGTCTGCAGGATCATCGATGACCCCTCTTCCTTATTTACCCAAAGAGGATGAAGTGGAGCAGGTGAAGACAGTGTTTGCTGGGCACAAGGCACCGTCCCCTGTGCTGTCGGTGCCATCAACAGGTGCCACGCGAGGCCATCCCTACTGCAGAACCACAGAAGAGAGATGTTACATGAAGACATTTCCCCTCCATAATCCTGCAGAGTGTGTGTAATGCAGAGGGGCATTCACTGCCGCGGGATCTGTGTACGACACCTGTCCTTCACTGTTCACCAGGCCTCCTGCTCAGAGAGAGGGGGGTACCTGTGCCTCCAGGACGTCATCATTGTAATGACCCCATACCGTCAGCCTGAAACCAGTAAGTTACACCTACAATGACACACAAAATTCATACTTGGATTACTGTATAATATAATCATAATTTTTAAACAGTGAACATTTTTTGTATTTAGTACAGGACAAGTGGAGGCGCGCTACAACACCACACAAAGGCCAGCAGTGTTAGAGTGCGTACCTTTGGTGCTCTGAAGACACAATGGCAGATCCATCTCAGGTTCTCTCCTAAACTCATGGAACCAGCTGCACATCTACAACAGCTGCGTAGAGAGTTTAGGTGAAGCAGCAGCAGGACCAGGAGAGGACAGGAAGGTGCTGCAGCTGAAGACTGGGAGCTCTCCAGAACTGTCTCTGAGCCAGACCGACCATCTTCAGAGTTGCCTGCATGTCTGAGAAAACATCACTACAGTCAGCAACTTTTCAGTAATTAAATAATAAAATAAAATATGGTCATAAAACGGTTAGTCTGTTTCTCTTGCTTCAGATAACATTGCTTTTGTTTACAAAAATCAAACCTCCCGTGGTATTGCACATGAAGAATTTTTAATTAAAGATTTTGAACTAAGTTTGTAATTCTGCTCCTCTCTGATCCGAGTTCCTTGAACTATCACAGCCTCAGTGTCCCTGCTTCTGTTCCTCTCCTCTCCCTCATGTCCCATCGTCTCACTGCCAGGCTCTACCCCTGTCTTTGTGGGTGGACTGCAGAATGGATATTTATTTTAATCATAGTACTTCATAAGTCCTGGGTTTCTTTTGTCATCTCTGAAATTTAAACATTAGTCTTTTTACAACAAATAATATTACTCATAACAAGTCAGAACAAAAGAGAATAGATGAACAAAATATTATACATAACACATTTTGCCTCGATTTACCTTGAAACTATAATATTTTTAGAGATATATTTAATTAATATAAAGTTAATAGCGTTAATATTTTTGATATACAACAAATATAGCTTACAACAAATACAAAAAACAAACCCAAAATTATTATTATTTTTTTAACAACTAAAAAGACCGCCAGAGGCAGCGGCACATTTCGAAACGACTGGCCGGACTCGGCTGTTTAGAGCCGGGTACAGTTAGCTCTGAGTGCCGCTAGCTAGTGAGGGGCGCTGGGTCCAGCCGGCCCGTCAACGTCGGAACTAAATTTTCAGTTAGGGACTATCTTTAAGATTAGAGCGCAGATTTAAGATTAAAATGATAAACTTCTCGCCTCAAATCATCTTAAAAGTTAATTTCGTGCCAAGACAGCAGTAATATTTCAACTTTAAACTTACCGCTGTGGACTTTCTCCTCCACCACGGCTGCCACCGCAAAGCATTCTGGGATAGCAGGCAACCTCCAGTTTGAGAATCCATGATTGCTTGCTCGATACATAATGCCTGTGAGCGCCTGTGAGGCCATGACGTAATTTTGATAGTTTCTTGACGGCTGAGTTTCGTATTCTCAAGAGAGCAGTACCAAGCGTAAAATTGTAAGTTGTATTCACAACAAATGAACCGCAAACCCAAAAACTGTATTTTGTATTTGCAAATATATAATGTTGTAATTTTTGGATTTGTATTCTCTTGTACAATAATTTACAAAATTTATTTTATGCACAATTATGGACAAATATATACGCATTTCACTTTTACATGCACATCTATTTTGATAGTTTCCTTACCCCAGAAACCTGGACAGTCCTGGTGGCTCCAGTGTTACAAGAGAAAGACACTGACTATAACAGAGACTATAACACACTGTTGTATATTTATATATCATTAAGTGGAAGCAGATGGGTCGCGGTGGGGTTTTGGTAAATAATATCTATCAGAAAATCTCTGAGAGGGTCCTGAAGTGTGATTAAAATATTGTAACCCTATTGTAACTAGTTTTTTTTATTTATTATTGTTTTTAAAGCAAACCACATTTCAGACACTAAACTCCACAAAAACTCCTGAAAAATGGCACGGAATTCAAGCTTGGCAAAAATTAAATTTACACAAAGTCGACAAGAAACTATGTTACACAATGGCTCAGTGGCAGGCCCTGGAAAATCAAATTACATTAGGAGATAGGAGGGTACACTTATCCATCATGTGACCCTGAGTAAAACGTCTATGAGGACCACACCCATCTCCAACCATTTTAGCAGAGCCACAGCACAAACTTGTGAAATAATGCTGCATTTATGATACATCGGAATCTTGGAAAATTTGATCTCCAACTTGGAAAAATGGCCTTGAACACCTTTTTGGGTCAGGATTTTTGCTCAGAAACTCGGGCGAAAGTGTTAGACTCCGAGCTCCCGAGTTGACGTCACAATCCTGGAGACTCCCTCTGTGACAGGAGCACAGTGTGGTTACTAACGGGGAAAGTCTTTTTAAACAAGAGATCTCACACTTGTGTGCAAAAATATACTTATCTTTGTTTAAAGATATTAGGGAGGATTTTTTTCGACTGCTGAGAAACCAGTGACTGTTTGTCCTTTTTTGAATAACGCGCATGCGTCAGGCCCCGCCCTTCACTGTTCCTTTCCAAGGAACTCCTCCACAGCGACGTGCACGAGCGTTGGAACACGAGTGTTTGTTTACAGCAGGCATCAGCAGAGATTCGCCTAAACCTAGACCTGCAATATTCATCTGCGCAACCTTTGACCTAGTTCCCCACACAGACCCAGTCACATGCACAGGCCCTAAATGTGAACAAAATATCCTCCTGCTATTGGTAGCATTAGCAAACTGACGGTTGCTGTACAGTTGAAATGGTTCAACAGATAAATAAAAAAGTATTTTTTTTCAAACAATAAGATAAACCTGTCCAGCAGAAACTTGGCGACCATTGCATGAAGACCTTTCTGTTCCTTCAGTGCACGCCATCGTTTGAAAGAATCGCCAAGAACCACACAGGTTTTATTCTGCTCTTCTACAGTTTTCCTCCTCCTCTGGTTCACTTCAAAAACAGTTTTCCTTTTGCAACCGCCCGGTTCACGGTTTTCCTCAGCCATTGTGCTCTTCGAAGTGAGTCCGCGCTACGATGAGGCTCGCGCCGGACGACATAAACATACTGCGTACTCATGCACAGGCACAAGAACGTGCACGTATCGCCGACACCAGGAAGTCAGAATGATTGGCGAGTCCCTGGACCAATGGTTACCATACTCATGATGTAAGCGGTTGGTTGAGGTTTTTCAAGTCCCACAGAGTCCACAGTTTATTAATATTATTATTATATTTTCTAATACACCAATTTATATGCCTTATACAAGGAAATGAAGGTAGTTTTAATAAATATTGAAAAAAATGAATTTATAAAGATCCTCCCTAATACCTTTAATGAATGACGTTATCAGTGATACAGCTCTGCAAAAACATCTTTGACTGTTTATTTATCACTGAACGACCAAAATAAAAATAGAAACATCCCATGATATAACTCTGTACCACATCAAGCAGTTCTAATGATGTATTTATTTGTTCAGTATACAACAACATGGAAATGCAAATATTCTTTTGTTGTTATTGTGAGGATCCTCATGTTTTTCGAGCTGATCTCATGGACAGACATTTTTCTGAAGTCGGCTTTTTAAAGTCAGAACTTCCAAGATTCCGATGTATCATGAACACAGCATTAGTCATACGCTTCAAATCCAGCCATGGTTTGGTGATGCAGCCGTCCCAATAAAGCGTGTCCTTCTGCGGTCGCAAGGGCTGTGAGGGCCCTTTATCACTGCCTGCAGTTTTAATTCTCTTTTTTACACATGGTTCTTTCACCAAGAGAGGAAGACAGAGGCCTCCCAGAAGAATGTTTCACAGACAGATTTACTCTTCTCTCCCTCCCCCAGCAGTGAACCAGGACGTGAGGGCCTCTGATACTTAACAAAAACCAGAACTTTGCACCAGTTCACAAAATCAACTAAACTTCAACAATATCACTGCTGTATAATTAAGAATGTGTAACATTTTAGAAAATATCTTTTCTGAACCTAAACATTAAAACTATTTGACTGATGGAGTATTTTCAGACGAGAGGGAGTTTCATTTGTTTTGGATTGTATGTGGGTTTTAAAGAGAAATTAGAGTCAAGCAGAGGCCGAGATATAACTGTTCTGAGAGCAGTTTTATCAAAACATACTTTTTACTTCTACTTGAGTAATATTATTGTGAAGTAACAATCCTCTGACCTGAGTACAGTTTTTACAGCTTAAATACTGACTGTGGAGACTCTGCAGACGCTAAAACACTCATCACAGAGAAAGCCTCGTTAGCGCCGCACAGAGAGAACAGTAAAGCTCCCAGAATCCCCCGCGCACTGAGGTCTGCCCCGAGCACTGACTGTAGAAGTAAAGAGAACCAACCTGCTCTGTGGACCAGGACTCGTGGGCTCAGAACAGAGTCCAGGAGCTGCTGTTTTCTCTCGTTCTCCTCTTTTGAGCGACACAGTTCCTCCTCATACTCCGCTATTGTTCTTTCAAACAGCGCAAATATGTCTTCAGCAGCCGCAGTCAGCCGCTCATTCACCAAAGCTCTCAGCGTTTGGCCTTTAGACATTTTTACAAACTGCTTTTAGCTTTAGCTCGGAGCTAACCACCGCTAACACAGCTCTGACGCCTCCTCCTCCTTCTTCTTCTTCTTCTTCTTCTTGTCCTCTCCGGCAGTCTACACCCCAAAGGCGCACTGCTGCCCCTCACTGTTAAAAGGGGGTATTACACTCTGCTCCAATCACAGTCTGCGGTTCAGCCCAGAGACAAAGACAAAGTTCATCACTGCTTTATGCGCTTCTTGCTGGTGTACAGATGGTCCAAGTAAGGTCTTCAGTGAGATTGACTTAAACTCCAGGTCAAATATTTGTAGAAAATGTCTCTTCTGTGTTCTGCAAACCTGCTACACTCTAACAGAACATGGTGCACAGTTTCTTCCTTTCCACAGGTTTCACACTGACCATTGATGTGCTTCCCTATTAGACAGAGACAAACATATAGTAATAAAGAGAAGTATGTTGTTATTGACCACTCTGCTCTCGGTTTAAAAATACTAAATAACATATGGCCCGAAAAGATTGATTTTATTATTTAACTGAATATAATTAATAATTATTATTTATTAACAGTGCAACCTATTCATGAGACAGTGACTCGGGTTAATCATGTGATGCTGGCGTACATGTGGGGAAAAAAGTTTGCCAAACTCCACTACTAATGGACTTCTGTAAACAAACTATGAGTGATTTGAGTATTTATAAACCAGGCATTAAAAACCATGTGTTATATTCAAACCATACTTTACTTTTACGATCAAAACGCTCTGGATTAATGCAGCTGTTATTGCCTTAAGATGGAAGCTAGTTTACCTATTAGTGGGTGAAAAACTTCATGTCTGTGTGAGATGGACCTGACAAATGTAAATTAGTATTTAGCCCAAAAGATTTCCGCTATGGGCCGGTTCCAAGCCCGAGTTAATGTGTGGGTCACTTTGGAGAAAGAAAGATTTATCAGGTACCCCACACATGTCACCTGCAGTGAGGGGCCCTCCCAGAGCCGGCCCCTGGCACAGCTCACAGTTTAGGAGGCGCCGCACAGAGAAGTTTAAGTTAATGCTCACTAAAGTTTATCAAATGCTTTGTTTTTAGTGGTCGTGCTGTAGGAGGGGGCTCTTATTTAAAATCTTGCCTTGGGCTCCAACAGAGCTAGGGCCGGCTCTGGGCCCTCCTCTGCAGATATTTTTTGGTACATGACCTTTAATAAAACAGGTTTAGACACCTCTGCATTAAACAAATGTACAAATTCTAGTAAACAATTAATCATTTGCACATTTTTGGACACTGTGCACCTTAACCTTTAGTTTAGAACACGTCTCTTCCTTACACCTCCAGTCATTACAAACTATCACAGAATTACACCATCTTCCTAAATCAACTATTGAATATTTCTATATAAAGCTTTGCGTATTACCATTAAACTTATATTTTGATGTACTACTGCTAAGGTTAATAATGGCTCAACATAATAATAATAATAATTAGTAATAATAATAGTTGGGTCTTATGTCATGTTTTTCCACTGTAAGGTCAGCTTACAGTTGGGTGCATTGTTCATTTATAAAATTGCACACACAACAAACAAAGCTGCTACAAAGTTATCAGACTCAAGGCTGCAGGTGTGAACCCCTGTGGCCCAGCCCGATGCGTGGGAGACAAAGAAGATAACGCTCTGCTGAGATCGTCATACACAATATAAAAACTATGGACACTCCTCTCTTGCAGTGCGCTCTCTCTCTCTCCACTCAGTGGGGCTGCTGCTGTAACCTCATCTACTCCAAACTGGATATAAAGTTACCCCTTTTTTTTTTTTTTTTTTAGATCATTGACCCGTTTATGTGTTAGACTGAACTTTTCTGGTGTAAAAACAGTACACCTAAAAAACAGTTTTTCACTGTTACCATTTAACACTACAATGTTGTTTATTTTATCACTGAGCAAATCTATATCACATCAAAATCAAAATCATTTTATTTATCCGTTAGGAACTTCATTTGCAGGAAAAAAGCCCCGGTGCAGGCACAGACTTTTTCTTTTGACTCTTTTTTTATTTCATCCATAAATTCTTTCTTCTTTTCTTTGTTTAATGGCGCTTGGCTGAGCAGCTGAAGGAGCAACACCGCCTCCTACTGGACTGGGCTGAGAAGTGACCCCTGCACAAAGCTGGATTTGTAAGTTCACAAAAATAAAAGAACATGGGGGAAATAAAAGATTATAATTTCAAAGACAGGGATGAAGTGTTTTATCAGTTTGACAAATTCACATTCCAATGTCTGTGAGGTCAAAATGTTCACTAGAAATAAACCCTGCAGTGTTGTAGCTTTAAACCCCATCCTTAAAAGCAAACCAATAATAACACTTTCTTTTCTTTATTCATTAGTAAAATGTACACAGTGTAAAAGTTCATCAAAGTAATACAAAAAGGCATTTGTTCATTTTGGAATAATGTACATTTAAAGGCACAAAAGAACCCAGAGAGTGTGCTTCTCCTCTGGCAGTGCTCAGTTTGTCCTCTCAGTCCACAACAAATCAATATAGCAAAGTTAAACCAGGGCAGGCCATTTGTCCCAGGCCTCCAGAACGGAGGTGAGCAGGTGACAGTGGCTCAAGAGGAAGAGAGGTAATCCTATAACCGGAAGATAGGAGTCATAACTGTCAGTACTGCCACACCATTGGTCCATAACTGTCAGTACTGCCACACCATTGGTCCATAACTGTCAGTACTGCCACACCATTGGTCCATAACTGTCAGTACTGCCACACCATTGGTCCATAACTGTCAGTACTGCCACACCATTGGTCCATAACTGTCAGTACTGCCACACCATTGGTCCATAACTGTCAGTACTGTCAGTACTGCCACACCACTGGTCCATAACTGTCAGTACTGCCACACCATTGGTCCATAACTGTCAGTACTGCCACACCATTGGTCCATAACTGTCAGTACTGTCACACCATTGGTCCATAACTGTCAGTACTGCCACACCATTGGTCCATAACTGTCAGTACTGCCACACCATTGGTCCATAAACCAAGATAATGTAAACAGACATCTTCCAATGCTTCTATAAAATTTCTCAAGAACAATTTGACAGAAATGGAGAGATTTCTTGTGTACACGCATGTTGCTTCCTTACATTTGTAAAAAAATATTTCAGACTGGACATCTGTATGGCTTGAGAACTTTCACTGAATCACATTTGTACAGCTATGGTTTCTCTCCTGTGTGAGTCTTCATATGTCTGCTGAGATTACTCATAAAGGCAAATGGTTTCTTACAGACTGAACAGCTGTAAGGTTTCTCTCCAGTGTGAGTTCTCATATGGTCTTTGAGATAACCTCTGTGGGCAAATGTTTTCTTACAAACTGAACAGCTGTAAGGTTTCTCTCCAATGTGAGTCTTCATATGTTTTCTGAGATTTCTCATAGAGGCCAATGGTATCTTACAGACTGAACAGCTGTAAGGTTTCTCTCCAGTGTGAGTTCTCATATGATGTTTGAGATAATCTCTGTGGGCAAATGTTTTCTTACAGACTGAACAGCTGTAAGGTTTCTCTCCAGTGTGAGTTCTCATATGATGTTTGAGATAATCTCTCTGGGCAAATGTTTTCTTACAGACTGAACAGCTGTAAGGTTTCTCTCCAGTGTGAGTTCTCATGTGTGTTTTGAAATGACCCTTTTGAACAAATGTTTTCTTACAAACTGAACAGCTGTAAGGTTTCTCTCCAGCGTGACTTCTCATATGCATGTTGAGAGTACTTGTATAAGTGAATGTTTTCTTACAGACTGAACAGCTGTAAGGTTTCTCTCCAGCGTGACTTCTCATATGCATGTTGAGAGTACTTGTAAAAGCAAATGTTTTCTTACAGACTGAACAACTGTAAGGTTTCTCTCCTGTGTGAGTTGTAATATGCATGTTGAGTGTATTTGTATAAGTAAATGTTTTCTTACAGACTGAACAGCTGTAAGGTTTCTCTCCTGTGTGAGTTCTCATGTGTGTTTTGAAATTACCCTTTTGAACAAATGTTTTCTTACAAACTGAACAGCTGTAAGGTTTCTCTCCAGCGTGAATTCTCATATGCATGTTGAGAGAACTTGTATAAGCAAATGTTTTCTTACAGACTGAACAGCTGTAAGGTTTCTCTCCAGTATGAGTTTTCATATGTCTTCTCAGTTTAGAGCTAACTGAAAACCTTTTCTTACAGGTTGAACAGCTGTAGGGTTTCTCTCCTGTGTGAGTTCTTATATGCATGTTGAGAGTACTTGTATTAGCAAATGTTTTCTCACAGACTGAACAGTTGTAAGGTTTCTCTCCTGTGTGAATCACACTATGTCTTTTAAGATCACACTTCAGCACAAATGATTTCCTACAGATTGAACAGCTGTAAGGTTTCTCTCCTGTGTGAACTCTTGTGTGTCTTTGTAAACTCTGTTTAGTTGTGAATCTCTTTTTACAAACAGAGCACTCATGTTTTTTGGCTTTACCTCCTACACCAGTTCCTGAATTGTCACCATCTTTTACAGTGTCACCAGTCTCTGGTGCAGACTTGTATTTGGTGAACAGACCTGAGTTTTGTGCAGCTGTACTTCTGTCTTTTATCTGGACTTGGTTGTAGTCATCTCCATCAGCCTCTGTCTCCATCTGTTGAGTTGAACTGCTGGCTGGAGGTTCCCAGTCTTCATCATTGTCAGTGTCAGAAGAGTTGTCAGTTTGTTCCTCAGTCTCTGAGTGTAAATGTCCATGTGGGTCTAAGCTGGTGTCTGCTTCTGCTCGTCCACAGTCCTCTCCCTGTGTTTCCTCTCTGTGCTCAGTTTGTCTTTGTTGAAGCACTGAGGACTGCTCTTCACTCTTCACACACACAGCAGTGAACTCTGGGAGCTGCTCTTCCTCCTGTTTGATGCTCTGTTCCTCTGGTTCCTCTTTAGTTTGTGGTGTCTCTGTGATTTCCTGGTTCAGACTGAGGTCATGACTGCAGGAGTAATTCTGGACATCTGCAGGAGAAAATGTAAAGATCACACAATTAAACCACTGATTATTATTTACAGAGGCCAGGGGCTGGAGTCTGTCCCAGCTACGACACGAGACAGGCACATCAGCACTGACAGACTGTAGACGCATCTTTAGAAATCTTTTGATAATATTACACAGTTCATCTTCTTCATGTTCTTCCAGTTACAGGGTCACGGGTACTGGAGCCTGTCCCACAGGCTTTTAGGCAAGGAACGTCCTGGACAGAGACTCGTTAGTCTCAGGGCTGACACAGAGACACTGACATTTGTTAGGATTTAAGACTATAACACACTGTTGTATATTTATATATCATTAAGATGGAAGCAGATGGGTCGCGGTGGGGTTTTGGTAAATAATATCCATCAGAAAATCTCTGAGAGGGTCCTGAAGTGTGATTAAAATATTGTAACCCTATTGTAACTAGTTTTTTTTATTTATTATTGTTTTTAAAGCAAACCACATTTCAGACACTAAACTCCACAAAAACTCCTGAAAAATGGCACGGAATTCAAGCTTGGCAAAATTAAATTTACACAAAGTCGACAAGAAACTATGTTACACAATGGCTCAG
The DNA here is from genome assembly GCA_020698575.1 of Bostrychus sinensis. Lineage (NCBI taxonomy): Eukaryota > Metazoa > Chordata > Actinopteri > Gobiiformes > Eleotridae > Bostrychus > Bostrychus sinensis. The sequence goes on from JAIMZQ010000026.1 coordinate 93,747, forward strand.
TGGCGACCCCTGGAAAATCAAATTACATTAGGAGATAGGAGGGTACACTTATCCATCATGTGACCCTGAGTAAAACGTCTATGAGGACCACACCCATCTCCAACCATTTTAGCAGAGCCACAGCACAAACTTGTGAAATAATGCTGCATTTATGATACATCGGAATCTTGGAAAATTTGATCGCCAACTTGGAAAAATGGCCTTGAACACCTTTTTGGGTCAGGATTTTTGCTCAGAAACTCGGGCGAAAGTGTTAGACTCCGAGCTCCCGAGTTGACGTCACAATCCTGGAGACTCCCTCTGTGACAGGAGCACAGTGTGGTTACTAACGGGGAAAGTCTTTTTAAACAAGAGATCTCACACTTGTGTGCAAAAATATACTTATCTTTGTTTAAAGATATTAGGGAGGATTTTTTTCGACTGCTGAGAAACCAGTGACTGTTTGTCCTTTTTTGAATAACGCGCATGCGTCAGGCCCCGCCCTTCACTGTTCCTTTCCAAGGAACTCCTCCACAGCGACGTGCACGAGCGTTGGAACACGAGTGTTTGTTTACAGCAGGCATCAGCAGAGATTCGCCTAGACCTAGACCTGCAATATTCATCTGCGCAACCTTTGACCTAGTTCCCCACACAGACCCAGTCACATGCACAGGCCCTAAATGTGAGCAAAAATATCCTCCTGCTATTGGTAGCATTAGCAAACTGACGTTGCTGTACAGTTGAAATGGTTCAACAGATAAATAAAAAAGTTTTTTTTTTCAAACAATAAGATAAACCTGTCCAGCAGAAACTTGGCGACCAATGCATGAAGACCTTTCTGTTCCTTCAGTGCACGCCATCGTTTGAAAGAATCGCCAAGAACCACACAGGTTTTATTCTGCTCTTCTACAGTTTTCCTCCTCCTCTGGTTCACTTCAAAAACAGTTTTCCTTTTGCGACCGCCCGGTTCACGGTTTTCCTCAGCCATTGTGCTCTTTGAAGTCAGTCCGCGCTACGATGAGGCTCGCGCCGGACGACATAAACATACTGCGTACTCATGCACAGGCACAAGAACGTGCACGTATCGCCGACACCAGGAAGTCAGAATGATTGGCGAGTCCCTGGACCAATGGTTACCATACTCATGATGTAAGCGATTGGTTGAGGTTTTTCAAGTCCCACAGAGTCCACAGTTTATTAATATTATTATTATATTTTCTAATACACCAATTTATATGCCTTATACAAGGAAATGAAGGTAGTTTTAATAAATATTGAAAAAAATGAATTTATAAAGATCCTCCCTAATATCTTTAATGAATGAAGTTATTTGTGATACAGCTCTGCAAAAACATCTTTGACTGTTTATTTATCACTGAACGACCAAAATAAAAATAGAAACATCCCATGATATAACTCTGTACCACATCAAGCAGTTCTAATGATGTATTTATTTGTTCAGTATACAACAACATGGAAATGCAAATATTCTTTTGTTGTTATTGTGAGGATCCTCATGTTTTTCGAGCTGATCTCATGAACTTGAAGAGGAAGACAGAGGCCTCCCAGAAGAATGTTTCACAGACAGATTTACTCTTCTCTCCCTCCCCCAGCAGTGAACCAGGACGTGAGGGCCTCTGATACTTAACAAAAACCAGAACTTTGCACCAGTTCACAAAATCAACTAAACTTCAACAATATCACTGCTGTATAATTAAGAATGTGTAACATTATTTTAGAAAATATCTTTTCTGAACCTAAACATTAAAACTATTTGACTGATGGAGTATTTTCAGACGAGAGGGAGTTTCATTTGTTTTGGATTGTATGTGGGTTTTAAACAGAAATTAGAGTCAAGCAGAGGCCGAGATATAACTGTTCTGAGAGCAGTTTGATCAAAACATACTTTTTACTTCTACTTGAGTAATATTATTGTGAAGTAACAATCCTCTGACCTGAGTACAGTTTTTACAGCTTAAATACTGACTGTGGAGACTCTGCAGACGCTAAAACACTCATCACAGAGAAAGCCTCGTTAGCGCCGCACAGAGAGAACAGTAAAGCTCCCAGAATCCCCCGCGCACTGAGGTCTGCCCCGAGCACTGACTGTAGAAGTAAAGAGAACCAACCTGCTCTGTGGACCAGGACTCGTGGGCTCAGAACAGAGTCCAGGAGCTGCTGTTTTCTCTCGTTCTCCTCTTTTGAGCGACACAGTTCCTCCTCATACTCCGCTATTGTTCTTTCAAACAGCGCAAATATGTCTTCAGCAGCCGCAGTCAGCCGCTCATTCACCAAAGCTCTCAGCGTTTGGCCTTTAGACATTTTTACAAACTGCTTTTAGCTTTAGCTCGGAGCTAACCACCGCTAACACAGCTCTGACGCCGTCTTCTTCTTCTTCTTCTTCTTCTTCTCGTCCTCTCCGGCAGTCTACACGCCAAAGGCGCACTGCTGCCCCTCACTGTTAAAAGGGGGTATTACACTCTGCTCCAATCACAGTCTGCGGTTCAGCCCAGAGGCAAAGACAAAGTTCATCACTGCTTTATGCGCTTCTTGCTGGTGTACAGATGGTCCAAGTAAGGTCTTCAGTGAGATTGACTTAAACTCCAGGTCAAATATTTGTAGAAAATGTCTCTTCTGTGTTCTGCAAACCTGCTACACTCTAACAGAACATGGTGCACAGTTTCTTCCTTTCCACAGGTTTCACACTGGCCATTGATGTGCTTCCCTATTAGACAGAGACAAACATATAGTAATAAAGAGAAGTATGTTGTTATTGACCACTCTGCCCTCGGTTTAAAAATACTAAATAACATATGGCCCGAAAAGATTGATTTAATTATTTAACTGAATATAATAATTATTATTTATTAACAGTGCAACCTATTCATGAGACAGTGACTCGGGTTAATCATGTGATGCTGGCGTACATGTGGGGAAAAAAGTGTGTCAAACTTCACTACTAATGGACTTCTGTAAACAAACTATGAGTGATTTGAGTATTTATAAACCAGGCATTAAAAACCATGTGTTATATTCAAACCATACTTTACTTTTACGATCAAAACGCTCTGGATTAATGCAGCTGTTATTGCCTTAAGATGGAAGCTAGTTTACCTATTAGTGGGTGAAAAACTTCATGTCTGTGTGAGATGGACCTGACAAATGTAAATTAGTATTTAGGCCAAAAGATTTCCGCTATGGGCCGGTTCCAAGCCCGAGTTAATGTGTGGGTCACTTTGGAGAAAGAAAGATTTATCAGGTACCCCACACATGTCACCTGCAGTGAGGGGCCCTCCCAGAGCCGGCCCCTGGCACAGCTCACAGTTTAGGAGGCGCCGCACAGAGAAGTTTAAGTTAATGCTCACTAAAGTTTATCAAATGCTTTGTTTTTAGTGGTCGTGCTGTAGGAGGGGGCTCTTATTTAAAATCTTGCCTTGGGCTCCAACAGAGCTAGGGCCGGCTCTGGGCCCTCCTCTGCAGATATTTTTTGGTACGTGACCTTTAATAAAACAGGTTTAGACACCTCTGCATTAAACAAATGTACAAATTCGTAGACATTAGTAATTAGTAATTAGAAATTAGTAAACAATTGGTAAACAATTAATCATTTGCACATTTTTGGACACTGTGCACCTTAACCTTTAGTGGAGTGGAGGTGGTTCCTGCTTCTGAAGAGTGCAGACGCTTTTTTCCCTGCTCCTGCTTTGACCAGGTTTACTTTCCTTTTTTAATCCTTTTACTTTTTATTCCTTGAATCCTGGACTAACTTTTTATAATAGCCTATCTTTTAAATCTTCTAAGTTAGCCCAAAACGGTTTTTAAAAAAATACTTTTACTGATTAAAAAACTTATCTGACGAGCTGAGCGACTACAATCTGGGAAACATTTTTCAACATGTCGGTGGTAAATACAGCAAATTCTCTCTGTGAAAATTGCCGGATTTACCTTCAAGAAATCAACATACTACAAGCGAGGATTTTTGCTTTAGAATCAGAGAAAGGACTTCATGACACGCTCCCTCTGACATCGAGTGGTAAGAAGTCAAAATTTACAACCTGGAAAAAGGGTACTGACAAAAATACTACAGTGTATTTCAATCTAAATGACACTGTGACTTTTCCTAAACTATCAAAAGTGGGAACTGACCAAAATACTGAAAACTGGCCTAGACTTGGTGCCAAGCCAAAGAGGCACCAAATGCTAAAGGAGAATGCTGGCAACAAGGCAATCATGACCCAACCTACAGCTAACATACGGCTAACAAACAGATTTCAACCACTGTCAGAGTTAAATATGAATGTGAACTCTGCTGTGCCTGACAAACAGACAGAAAACCTTATGGTACAAGACAAGAGCCATGATGTTGGGAGAAAAAAATCAGAAAGACAGAGAGAATAATTCTATGCCATAAGTGAAGGACAGAGATATCCTGCTGCTGGGAGACGGTGCTATCAGTGACATAAACAACAGTAGGATTGTTACATGCAGCTACCCAAGCGCCACGGTCACTGATATAACAGCACTCCTCCCCCAGGTCATATCCAAACATCAGGGAGTCAAACAGCTGATCCTGCACGTGGGTGCTGTCGACATCAGGAAGGGAGAATCAGAAGTTTTAAAAAAGGACTTCACTATACTTTTTGAGAAACTTGATAAAGTGGCAATCCAGTCATCTATTAGTGGACCTCTCCCGAACATAGACAGGAGGATGAATAAATTCAGTCGGCTGCTTCAACTGAACACTTGGCTGTCCGGGGTCTGTGAGTCTAGAGGAGTGAACTTCATTGACAACTTCAATCTGTTTTGGCAACGGGAGGACCTGTTTAAAGGAAAGGGCCCGCACCTGTGCAGAGGTGGAGTGAGACGACTGACGGACAACCTCCTCCACGCTCTGAGGCATCAGAAAGGGCCTGGACGGGGTCCTACGCAGCCACTGAGAGAAGAGAGGAATGACAGAAGCGCTCCCGCCTCGCCGGTCATGGACACAGAAAGGGTTTCAGCTCCAGCAGCAGCTCTGGCACCTCCATCAGTGCCCTCACCACAGCCCTGGGCCCCACCTGCTACATCCACACCCTCTGCAGACTCTTCACTTTCCATCCTTTCACCAGCTTCACCAATGGGCTTTCCCAACCACCTTGAAAGCCTGGTGAAATCAGGAATTAAAATGGTACCCCTTACTCCAAACATGGCAAGATCACGGGTACTATCATCAACAACGCTGAATTCTGCCCCCCACCAAACACTACCTCCTGTGCTCCCCAGGAGTTCCACCTCTCCTGCTCCATCCACCAAAACACCACCAGCTCCACCCCCACGACCAACATCTAGGGTTGTTACCCCTCAATGCACCCCTGTCAGACCCCCCCGACCTGCTCCCAGACCAAAGATCCTGACTAAGATCAACACTATCAGCGACTAGGACACCCAGGGCCTTTTAGTCATGATAAAGAACTTATCAACCCGAGGCCCTGGGAGAGAGCTTTCTCCCATAGTGCTATAACTACTGTGAAATGTCGTCGATTAGATAAGAGAGGGACAGTTAGACTGTCCAATCAGAGAAATCTAATTCAAGTTCCTTGTAAGCAGATAATGTCAGGCAGACAGATCTGAAGCTTGCAGTGCTCAATGTCAGATCTTTATGCAACAGATCATTTTTAATCAATAATTTTATCTCCTCTTATAACCTGGATTTTATGTTTTTAACAGAGACATGGTTAGACAGCAAGACGGGTAAAGCAGTTCTTATTGAATCCACTCCACCTAACTTCACTTTTATATCAAACACAGGAAAACAAAAAGGGAGGTGGTGTGTGTGCCTTACTTAAGGGTGATATAGTTACTCACAGGCTGTCATTTGGGGTGTTTCCATCATTTGAGTATGTATCTTTCAAAATGGAGCTAAAAGTATCTCCATCCATAATCTTTATAATCATATATAAGCCACCCCAACATTGTCAGAGTTTTATTGATGATTTTACTCAGATGCTTTCAGTTGTCTGCACAGACATTGACTGTATAGTCATTACAGGTGATTTTAATGTACATGTGGATAACGTCTGTGACAGAAATGCTAAAGAACTTTGTGCTGTCCTTGAAACCTTTGGCCTTACTCAGCAGTGAGTGAGCCCACCCACACCAGAGGCCACACTCTGGACCTGCTTATTACTAAAGGTGTTTATATTTTAAATGTTATTGTGGCTGACGTTGCTTTGTCTGATCATTTTTGTGTCTTCTTTGACCTGTCTGTTATTCCCAAACCAGCTGCTGGTCCTGCAGTTGTCCAGAGGAGACACATAAATGATAACACAGGGACTCTGTTTATGGAAATAATTAGGTTTGAAAATACCTCATGTTCTAATGCTGATCAGTCGTTGGACTCCTATATTTCTAGTGTTGTAAATGTTCTGGACACCATTGCACCTATTAAGGTTAAAATGGTTAGAAATAGGCAGAAGGCGCCATGGAGAAATGCGGACTCAGTCAGGGCACAGAAAAGGGAGTGCCGGAGGGCCGAACGAAAATGGCGTAAGTCAAAGCTCCAGGTTCATTATGACATATACAGAAATATGTTGAATGTTTTCAATCAAATTCTGCGTAGAACAAGGGAAAGATATTTTTCTGAAATTATTACAAACTGCAGTAACAACTCACGTGTCCTGTTTGCTACAGTAAACAGGTTAACAAACCCCCCAGCTCCATTGCCTTCAGAACTAATTTCCACATCTAAGTGCAATGAGTTTGCAAGATTTTTTAATGACAAGGTTCAGAGAATTAAACATGCTATAAACTCCACAACACAGATAACAACTCTGCAGCCATCCAGACACTCCGAGCTGACACACTTCACCCCTGTCACTGACAAAACAGTCCAAGAGATCATCTCCAGTCTGAGTTCATCCACATGCTGCCTTGATGTGTTACCCACTAGATTTCTAAAATCTGTGCTGAGCAGTTTGTTACCTCAACTTTCTCATTTAGTTGACATCTCGCTGCAGTCTGGGACATTTCCAAGGGCCTTGAAAACTGCGGTCATCAAACCTCTCCTAAAGAAGAGCAGCCTTGATGCCACAGTACTTAACAACTATCGGCCCATATCAAACCTGCCGTTTTTAGGAAAAGTCCTTGAGAAAGTTGTATACCAGCAACTTACTGACTTTCTTCTGCGGAACAACTGCTTTGATGATTTTCAGTCAGGTTTTAGGCCCCATCACAGCACTGAGACTGCTCTTATCAAGGTGACTAATGCCATCCGCCTGAACACCGACACAGGCAAAGTCTCTGTCTTAGTTCTGCTGGATCTGAGTGCTGCTTTTGATACAGTTGACCATGTGATCCTGGTACAGAGATTACAGGACTGGGTGGGTATTTCTGGTACTGCCCTAAAATGGTGTAAGTCCTATCTTGAAGACAGGAAGTACTTTGTTGAAATCGGTAACTGTGTTTCAGACCAAATGGCCCTGACCTGTGGAGTGCCCCAGGGGTCCATCCTGGGACCTCTTTTGTTCAATCTTTACATGCTCCCTTTAGGCTAATTAATAAGCAGCAATTACATATCCTACCACAATTATGCAGATGACACTCAGATTTACATCTCACTGACAGCAGGTGAATATGGACCTGTGGATTCACTCTGTCACTGCATCCAACAGATCAATGAGTGGATGAGAAACAACTTTCTCCAGCTAAACACAGACAAGACTGAAATAATCATCTTTGGCCCGCAGAAACAAAGACAAGGTGTCTGTAGTCACCTCGAGTCTCTTTCACTAAAACCTACAAGTCAGGTTAGAAATCTCGGGGTAATCATGGACTCTGACTTGAACTTCAGCAGTCACATTAAATCTATAACATCATCAGCATTTTACCATCTCAAAAACATTGCCAGAATCAAAAGTAAACTGTCTAAACCAGACCTAGAGAGACTTATTCATGCGTTTATCTCCAGCAGGTTAGACTACTGTAACGGTCTGCTCACTGGACTCACTAAGCGAGCTGTAAGACAGCTGCAGTACATCCAGAACACTGCTGCTCGGGTCCTGACCAAAACCAGGAAGTACGACCATATTAGTCCTGTCCTCAGGTCTCTGCATTGGCTTCCTGTTGCTCAGAGAATAGACTTTAAAACATCTCTGCTTGTGTACAAGTCTCTCCATGGCTTAGCACCAAAGTACATCTCTGACCTGTTGGTCCCATATGAACCATCTCGGACTCTGAGAACCTCAGGGACAGGTCTCTGCTGGTCCCAGAGTCAGGACTAAACTCGGTGAAGCAGCGTTTCAGTTTTATGCAGCTAAACTCTGGAACAGTCTCCCTGACGATGTTAGACAGGCCTCTACTCTGACAATGTTCAAGTCCAGACTTAAAACTGTTCTTTTTAACTGTGCATATGCCAACTGAAAGTGTTTTATCTGCACTCTTCTCTTTTAATTTAATTTTAAATTCTTATTCTTAATTATACTCTTTAAATTTGATTTTATTGTTTTAATTGTGTTTTGTACTTTTAAATTTGCCTTTTTTTTTCTTCTGTAAAGCACTTTGAATTGCTCTGTGTATGAATTGTGCTGTACAAATAAACTTGCCTTGCCTTGCCTTTAGTTTAGAACACGTCTCTTCCTTACACCTCCAGTCATTACAAACTATCACAGAATTACGCCATCTTCCTAAATCAACTATTGAATATTTCTATATGAAGCTTTGCGTATTACCATTAAACTTATATTTTGATGTACTACTGCTAAGGTTAATAACAGCTCAACATTAGTAATAATAATTGTTGGGTCTTATGTCATGTTTTTCCACTGTAAGGTAAGCTTACAGTTGGGTGCATTGTTCATTTATAAAATTGCACACATAACAAACAAAGCTGCTACAAAGTTATCAGACTCAAGGCTGCAGGTGTGAACCCCTGTGGCCCAGCCCGATGCGTGGGAGACAAAGAAGATAACGCTCTGCTGAGATCGTCATACACAATATAAAAACTATTGTCAAGCCTGGCTCGTATAAGGCTCGACAAACAAGACCTGAACAGGATGTATGCCAATTAAATAGTAATTTATTAAAGAAACGTGACCAAATTATATTAAACAAGATAAAAGTGTGGCCTATATGGGCAATCTGTAACATCAATAGTGAGTGTAAGTGTTGGATGTGAAAACTAAAGTGAAACAAACAAAATAAGTGCACCAACAAAGGAAAAGGTGGCTGCAGGTGAGCAGGCTGTGGCGAGCAGAGACCAGGTGGGTGCAGAAGGCCTGATTTTTAAACCGTTTGGCCACGCCTCTGCCAGGTAGGATAGGCCATCTGGAGCAGCATGCTGGCCACCTGAGAAGAGGAGAGAGAGAGAGGCGGAGAAAATGGAGGAGGCAGAGCAGGAGACAGAACTTGAGGCAAAAGTCATGGCCCCACAGAAACAGACCAGGTAAAGCCTGCTCTGGGGTTGTTACACCCTCCCCCTTAAAACTGTGGACCATTTAAGGTTCACAGTAAAAACCAAACCACAACAACCCAAATCACCATGACAATATAAAACTACAAAGTTGGCCCTAGATTAGACTAAGTACAAGAATCTGCAATACAGCACAAAACCTATGGGAACTGCCATAGTCACCAACCAACTGCTCTCCAGTACTTACCCCTCTGCAACCAGGCGCCTTGGAGCATATTTAAGAGAAGCTGAGGCACACAGAGAGCAAGTTAGTAGCGTCAACAACAGACAACCACAGATCATGGCAGTGAATATTAGGCCTAATCTAGAGAAGGCAACGGGGCACGAGACAGAGCATCTGCCAGAACATTATCCCGCCCTCTTATGACGGATATCCAAATCATAGCCCTGTAAAAGTAGAGACCACCTAACCAACCTGATTCGGAGATTTTAAACTCCTCAGAAAGGTCAGAGGGTTGTGGTCGGTATACACCACCAGGGGCGCTATGCCGCCCACATAGACTTCGAAATGTTGCAACGCCCAGATTAACGCTAGGGCTTCCTTTTCTATAACAGAATAATTACCCTGGTAGCGATTAAACTTTTTAGAAAAGAAACAAACCGGCCTCATTACACCATCGTGACAGTGGCACCTGCCAATAACCTTTAAGCAGGTCAAACCTGGAGACGAATTTAGCTGAGCCAACCAGATCTATACAATCGTCCATTCTAGGCAAAAGGAATGAATCAGATTTTGTGACCAAATTGACCTTCCTCATATCCGTGCAAAAACGAGGAGTCTTGTCAGCCATCGGCACTAGAATGCAGGGGGAGGCCCAACTAGACGATGATGGCACTGCAATATTGTTTTGTAACATGTACTCAACCTCTGCGTTCAAACACTTAAGCTTCACTGGAGCCATACGATAAAACCTCTGTTTAATGGGCTGCGCCTCTCCCACATCAATGTCATGCACAATCCAAGTGGTGCGGGAGGGCACGTCACCAAAAAGCCCTGGAAACTTTTTAATAAGTTCGACCAATTCACAACGTTGAGACATGGGCAAATGGGACAAGAGCATATCCAGACTTTCAAGTGACTCAGAATTATTCAATCTGCCACACAACACACCGTCATCAGGGCCCGGAACCCCGTCCCCCTCCAGTGCCATAGTGCACGTATCAACAGCCAGGGCCGGACACACTGCGTCTTTTACCTCGCTGATAATACGGCTTTAAAAGGTTGACGTGACAGAGTTGTATTGACCTTTTACGACCAGGAGGAGCTATTAAGTAATTTAAGTCCGCGACCTTCTCCTTCACCATAAAAGGACCTGAATATTTAGCCTGAAAAGGCAAAAAAACGAGGGGAGTCAAAGCGAGGACTTGGTCCCCAGGACTAAATTCATGACGCTCTGTCCTGCGGTCATATTGCATTTTCATTTTCCTTTGGGCTATTTGTAGCTTCTCCTTAGCCAAACAACCCGCTGTATACAAGCGGTGACGAAAACCATTAACGAAGTCAATCAAGCCCTTGGGTGCCTCAGTAGAAACTAAGTTACTTTTCAAAGCCAAAGGGCCGCGTACTGAGTGACTAAAGACGAGCTCGTTAGGGCTCCTGTACAGCCTCACGAGCCGCCAGCATCAACCATGGAAGCCCCTCTTCCCAGTCCCTGTGTAGCTCTGTACAGTATGCGCGCAAAAGGGATTTTAAAGACTGGTGGAAGTGTTCCAGAGCTCCCTGGCTTTGAGCGTGATATGCAGTGGACTGATTGTGCTTAACACCAAGTAATTTCAAAACTTGGGCAAACATGTGAAAAAAAATTAGACCCACGGTCGCTTTGTATAAATTTGGGAATGCCCAATATAGAAATACACTGCCAGAGAGCCTTAACAGCTTTTGTGGTGATTGAACGAAGAGGGTAAGCAGCAGGATAACGCGTGCTCTGGCACATAACTGTCAATAAATATTTACAACCTGATTTCGAAACAGGCAATGGCTCCACGCAGTCAATAACAAGATATTCAAACGGCTCACCCAACGCCGGAATTGGCTGTAACGGTGCAGGTTTAATTTTTTGGTTAGGCTTGCCAGTCAGCTGACACACGTGACAAGACTTAATATAAGACGCCACGTCCTTCTTGACACGGGGCCAAAAAAATGTTTTAGAACACATGTGTCAAACTCAAGGCCCGCGGGCCAAATGTGGCCAGCAGGATAATTTCTTGTGGCCCGCGAGATCATTTCCATTTAATATTAATTATAGCCCGCCGATATATTGTGCTCGATCTGTTTGAACTACCTCTCCCATAATGCACTGCAGAAGCGGCGCCGCGCCGGCACTGCCCCTCCCCCGCTGTTTTTGCGAGCGGCATTTAACGAGCCGCAGGAGCAGAGAGAGAGTGAAGGATTCTCCAACAGGAAATTTAACTTTCCACAAAAGAAATGGGCAAAGAGGGGTCAATGAGAGCAGGAGCTTCTTAAACACTGGGACTCTCTGTAAACGCTCTACACTTTGTTGAGCTCATGTAGCAGTAATAAAACCACGCTCCAACCGCACAGCAGTGTAAGAACATCTCCTTTACAAACCGTACGTCTTTAAAAACAGCACTGCCCTCCGTCGCTCTTTTTCCTTTCTCTCTGTCGCTACTTGTGCTCTAATGCACTCATTAACACACAGCGAGCTAAACCTGCCCAGAAAGAGGTATCATCCTGCTCACACTGTGTCCTGCAGAGGACAGAGAGGTGGACAGTAGTTTGCTCAATAAAAGTAAAGTAGGCCTATAATACGTGTTTGTGTGTAGGAGCTGACTCAGCTTAAAGTTGTGCTGGGCTTATTCACCTCAGGGCCATGGCATGCACCTAAATATTTATCTGCTGGTAGCACCCACTGTCACAGTAAAACAGCAGCAAGGGCTGGCTCCAATTGTGGCAGCGGCAGCTGCCATTACACCTGCCAGAGCAGATGCCATAAATTTGTGGCAGCTGCCGCTCATAGGGGTACCTGCCGCGGCAGCTGCCACTACCAGGGATAGTGCTTATAGATAACAGGTTTTAAGTCATAATTAGACAGAATTACAGACACATGTAAATTAATTTTGATATTTGTACTGTTTGCAATATGAAATTAAATCTCATATATATATATATATATATATATATATATATATATATATATATATATATATATATATATATATATATATATATATATATATATATAGCGGCTGGGTAGCTCAGTGAGTTAGTCAACCAACTTTCACACAGGGGACCTGGGGTCACATCCCGGCTGAGGCGAATACCAACTTCCAGTGTGGGTCCTTAGGCAAGACCCTTTGCGCTATTGCCTACCTCATATATAATGATGATACGAGACATACCGGCTCAGACGTCGCCCGGTCAAACAAGGTCTGCGTCAGGTGTTGGGGAACCAGAGCAGCCTGATGAGAAGTGGGCTACTGGAACAAGACGGAAGTGGACGAGATGCGAGAACAAGGCTCTGTTGGAATGCTACTACTCCAGTAACCCTAGTCAGAGGGGTTACATGAAGAGAATGTGGGAAATATGGCAACTTCGAAACCCACAATCAACACTCACTGCTAAACAACTAGTAGCTCAGTGTTCCAACATCCACAAGCGGCACCTGCTTTCACAACTTGAGATTGACGAGATACAACACATATGCTACGGCAAGGGGGAGCCAGGACGCAAGGTCAGAGGGGAGTTAACACCAACTCCCCATCCAGAATTTGGGTACAAAGCCCCAATAAGCACCATCGAGCTGAGCGAGGCAGCAACTGACCTGAGAGATAAGATCATGGCTAAAATGAAGACCAGGCAACCCCGACACCAGTTACACAGGCTGAGTGAAGTACCTTCAGAAAGTCTCCTGGAAGATGTGAATGCAGCTTTGGGAACAATACCTACGATGACCATCACTGAAACCAATGAGCTGATATACACTTCAGCAGCAGTGATCCTTGAGGAGCTTGGCTATCAACCAAAGAGATCCATAAAGATCCATATCCACCATGGAAAAGAAGGTTAGAAGCTAAAATCAAGGTAACTCGGAGAGAAGTGAGCCAACTGTCAGAGCTCCAGAAAGGTGCAATGAAACAACAAGCACCCAAGAGGTACAGCAAGATGTCCATACCTGAAGCATTGATCCACACCTACTGGCTGAAAAAGCTAACTTCACTCCATGAGCGCCTGGCAGCACAAATGAACCAGCTGCTAAAGGATGGGACCCACCACATGGAAGCTCATGTCAGGCATCATAGCGGCTAAGATAAGTGGGCACATGAATCAATAGATGAGCACAGCACAGAAGGGCATTGGTAAAAACACCAGAGGAGCTAAACACCAGCTGCTCGTAGATAGAACAGTCGCTCAGACACACTAATCTGTGCACCGCCTGGATTGATTACAAGAAAGCCTATGACTCAATGCCACACACATGGATCATGGAATGCTTGGAGATGTATAACATCAACAGGACTCTAAGAGCCTTCATTGCAAACTCAACGAGGCAGTGGAAGACCACCCTTGAGGCCAACTGCAAGCCAATTGCACAAGTGTCCATCAAATGTGGGATATACCAAGGAGATGCTCTGTCCCCGCTGCTGTTCTGCATAGGTCTGAACCCCTGGCTATGGGTACCGACTCAGGAACGGGGCCACCATCAGTCACCTCCTCTACATGGATGATATCAAGCTGTACGCCAAGAGCGAGAGAGACATTGACTCACTGATCCACACAACCAGGATCTACAGCAATGACATCGGAATGTCATTCGGACTTGAGAAGTGTGGGCGGATGGTGACAAAGAGAGGGAAGGTAGTCCATACAGTAGGGGTCCCACTCCCAGATGGCAGAATAGCAGACATTGAGGACAGCTACAAGTACCTTGGAATCCAACAAGCAAATGGCAACCTGGACCAGGCCACAAGAAAAGCAGCCACAGCCAAATACCTCCAACGAGTAAGGCAAGTCCTAAGGAGTCAGCTCAATGGCAAGAACAAAGTCCGGGCAATCAACAGCTATGCCCTGCCGGTCATCAGATACCCTGCGGGAATAATAAGCTGGCCAAAGGAAGAGATTCAGACCACAGATGTGAAAACACGAAAGCTCCTAACCATGCATGGAGGGTTCCACCCCAAATCCAGCACCCTGAGACTGTACACTAAGCGCAAGGAAGGAGGCAGAGGACTAGTGAGTGTCAGAACCACTGTCCAGGATGAAACATCCAAGATCCTTGACTACATCAGGAAGATAGCCTCAACAGATGAAGTTCTCAGTGAATGTCTCAGGCAGTGGAAAACAGAGGACGAGGTGCTGGAGGAACCATCCTGGGAGGAAAAGCCCCTACGTGGGATGTACCATCGACAGATAACTGAAGTGGCTGACATCGAGAAATCCTACCAATGGCTAGAAAGGGCTGGACTGAAGGACAGCACAGAGGCACTGATCATGGCTGCACAGGAGCAGGCCTTGAGCATCAGAGCAATAGAGGCCAAGATCTACCATACAAGACAAGACCCCAGGTGCAGACTGTGCAAAGAGGCCCCTGAGACAATCCAGCACATAACTGCTGGCAGGGAAAGCATACATGGAGCGTCATAACCAAGTGGCTGGTATAGTGTACAGGAACATCTGTGCAGAGTACAGTCTGGAAGTCCCGAGGTCAAGATGGGAAACACCTCCAAAGGTGATAGAGAATGACCGAGCTAAGGTCCTGTGGGACTTCCAGATCCAGACAGACAAAATGGTAGTGGCAAACCAACCGGACATTGTGGTGATGGACAAACAGCAGAGGAAAGCCGTTGTGGTTGACATCGCAATACCAAGCGATTGTAACATCAGGAAAAAGGAACACGAGAAACTGGAGAAGTACCAAGGCCTCAAAGAAGAACTTGAGAAGGCCTGGAAAGTGAAGGCAACAGTGGTGCCCGTGGTCATCGGAGCACTTGGGGCAGTAACCCCCAAACTGGAAGAGTGGCTACAGCAGATCCCAGGAAAAACATCAGACATCTCAGTCCAGAAGAGCGCAGTCCTAGGAACAGCAAAGATACTGCGCAGAACCCTCAAGCTCCCAGGCCTCTGGTAGAGGACCCGAGCTTGGATGGATGAAACCGCCCACGGAGGGCGAGAGGACAATTTTTATATATATATATATATATATATATATATATATATATATAAGATAAGTATGACAAAGTTTTCTGTTTTTTAACTTTTAACCTATGCTAGGGTTGATTTATGGAAATGGATGAATTAATGAGAAGTATTACATTTACAATTAATGTTTTTTTCTTTTTCATTACATGAGCAACGATTAACTTGCCAGCTTTCCAGCATTGTGAATGGTGTCTCAACTGTACTCTGGTACTGTACTCCATATGTGTGCTATATGGGTACAGTTGAGACAAAAATGAACCTTTTGTTTTTGATTAATTGAAATATAAAGAACTTGGGGATATCATTTCTTGGTTTTATTTTAGTTCACAAAGAAACGATATATTATGCAAAAAAATAGCTTATTTTCAGTGTCTTTTGAGTGTATAATTTTAGTGTTGAAATGGGAAAAGCAAAAAATGACTCAGCTGTACTCAGTCCACCCTACTACCACTACTACCGCAAATACCCCTACTAGTAGTACCCCTACTAGTAGTACGGCTACTACTAGTAGTACTGCTACTACTACTAGTAGTACTGCTACTACTAGTGCTGATACACTCACTACTTATTCTACAACTACTACTGCCGCTCATGGAAGTACTTGCCAGTGCAGCAAGTAGGGGCAACTGCATTTGGGTACCTGCCGGCAGTCCATCACTGTTGGATGTCTGCAGAGTGGCACTGACCAGAGTCACGTGACCATTGTTCCCATGTGCAAGGCGAGAGAAAGGTATAAAGTCCTAATTCACTGTCCAGCAGAGCCAGAAATCCTCGAAACATAAAAAATTATTTAAAAGGATCGGATGAGAGGTGAAACATCTTCAATATTAAAAACCAAGTCCAACTGACCCTTATAGTTTTTGTTTTTTTTTCTTGATCAAGGATACTACTTCCATAGACATCAGTACAGAGGTGTGAAATGGCCAGATCACGCAACAATGCAAAGGGGTGGAAACAGTGAATACAGGGGGGTGGGGGGCAGGACTACAGAATAAGCCCGCAAAAGTTAAACCAGGCCTACCAGGGCCTTTAAGCGGCAGGATATGGATCTATTCCAAAGAGATGGGTCTTTATATGGAGTAGGCTATGGTAAATAAATTGAGTATCTTACATAAAGTAGTCTAATGCTTGTATTGCATTGCAATAGTATTGTAGTGTATGTAACGACACGATAAGATTTGTTCCATTGATGTTTGTGTAGTGGCAACTTTGCAACTAAACAAATCGGACAAAAAATAAAATTATATTTCAAGTCTCTTTTTTGTTGTTGTTTTTTTGTTGTTGTTGTTGTTGTTTTGGTATTTTGGTATTAAACTTAAATGTATCAAATAAACCAATACAGAGTAAATTCACAGGCCAAAGCCTACAATGAAAAATAATGTAGCCTAGTGGTGTAATGTAATGTAATGAAATGCCACTTTTTATAAGCTATCACATGATACTACGTTGTATTAAGAGTGGTTGTCAAATTGACTACACATCACACAAAAACATTCACAAAAATAAACAGGCTGTATGAATTTGAACTTAAGAGGACTTAACTATTGGCTATATCCGACGTATTGGCTTGGCATTTACTTCTGACTGTGACTTGACCTTTTGAACCTGGCAAACCCTGGAGGTGTCAAGGGGCATAAGTTCTGACACAGAGCGCACATCGGCTACTAGTTTGATTGTACAGCGACAACGGAGGTGAACTTGTAAGGTAAATGAGTAGTTGATTTATTACATATTATTTAGATCCTTGTAGGCTATTTCTCATTCTGTGTAACTTTGCCTAATTTGCTGCGCAAGCACATAACTGTTAGTGTAACAAAAATGGCTATATCGAATGACAACGCTAACCTTAATTTAGCTATGAAGTCATCTGCCAACATGCCATTGTCAGCTTCTTTTTGTTCATAGCACAGTACATTTGAACCATTATACAGGTTGTTTGTGTTTATTAACCATTGCTATTTGACTTTTTATTAGGCCTTGTTATTTATTGTCTTACTGCTCTGTTTAACTTAATTTGCTGAATAATGGCAAGACGTGTAGACTTAGAAAGTGGTTTCTTAAATGTTGGATAATGCTAATGTTAAGCTATAACAGATACAGTTTGCAATTATGCAATTTCCCCACTGAGGGACTAATAAAGGATTTCTTAT
Source organism: Bostrychus sinensis (assembly GCA_020698575.1). Taxonomy (NCBI): domain Eukaryota; kingdom Metazoa; phylum Chordata; class Actinopteri; order Gobiiformes; family Eleotridae; genus Bostrychus; species Bostrychus sinensis. Next base: position 111,478 of record JAIMZQ010000026.1, read on the forward strand.
TCTTATTTCGTATTCTTATTCAGTAATCAACTTCTGGCACTGTTTTGGCAAATTGCACAATGACTTTAAATGCCATGTGTTGACACGTTTAAAGAGGGGGGAAAAAATGCGTTTGTTGACTGTCCTTTTCTTTTCACAGGATAACTTCGCAGATGCCATAATCAACGCCACTTGTTTATAAAGATGGAGAGTAAGTTCAACCTAATCAAAAGAAGGGGGATGGGTGTCAAAATTTCCAGTAAGCAAAGGCCACAAGCCAGAGCTGAGGAGCATCTAGGAAGTGTTAATTTGATTGTGCAGTTAAAACAGCTTAAGTTTAAAAAATCATGTATTGAACAGTCTACTTTTTAAAAATTGATTGTGTTCCTTTATGTTTTTGAGGTCAGAACAAACTGTGTGTGTATAGTAATGTAGGAGTTCTGGACCACTGCTGAAATTCTATCAAAAATGGACATTCCTTTAGGAGACGAGAAGTCTGCTCTTACCCACCAAGGACGCAAAACAAAGACATAAATCTGTCCTATACGAACTGCAGACCAATAAATATGCCAGAAGAGGCCTCCTCGCTTCTCTGATAAAAACCAGAGACCTGGCACATCTCATCTGTTTAAAAGACTTTATATGCATTAACATGTTACTTTACAGGAAAATGTCATAGCTATGTCTTGTGCAAACTGTTAAATATAACATGTTTTAAAGGTATGTAAATTGAAGTGGAGTAAGACACATCTCTTTTTATGACATTTACTTTGTGTCTAGCAGAGGTAATTTGAATCCTCTCCACTATCAGTTCAAGGGGGGGCCGAGACACCCTTCCAGTCTTATCTTGGGGTGCGGCCCACATTCCTCAGTTTTAGTTTAGTCTTCGTCTTGTCTTTGTCTCTTCTCGTCTCCGTCTCTCCTTCGTCTTTTAAGTTTAATTTTTCTTTTCTTCTCGTCATTTTTGTTGCGTTAAGTTCACCTTGCCGGTGATAACATCTTTTCACAATAAGTCGCCCAAACTTTTGTTCAAGTATCATTTTTGTAGTTTATTTTGAAAAGCCTCGCGCCGCGCACCATCCGCCAGCTTTAACAATCGCTGCCTTGACCAAAGCAGCTATTTTAAGAAGTTATACTTCTAAAGTTTCGAATCGCTGTGAATGGATTTTTATTGAATTTTCCGTTTGGCATTAAAAGGGACATTTCCCATACTCTGAGACTTTGACGCTGCCTTACGCTGACAACAGCTAAACTCTCCCTGAGCGGCATCACGCTCCTGTTCAACATAACGGGACACCTGGCGACTGGCTGTGGAGCTTGGAGGACACACCACGAACCGCAGCTTGGGACCGGGAAGACCAACCCTGTGACACCCCGCGGCTCTAAAGGACAAAGAACAACATCCGAGCCCATGGCTGAAACTGGAGGCTGGCTGTCGTCACCACCTTCCCCTCCTGCTCCGAAGACGGTACCAGTGTTGTATATGTTGACAAAGTTGGCGCTTATAGTCTCAGAGTCTACTCCCTTATTCCTAAATTTCAATAATTTAATAAGTCAATTTATTACTTACTCCACTGCAATTCATCATTAGTTAATAATTCTGCGTAACGGTTCCGTTCATAATTACATTCCTTTCAATATTTACCTGTGCCTCAGTACACTATTCCACCTTATTGTGTAAATAAACGTTATACTTAATCTAAATTAAGTTGAGTTTGTTGATCTTTATCTATTAAACTGAGTCCCTCCTGGTCAATCCTTCCCTCTTAAGACATTAGTTTAGATGTTTTAATCTGCACGTTAGCGCAAGGCTAACTGGTACCAATGCGGAGTTATTACTCTTAATCTTTGTCTTAGTTCAGTGTATATATTTTTATATATGTACCCTACAGTAAACACGTTTTCCTTATCTAGAATAGTTTTTACTTTTTTTAAATTTTATTTTATTTGATCAACAAAAAGTTCTCAAAGACAATAAAAAAGCAGTCTTAGTTGTTTTAAGTGAATCAAAAATTAGCTACACACTACACTGTACTATATGCACCATATATGCATCCATTGCTGGCTTCCTATTGTTACTGTGTTGACTGCATTGTTCCTGTCAAATATTGTGCAATAAAAATTTATGAAAATAATGTTATTTTTCCTTACAGCTTCACATCAAGTGTTCTCAGATGTAGCAGAGTTATTTGCAAGAACTGGTCCTCAGTGTGACTTCTGCCACCCAAAGGAACTTGCAAACAAATGTCATCTTCAAAAAAAGCACCTTAAAGAAGCCATTTAATTCTCTCAAAATAAACAAGGTACTACAAAGAACAGAAAATATTGATGCATGAACTGATTGTAAAAATATTGTTTCATTGTTGTTATAAATTCTCTTCAGAAAAATTTGTGGTTGCATGCTACTGTCATGAAAAAGGAGGATCCAGAAGCCATTACCACTGTCCAGAGTGTAAATATAAAATATTTACACGATCGAGCACTTTTATAGAACATTTAAAGGCAAAACATGGTAGGTGCTGGCTCTTCTTAACATATTTTAATTTGGATTAATCCAATTGATACTGCATAAAATGGCCACAATGTATGTGAGTGATTATAATTTAAAACTATCAGTTTTGACATATGATTTTTATAACTCTTAAAACCAGTACATGAAATATTACAGTATATGCATTGTGTTTTATTAAAAGTAAAAATGTATTATGTTTTGACAGGTACTTCAGCAGACAAAAAACATGGTAAGTTTACAACCTACACAGCCAACAATTCAGTACTTTTAATGCTCATTGTAAATGCTGCTGACAGTTTCTGTTTTTGACTGTTTTTGAGCTGCGTGGGTATTACAGGGAACATCACACTGTATTTGATGACAGAAAGGTAACGAATACTGTACTTCAATTTATGCACACTAGGCTATCTGTCATATACAGTCTGAGTATTTTGATACATATCTGCATTATTCTGCAGGATAAGTTGCATGATGCAAATGCTAAATAAAACGTGATAAATACATCTTGTGTTAACTTACTTTGACAGACAGATAAAGTAATAGGACGTCTGGAGAAGACTTTGTCTTTTTCTGGCAATGAAGTAATTTTGTCATGTTTACAGTTTCTTTATTTCTGACTTCTGTTAGGTTTTAGTACTATGGTTGCAGTCTATGAACATGAACCGCTACCAAGCAGAGTCACTTCTCGCGCAAAGGTGTAATACAGAACACTGTTTGTGAATGTAAAGGACAACTTCTTAAAATTTAAAAAACATTTTTATGGTTACTGATAATGACATTAAAGTGTGAACGTAATTTATCACTCTGTTATAGGGCTACCCAACAGAAGTGTGACCCTGAAACAACGGAACAGGTTTGTTTTATTATTTTGTATTCAGATGTGATCATTTGTCAGTGTAAAACTAGTTCCCAAATGTTACTGTTTTAATAAATTTGTACTGTATTTGTGGGCACAGTAAATTTGACAGATTATATTGATAATTTGTAATGGTATTTAGCCCTAAATCTTTTCCAAATTTGCTTGCACCAACCAATATCCAGAAAGAGGAAAGTAGTCTGCTGAGTGACATCAAGGCTGCTGCTGACTGGTGCAGCAAACAGCACTTTGAGGGACAAGTTGGACTTCCAGCTGTCCTCAACATGGATCCAGAAGCGGTTCAACACAGCCTAAGTGAACTTCACTCCTTTGAAGATGAATGGGATGAGAATTCACCTGCAGAACTGTTCACCTTTGTTTTTCAAAAGAAAAAAGATTATGAAAAATTTCAAGATGAGGTCATTGATGTAAGAAATTACAAGGTTTTTTCAAGGGTTTGAAGAAGATGACTAAAACCATCATCTACGTTACACCAGAGACAATCTGGGAGTGTGTTGTGTGACATTAAAATAAATAATGTGGTGTTTATGCTGTTTATTAAAATATTATAATGTAAATACTTAATGGTCATATTATATTCCATCCAAACTCACAACAATCAACTCGAGACCTACTTAACTAACAGGTGAACTACTTCTACAAGTGGCAGCTGCCACGGCAGGTACCTCTAGTCACGACGGTTGCAGCAATAGTAGGAGTAGCAATAGAAATAATAGTAGTACTCGTATTAATAGAAGTAGCAGTATTAGTTGTAATAAAAGTAGTATTAGTACTAGGAGTAGCAGTAGAAGCAGTAGTAATAGTAGCGGTATTAGTAGTAGTGGTAGTAGTAATAGTAGCTGTATTAATAATACAGTAATATTATAATAATAGTAAAAGTTGCCGAAGTAGTAGTATTAGTAGTACTTTTATTTCTGGTAAATGTAGTAGTAGTAGTAGACCTAGTATAAGTACTATAAGTACACGTACATGCGACAGCTGCCGCGGCATGTACTCCTAATTGTGGCAGCTGCCGCGGCAGATGTCTCTCAGAGCGACAGCTGGTAGGTACTGGCAGGTACTCCTAATTGTGGCAGGTGCCGTGGCAGTTCCCTCTATGAGTGGCAGCTGCCGCGGCAGGTACCCCTGGTAGTGGCAGCTGCCGCGGCAGGTACCCCTAGTAGTGGCAGCTGCCGCGGCAGGTACCCCTAGTAGTGGCAGCTGCCGCGGCAGGTATCCCTAGTAGTGGCAGCTGCCGCGGCAGGTCGCTCTAGTAGCGGCAGCTGCCACAAATTTGTGGCATCTTTGCTGGCAGGTGTTTGAGCCTGCTGTCTCTCTGGTATTGAGAAACGGCCCTGATGAACATCAACAGTCTGAGGTAACAAACCTGTAATTTTTTATTCTATCGGAGGGGGGCAGCAATACGCCAGTAGGCGTCTAGACTGCCGGAAATGCATGAAAAGGAAGATGACGAAAAAGAAGAAGAAGCGCTGTGTTAGCGGTGGTTAGCTCCGAGCTAAAGCTAAAAGCCGTTTGTAAAAATGTCTAAAGGCCAAACGCTGAGAGCTTTGGTGAATGAGCGGCTGACTGCGGCTGCTGAAGACATATTTGCGCTGTTTGAAAGAACAATAGCGGAGTATGAGGAGGAACTGTGTCGCTCAAAAGAGGAGAACGAGAGAAAACAGCAGCTCCTGGACTCTGTTCTGAGCCCACGAGTCCTGGTCCACAGAGCAGGTTGGTTCTCTTTACTTCTACAGTCAGTGCTCGGGGCAGACCTCAGTGCGCGGGGGATTCTGGGAGCTTTACTGTTCTCTCTGTGCGGCGCTAACGAGGCTTTCTCTGTGATGAGTGTTTTAGCGTCTGCAGAGTCTCCACAGTCAGTATTTAAGCTGTAAAAACTGTACTCAGGTCAGAGGATCGTTACTTCACAATAATATTTCTCAAGTAGAAGTAAAAAGTATGTTTTGATAAAACTGCTCTCAGAACAGTTATATCTCGGCCTCTGCTTGACTCTAATTTCTGTTTAAAACCCACATACAATCCAAAACAAATGAAACTCCCTCTCGTCTGAAAATACTCCATCAGTCAAATAGTTTTAATGTTTAGGTTCAGAAAAGATATTTTCTAAAATAATGTTACCCATTCTTAATTATACAGCAGTGATATTGTTGAAGTTTAGTTGATTTTGTGAACTGGTGCAAAGTTCTGGTTTTTGTTAAGTATCAGAGGCCCTCACGTCCTGGTTCACTGCTGGGGGAGGGAGAGAAGAGTAAATCTGTCTGTGAAACATTCTTCTGGGAGGCCTCTGTCTTCCTCTCTTGGTGAAAGAACCATGTGTAAAAAAGAGAATTAAAACTGCAGGCAGTGATAAAGGGCCCTCACAGCCCTTGCGACTGCAGAAGGACACGCTTTATTGGGACGGCTGCATCACCAAACCATGGCTGGATTTGAAGCGTATGACTAATGCTGTGTTCATGATACATCGGAATCTTGGAAGTTCTGACTTTAAAAAGCCGACTTCAGAAAAATGTCTGTTCATGAGATCAGCTCGAAAATCATGAGAATCCTCACAATAACAACAAAAGAATATTTGCATTTCCATGTTGTTGTATACTGAACAAATAAATACATCATTAGAACTGATTGATGCGGTACAGAGTTATATCATGGGATGTTTCTATTTTTATTTTGGTCGTTCAGTGATAACTAAACAGTCAAAGATGACACTGATAACTTCATTCATTAAACAAAGATAAGTATATTTTTGCACACAAGTGTGAGATCTCTTGTTTAAAAAGACTTTCCCCGTTAGTAACCACACTGTGCTCCTGTCACAGAGGGAGTCTCCAGGATTGTGACGTCAACTCGGGAGCTCGGAGTCTAACACTTTCGCCTGAGTTTCTGAGCAAAAATCCTGACCCAAAAAGGTGTTCAAGGCCATTTTTCGAAGTTGGAGAGCAAATTTTCCAAGATTCCGATGTATCATAAATGCAGCATTATTTCACAAGTTTGTGCTGTGGCTCTGCTAAAATGGTTGGAGATGGGTGTGGTCCTCATAGACGTTTTACTCAGGGTCACATGATGGATAAGTGTACCCTCCTATCTCCTAATGTAATTTGATTTTCCAGGGGTCGCCACTGAGCCATTGTGTAACATAGTTTCTTGTCGACTTTGTGTAAATTTAATTTTTGCCAAGCTTGAATTCCGTGCCATTTTTCAGGAGTTTTTGTGGAGTTTAGTGTCTGAAATGTGGTTTGCTTTAAAAACAATAATAAATAAAAAAAACTAGTTACAATAGGGTTACAATATTTTAATCACACTTCAGGACCCTCTCAGAGATTTTCTGATGGATATTATTTACCAAAACCCCACCGCGACCCATCTGTTTCCTCTTAATGATATATAAATATACAACAGTGTGTTATAGTCTCTGTTATAGTCAGTGTCTTTCTCTTGTAACACTGGAGCCACCAGGACCGTCCAGGTTTCTCCTCAGTGAGAAACTTTTTTCCAAATTTCATTTTCTCATGTTTGGTGCACTCTTGTAATCGTGAGCAGGTAAAAGGTCTGGACTCAATTCCAGGTTTGGCATTTGCATTTGAAAGCTGTTGCTGTGAACCCACAACATTCAGTCTCAATGGAAGTGAACCAGATCATCCTTAGGCTGAAACAAAATGGTGAAGAAAAAACCCTTCATAACATCCACTTCAGACTCTTCAGGAAGTAGGTCTATCAGTGTCTAAGTCCACTGTAAAGAGAAGTTTTCATGAGAGTAGTTTTAAATCAACAAAATTTGTATGACATTTAGTCGACTAAAACTAGACTAAAACTAAAAAGAATGACATGACTAAATCCTAACAAATGTCAGTGTCTCTGTGTCAGCCCTGAGACTAACGAGTCTCTGTCCAGGACGTTCCTCGCCTAAAACCTGTGGGACAGGCTCCAGTACCCGTGACCCGTAACTGGAAGAACATGAAGAGGATGAATGAATGAACTGTGCAATATTTCAAAAGATTTCTAAAGATGCATCTACAGTCTGTCAGTGCTGATGTGCCTGTCTCGTGCCGTAGCTGGGACAGACTCCAGCCCCTGCCCTCTGTAAATAATAATCAGTGATTTAATTGTGTGATTTTTACATTTTCTCCTGCAGATGTCCAGAATTACTCCTGCAGTCATGACCTCAGTCTGAACCAGGAAATCACAGAGACACCACAAACTAAAGAGGAACCAGCGGAACAGAGCATCAAACAGGAGGAAGAGCAGCTCCCAGAGTTCATTATTGTCTCTGTAAAGAGTGAAGCACAGTCCTCACTTCAACAAAGACAAACTGAGCACAGAGAGGAAACACAGGGAGAGGACTGTGGACGAGCAGAAGCAGACACCAGCTTAGACCCACATGGACATTTACACTCAGAGACTGAGGAACAAACTGACAACTCTTCTGACACTGACAATGATGAAGACTGGGAACCTCCAGCCAGCAGTTCAACTCAACAGATGGCGACAGAGGCTGATGGAGACGACTACAACCAAGTCCAGATAAAAGACAGAAGTACAGCTGCACAAAACTCAGGTCTGTTCACCAAATACAAGTCTGCACCAGAGACTGGTGACACTGTAAAAGATGGTGACAAATCAGGAACTGATGTAGGAGGTAAAGCCAAAAAACATGAGTGCTCTGTTTGTAAAAAGAGATTCACAACTAAACATAGTTTACAAAGCCACACAAGTGTTCACAAAGGAGAGAAACCTTACAGCTGTACAGTCTGTGAGAAAAAATTTGTTCATACAAGTACTCTCAACATTCATATGAGAACTCACACTGGAGAGAAACCTTATAACTGTTCAGTCTGTGAGAAAACATTTGCTCATACAAGTACTCTCAACATTCATATGAGAACTCACACTGGAGAGAAACCTTACAACTGTTCAGTCTGTGAGAAAACATTTGCTCATACAAGTACTCTCAACATTCATATGAGAACTCACACTGGAGAGAAACCTTACAGCTGTTCAGTCTGTAAGATACCATATGCCTCTATGAGTAGTCTCAGAAAACATATGAAGACTCACACTGGAGAGAAACCTTACAGCTGTTCAGTCTGTAAGAAAACATTTGCCCGCAGAAGTTATCTCAAACATCATATGAGAACTCACACTGGCGAGAAACCTTACAGCTGTTCAGTCTGTAAGAAACCATTTGCCTTTAGGAGTAATCTCAGAAAACATATGAAGACTCACACTGGAGAGAAACCTTACAGCTGTTCAGTCTGTAAGAAACCATATGCCTCTATGAGTAATCTCAGCAGACATATGAAGACTCACACAGGAGAGAAACCATAGCTGTACAAATGTGATTCAGTGAAAGTTCTCAAGCCATACAGATGTCCAGTCTGAAATAATTTTTTACAAATGTAAGGAAGCAACATGCGTGTACACAAGAAATCTCTCCATTTCTGTCAAATTGTTCTTGAGAAATTTATAGAAGCATGGGAAGATGTCTGTTTGCATTATCTTGGTTTATGGACCAATGGTGTGGCAGTACTGACAGTTATGGACCAATGGTGTGGCAGTACTGACAGTTATGGACCAATGGTGTGGCAGTACTGACAGTTATGGACCAATGATGTGGCAGTACTGACAGTTATGGACCAATGGTGTGACAGTACTGACAGTTATGGACCAATGGTGTGGCAGTACTGACAGTTATGGACCAATGGTGTGGCAGTACTGACAGTTATGGACCAATGGTGTGGCAGTACTGACAGTTATGGACCAATGGTGTGGCAGTACTGACAGTTATGGACCAATGGTGTGGCAGTACTGACAGTTATGGACCAATGATGTGGCAGTACTGACAGTTATGGACCAATGGTGTGGCAGTACTGACAGTTATGGACCAATGGTGTGGCAGTACTGACAGTTATGGACCAATGGTGTGGCAGTACTGACAGTTATGGACCAATGGTGTGGCAGTACTGACAGTTATGGACCAATGGTGTGGCAGTACTGACAGTTATGGACCAATGGTGTGGCAGTACTGACAGTTATGACTCCTATCTTCCGGTTATAGGATTACCTCTCTTCCTCTTGAGCCACTGTCACCTGCTCACCTCCGTTCTGGAGGCCTGGGACAAATGGCCTGCCCTGGTTTAACTTTGCTATATTGATTTGTTGTGGACTGAGAGGACAAACTGAGCACTGCCAGAGGAGAAGCACACTCTCTGGGTTCTTTTGTGCCTTTAAATGTACATTATTCCAAAATGAACAAATGCCTTTTTGTATTATTTTGATGAACTTTTACACTGTGTACATTTTACTAATGAATAAAGAAAAGAAAGTGTTATTATTGGTTTGCTTTTAAGGATGGGGTTTAAAGCTACAACACTGCAGGGTTTATTTCTAGTGAACATTTTGACCTCACAGACATTGGAATGTGAATTTGTCAAACTGATAAAACACTTCATCCCTGTCTTTGAAATTATAATCTTTTATTTCTTCCACTTCATTTTTATTTTATTTTTTATGACAAACAGAGTCAGATTCATATTTCTTGTGTGTAATGGTCTTTTGTCAAAAACTTTTGCACTGTTGATAAAAAATAAATACAAAAAAAATCATAAAAGGTGACATTTAAGAATATTATTAACATTGTAAAATATTAAATTTATTCTTGTTGGTCCGTATTTTATTTGGTATTTTTATACTGGTCAATAACAATCTACCTCTCTTTATTATTTTATATATGTTTTGTTATTTTATCAGTCCAGTAGGTGGTGGTGTTGCTTTTTTTGTAGAAACCCTGTATTTTGTGAGCGCACTCTCTTTGGCTGCTACACTATAACATCATTAATGTTATGGAGGACCGTGAGCGCCACGCGAAAAGGAATAATGCTTTTATTAAAAGAGTTTTTAAAAGAGCATTTAATAAATGGATTACTAAATGCTTTTATTAAAAGAGTTTTTATAAGTTTATTTAATAAAGAGATTACTAAATACTTTTATTAAAAGAGTTTTTAAAAGAGCATTTAATAATTGGATTACTAAATGCTTTTATTAAAAGAGTTTTTATAAGTTTATTTAATAAAGAGATTACTAAATACTTTTATTAAAAGAGTTTTTAAAAGAGCATTTAATAATTGGATTACTAAATGCTTTTATTAAAAGAGTTTTTAAAAGAGCCTTTAATAAACGGATTACTAAATGGTTTTATTAAAAGAAGGATTAATAGCGTCATTCATTAATCCATTCACCGATTTCTAAATGTATTTACAAAACCTTTTCGGAAAAGCATTTGCAAAACGTATTAGCTTCTTCTTTTAGTTTTTCCGTGGCGTTCCTGGTCCTCCTGGCTAAAGTTAAATAAAAGAAAAGGAAAGCGATGTAACGAGCTCTGTGATTGGTCAGAGCTACTCGCGCTCTGATTGGCCAGAAAACAGGGGTTATGCGCTAACTACTTCTGCATTCGGCTAACTTCCGGTCACAGCTTGTAAGCGAGCAGCCGAACAAGGGTAGCTTCAAAAAACATATTTATGTCGTACACATCGCAAAATTAAATCCCCAGACTAACACTGCATTGGACTAACGCAGTTTTATCCTTCAAACAAGGGTTTTAGCATTTGTGTGTTAAATATTTCACTCGTCGCTGAGCGCAGAGGCGGGATATTGTTGTGTTAATTAACTAAAGCCGTTACCCGGCACACTTTATTTCAGCGGATATAAAACACAGCAAATTAAATTACGTGATACATAATCACAAACAACACAATCGCCCCTTTTAGCACAGTCTCAATTTATTATACATCTATTAAGGCACTTTGACGTATTTATTAATTTCTACACTCTGCGGCTACAACCGTTGTTTTGAAGCCGCTTTCACAGCTCTTCTGTGGCGTTTTCAGATGTTTTTGTGCACACTGTGGCTGTTTTTGGTCGCATACTTTAGTGAAATGTTCTTGTGTGCTTTATTTCTGCTGAAATAAAGTGCGCCGGGTGACGGCTTTAGTCATTGACACAACAATATCCCACATCCGCGCTCAGCGTACAAATGCTAAAACACTTGTTTGAAGGATAAAACTGCATTAGTCCATAGCAGCGTTAGTTTGGTGATTTAATTTTGCGATGTGTACGACATAAATATGTTTTTTGAAGCTGCCCCTGTCCAGCTGCTAGCTTACAAGCTGTGACCGGAAGTGGCTCATTCTGTTTAGCCGAATGCAGAAGTAGTTAGCGCTTAACCCCCTGTTGTCACCGGGCCGGCTAAGGATGACGAGCAAATTGTCTGGCCAATCAGAGCTCGAGTAGCTCTGACCAATCACAGAGCTCGTTACATCGCTTTCCCTTTTATTTTATTTAACTTTAGCCAGGAGGACCAGGAACGCCACGGAAAAACTAAAAGGAGAAGCTAATCGGAGAAGCTAATACGTTTTGAAAATGCTTTTCCAAAAAGGTTTTGTAAATACATTTAGAAATCGGTGAATGGGTTAATGAATAACGCTATTAATCCTTCTTTTAATAAAACCATTTAGTAATCCGTTTATTAAAGGCTCTTTTAAACACTCTTTTAATAAAAGCATTATTCCTTTTCACGTGGCGCTCACGGTCCTCCATATAATGTAGGATGGGGCCGTGCCATTTACTGCTGCATTTTGAACAAGATGAAAACTTTTTAAAGAGCTCATAGGGCGCACTGCCAGCAGAGGGTTACAGTAATCCAACCTACAGTCGATGTAACCAACGCATAGATACGTTTTTCAGCGTCACTTTAGATAAAATGTTTGTAATTCTGGCTATGTTGCGTAAGTGAAAGATCACTGTTTTACAAGCTTGGGTTACAACTCCAATTCTGGAAATCCTGGGACGTTTTTTAAATGTTTTCTAATTGTTTTTGCTAATTTCTGATTACTTAGTTTTCATTTTTCAATAGAGGCCAAATGTTTTTAAGTCTGTTTCTTTAAAATTATACCATGAGGGCTCCTTTTCTAACCATTTCATCTTGTGCATGTAATACTTAGCAAGAATCATGGTTAAGTTGATTATATATATTTCATTGGAGGAGAAAGCTGAAGCATTAAAGATAAGTAATATTTTAAGTTTAGATAATGCAACACTTTTCCCAAACATTCCTGAAAGATAACTTTGTAAATTAGACCAAAATATAGAAACATGAGGACATTCTATAGAGACTTGTTCAATACTTTCACCATCACACTGATGCCCCAGAGCCACAGCAGCCAATCAGAAAACTCTATACTCGTTCCCTGGGTCTGAGCCAATCAGAAAATTTGACATTTGTTGCCATTGGTTGTCATGCAAAGGACGTTTTGTGTTTTGAGCGAGGAAATCAGAGTTTTGAGAGCAGAGGGGAGACAGTTGAGCAAGGAGAAGAACATTTTGAGAGCGCAGCAGCACAGACGTCTCGAACGAGGAAAATCAGGAAGCGCATGCACAAAACAGTTCTATCTGCTCAAATTATTATATAACGCCATAATTGTAGGGAGACTTTCATTTAATTTGTCTCTAATACTTGTGATTTTGTTGTTAAAAAAGTGAAGAAAGTGTTGCCAGCTGAGAGTAACAGGGATACAGGGTTCTACTGAGCTGTGACTGGTGGTCAGCCTGGCTACAGCGCTCAACACAAACCTAGGCTTGTTCTTTTTTCTTCTATTAAAGATGAATAGTACCTGGTTTTGGCCTCATGCAGAGATTTTTTATAATTTAAAAGACTATATTTCCAGGCATTCAGAGACTGCTCTGAGCTGCAGTGACAGAGCCATAGCCTTTCTAATTTACAGGTTGCTTGTTTAAGGGAACGTGTTTCAGCATTAAACCATGGTGCTACTCGATTCGGCCTAACAACCTTTTGTTTTAATGGAGCTACATTATCTAGAGCTGTTTTTAATGAGTGCATGGCGCTGTCAACAAACTGATCAATTCAACTAGGACTCGAGCTATGGGAGCTGTTCTCAACAAACTCAATATTGTACTAACAGATTGATCAGATAATGCTCTTGTAATCTGGGTTTTATTCATTGGAACAGTAAAGTCTGAGTATAAACTGAAAGGTAATTAGAAAGTGATCTGAGAGTATGGGGTTATGAGGAAGGACAGTGAGCTGAGTAATCTCTATACCAGAGGTTAAAACAAGGTCCAGGCTGTGCTGGTGACTATGAGTGGGTTCATTTATGTTTTGAATGAAATCAGCGTTGTCTAATAGAGCCCAGATTCATGTCGCTGCTGTCAACAACATGAATATTAAAATGCCCTACTATTACAATCTTATCCCAGGCTAACACTATACTGGATAGAAGGTCGGAGAACTTGATTAAAAATTCTGAATAGGGACCAGGAGGCCGGTAGGCTAGATAATTACAAACTAGGGCTGGGCGATAAATCAAATTAATTTGATTAATTCACGTTTTTAATTTTGGACGATGTCAAAAATAGCCAAATGTAAAATCGAATTCAGCAGAAATTAGTGTCCTCCAAGCACCGCACTTTCCTGAGTTATGGCTGATGCTGCTGCTAGCTCCAGGGCAGCTTAAATACTGACTGTGGAGACTCTGCAGACTAGGGCTGCAGCTATCGATTATTTTGGTAATCGAGTAATCTCTTGATTATTTTGTTTGATTAATTGAATAAGAGATACTCCTGCATTATCTTAAAACGTAACACATTTTAATGCACATCTGTGAATCTGTCAGTCTAACATTAAGAAGTGTTTTTTCATATTTTAATGCATTACATTGCAAATAGCTTTGTAAATGTAGGTATTATTATTATACATTACGATATGGTCTACTAATTATACTAATTACTACTTTTACTTTATACTTACTTATACTGGGCTTTATTATTATATACTAATTATACATTTAATAATAATATTTGTAAATGCCTATACAGAACAATGCAAAAGCTGCAGCAGTGTGCATTCCCTTAACAGTTAGAAAAGTATTTTAGTTGTAACCCTCTCTGCTTCTAAAAGTGATATCTGTTATCATTTATACACCAGGAGCCTGTTAAAAGACGCTAACACCACTGAGCCCACACGGCTAATTAGCATAGCTACATAAACAAAGTAAAGTTACCGCTGCGGGTTGCACATCACACTACGCTGTTCATTTTTGACAGTTTGCTGCCACCTGCTGAACAAAGGTTTTACAGAGGTAATAAGAATACTTTCTTTGTGATTCTTAGTGTTTTTGTCGTCTGCAGGGTCTCCAGAGTCAGTATTTAAGCTGCTCTGTGCGTTAGCTGTAGCATTAGCCAAACAGTGCTACGCTTGGAGGACGCCGTTTCCTCTAAAACCTCTTTCACGATGGTGCTGTTCTCTACGTAGTTTATACACACATTTAAAATGCGAACTACAACTCAAATGTATTCAGTTTATAACCCAACCACTGCCTTACTGTCGCTAGTGTGTTGTGTATTAACCGCGCAGAAACTTCGTTCTCTGCACACAAAGTTCCCATTTACATTAATGAAACGAAGCTTCGAGGCAAAGAATGTTAATCGAAGCTTTTAACTAATCGAATTACTCGAATACCTCGATGAATCGTTGCAGCCCTACTGCAGACGCTAAAACTACTAATAACCACAGCTGTTTGAAAGTTTACATGACTTGGAGGAGTGGCTTCATTAACCCTTCCATAATCATCCTGTTGTAGCCAGGTTTCTGTTAAGTTGTAGATCAAGTTTATTATCACCATCGGACACTATGGAGTTTATGTCGATGTTGTTATAAAACCTTTTTTTTTATTTGATTAAAATGTGAAAATTAAAGGAATGATGCATAAGTTTGTGTGTAGTAAATGTATAATTCTACTGTGGTTTAAATGTAGATTCAAGGACCATGCCACAACTTTATTTGGAACTTAATTTAACTTTATTTGGATTTTTTTTTTTGAAGAATGGGCTTGAGCCAGGACAGAGGGATGAGGATGTGGTGATGGCTGGGTGAGTCCACCTGGCTTTAGGGACCCCCCTCTTGAGTCTTCAGGTTTATTTGGCGGGCTCTGAAAACAGAAAACATAATGAGACGTGAAGGGGAAGAGAGAGTGGGGTATGGAGAACAGACACATGTGGTGTTGGGTGAATGTCAGTAAGGTTTTGGGGGCCAAAACTGGAGGAGAGGTGGAGGCGTGGCATTAATCCTGAACCTCAGATGCAGTCAGGCCAGGACCATTAGAACCGGTCTGTGCCCAGACCTGTTAGGGTAAGGGTCTGGCCCCCATCAGGAGGACGGCAGGCTCCGACACCGTCATGTGCTGTTTACAAGAGGAAGCGCAGGTAGTGCACTCAGAATTTCCCACAATGCATCAGTAAAAGTAGTGGACAGCAATGGTCACTAGACGGTAATATGTAGTGACTTCTCTTTTTTATTTGAGCCACTTTTAACAATCTTTGTTTCTTTTTTTGCTTTATTTTGTGTTTAGGCTCGGTCTGCCTTGGACTCTTTCGTCTCGTCATGGTCTCGACCCTAAAAGTCCTGGTCTCGGTTCACTGTGGTATTGGATGAGTCTTGGTCTTGATAAGTATGGTCTTGACTTCAACACCAGTACAGACCGTCCTTACCCTTAAACACACAGGTTTTCATTTTAATAAGTGAAAGCTGTCACTGTGAAAGAGCCTGGACCCTGGTCAGGAGTACCCAGCTCTGACATCTGATACCTATGGTTTTAGAGTTGCATGCAGCTCATTAGCCCTGCTCTTTCAGCTCTTTGGGAATCTGACATCTGGTTATGTAAAGTTAATAAAGAAATATGTAGACGACTTTAAAGCTACGTGCATCTGCGTCATCCTGTTAATTTAAAATAAAACTTTCTTTGTCTTTCAGAATATGCTATGAACTGTTATTATAGCTGTTTGTAGCCTAACGGCTGTACAGTGCACGAGCTGAGCTTAAGTTTAATAAACCCACAGAGAAATCGTTACTGGATGGCTCGTGTATATTACTCTGTTGTTTAGTGGCCTACTAAAAGATAATCAGTGAAGTGAGTATTTAACACAGGTCTTTGTTAGTTTGCAATAATTAATAACCTCCATAGGCTATATATTATTTTATATATTTTGTTATAGTAAAATTTGTTGCGGCACTTTACAGAGGCTAATTTAATGTTTTTGGCATAGATTGGCTCTTTGGATCCTGAAGGTTGCAGACCCCTGACCCAGCTGGAGGGTTAGCCTCCAGAGCACCCGGAGGAAACCCATGCAGACTCCACACAGAAACAGCAGTCTGGGATTTGAACCCCGCACCTTCTTGCTGTGAGCGACAGTGCTAACCTCTCTGCCATGCTTTGCGGAGCTGTATAATTAAATGCACAGGAGCTGCTTTTACACACTGACCTATGGGTTCGACCGTAACGCTCTTTGTAATTGACCCTAAATGATCGATGGCTTCACACTCGAACTCAGTGGCGTCTTGCACCTCACTCTGGAAGGTGTGGGACAGAGTGTGGGTGCAGGCCTTTCTCTCCAGCTCCTCCCCGTTCTTCTTCAGGACCATCTCTGGGGGCGGGGTTCCATCTGATTCACAGGTAATTGTCCGCTTCTTCTCCTCGTCTTCAGGACCAACAGTCACGGTCATTTCTGTGGGAGGAACTAAAGCAGAAACAACCAAAGAAACCTCTCAGAGTATGCCACAGCTGTTAGTATTATAAGATAATATGAAAACTGAAAACATTCAAACACTTTTAACAATATACAATAAGTAAAATAAAGTATCAATCAAATCAAAGTAATGGTTAGATTTTAAAGAAGGTTTAAGGTCAGTGATAGGCCAAAAAAAAACAAGAAGTCTTAGCTGGATTAAGAGCTTTGTGGCTCAATAGATAGAGCAGTGATTCCCAAAGTGGGGTCTGGGTCCACAAAAGTACTACAGTGGGGCTGCAGATGCTGTCTATATTTCAAGTTTATTTTAAATTTTTTATATTTTTTTTTTGTTTATTTCAGTCACATGGTTTTGGTTAATAAAAAAACAATAAAACATACAAAAATATAAAAAGTCAATAAAAACATTAAGTACATAAAAAACATTTAAAATGAATTACAGTTTTATACTTTTTAAAAAGTATTACTTAAAAGCAACTTTTAGCCAATAATCAGTGTTTCTGTAATGTTTTTATAAAAAACATGTAGAAAAACATGGCAGAGATTTTTGAAAATTTAAGGGGGCCACAACAGTCCTGACTTTGTGAATGGCTGAGATAGAGCATTTAGCCCTGAACTAGAAGATCCCTGGTTGAGTCCAGGTCTTGGCACTACACTGAGAGATAGAGACAATGTCTTGGAGGAGCTCTTAGCTCTAGGCTGGAGATAAAAACTCTGTATTTTATGCCACATTAAAATAATGTGTGGTCACTCTTATATTTCTCCAGTTATGGACCAATGCGGTGTTAGTACAGAGCACCAGAGTCTTGTACATCTTTTTTTTCATTCTTGCTGAAACCTTTGTACTTCTAAACTAAAGTTTAAGGTCACAGTGTCAAAAAATGTGCAAATGATTAATCGTTTACCAGAATTTGTGTGTTTGTTTAAGGCAGGGGCGTCTAGACCTGTTTTCATAAAGGTCAAAAAATATCTGCGGAGGAGGGCCCAGAGCCGGCCCCAGCTCTGTTGGAGCCCAAGGCAAGATTATGAATACTGTATTTTCCCTGCTATATGGCCCTCCAGATTAAAAGGCACACTGTCATTGAATGGTCTATTTTTGAACTTTTTTCACATATAAAGCGCTCCAGACTAAAAGGTGAAACAAAAACAAAACAAAAAAACAAAAACAAAAAAAAAACACAATCTGAGACCACTAAATCAAATGATAGCGTATTCACAATAACTCAAATTCTTCATCTTCAGTGTCCGAGCTAAACAGTTGGGCGATTACGGCATCCAGCCCGGATCACTCTCGTCATTATAATCTCATTATAACTTATATATCTCTTTGAATAAATTCATATATAAGGCACTCTGGATTATAAGGCACACTGTCATTTTTTGAGAAGATTGAAGGCTTTTAAGTGCGCCTTATAGCACGGAAAATACAGTAAGAGCCCCCTCCTACAGCACTACCACTAAAAACAAAGCATTTGATAAACTTTAGTGAGCATTAACTTAAACTTCTCTTTGCGGCGCCTCCTAAACTGTGAGCTGTGCCAGGGGCCGGCTCTGGGAGGGCCCCTCACTGCAGGTGACATGTGTGGGGTACCTGATAAATCTTTCTTTCTCCAAAGTGACCCACACATTAACTTGGGCTTGGAACCGGCCCATAGCGGAAATCTTTTGGCCTAAATACTAATTTACATTTGTCAGGTCCATCTCACACAGACATGAAGTTTTTCACCCACTAATAGGTAAACTAGCTTCCATCTTAAGGCAATAACAGCTGCATTAATCCAGAGCGTTTTGATCGTAAAAGTAAAGTATGGTTTGAATATAACACATGGTTTTTAATGCCTGGTTTATAAATTAGTATTTCAATTTAATTATTATTAATTTTAAATTATAAATTAGTATTTTTAAACCGAGGGCAGAGTGGTCAATAACAACATACTTCTCTTTATTACTATATGTTTGTCTCTGTCTAATAGGGAAGCACATCAATGGCCAGTGTGAAACCTGTGGAAAGGAAGAAACTGTGCACCATGTTCTGTTAGAGTGTAGCAGGTTTGCAGAACACAGAAGAGACATTTTCTACAAATATTTGACCTGGAGTTTAAGTCAATCTCACTGAAGACCTTACTTGGACCATCTGTACACCAGCAAGAAGCGCATAAAGCAGTGATGAACTTTGTCTTCAGTGTTGTGCATGAACGAGTTCAAATGAACGCGTTCATTGAACACGTTCATTTTTATGTGAACTTTGAACTGAACGCAACACATTTGTAAATCAAGAACTTGAACGTGAATTTGTTCAGATTATGTGAGATGAACGACGTACGTCACATCAATTAAAGGTCGGAATTTGTTTTCACCTGAGTCGAGTGACGAGGTCTGCTCGCACTTTTTAAACAGCGCTGTCCCTCACTGCCCACGGGCTCCACTCCAAAACTGCACCGCTTCACCAGAGAGCGCCTGTGTGCGCAATGCATCTTGGGTAACGTAGTGTGAAGCCAAACAAAGTCGAATCTAATATCTTTGGCTTCACACTACGTTACCCATGATGCACTGCACAAGCAAGCATAACAACAAGTGTAGCCTTCATAGCAACACCGGAGCGGGCAGCAGCAGTCTGACAATGGCAGTGCAAGTGAAGGCACAGAGAACACAGACGATGCTGCCTCTAACTATGATCATTTACAGACATTTTACACATTGTCACACAAAGACTCTGACGGAAAAAAACCTTACCTTTCTGTGCGAGCTTATATATGCAAAAACGTCCATTTTGTGTGATAGAATTTAAGATCTACAGTGAGGCTAGAAGGTAGATGTATGGTGATAGAAGTCATAGTTTGAAAAATAAGTTCAGCCTTTCATTTACATATCTCACCTAAAATTAAAATGAACTGAACTTTGAACGAGTTTAAAATTAAAATTGTGAACTATGAACGTGAACAGTTCACTTTGAACATGTGTGGACTGAACTTTGAACTAGTTCATGAAAAGTGTGAACTTGCACAACACTGTTTGTCTTTGCCTCTGGGCTGAACCGCAGTCTGTGATTGGAGCAGAGTGTAATACCCCCTTTTAACAGTGAGGGGCAGCAGTGCGCCTTTGGCGTGTAGACTGCCGGTGAGGGCAGGAAGAAGAAGAAGAAGAAGAAGACGGCGGCGGCGGCGGCAGAAGAGCTGTGTTAGCGGTGGTTAGCTCCGAGCTAAAGCTAAAAGCAGTTTGTAAAAATGTCTAAAGGCCAAACGCTGAGAGCTTTGGTGAATGAGCGGCTGACTGCGGCTGCTGAAGACATATTTGCGCTGTTTGAAAGAACAATAGCGGAGTATGAGGAGGAACTGTGTCGCTCAAAAGAGGAGAACGAGAGAAAACAGCAGCTCCTGGACTCTGTTCTGAGCCCACGAGTCCTGGTCCACAGAGCAGGTTGGTTCTCTTTACTTCTACAGTCAGTGCTCGGGGCAGACCTCAGTGCGCGGGGGATTCTGGGAGCTTTACTGTTCTCTCTGTGCGGCACTAACGAGGCTTCTTCTGCTTAATTTCCGGCAGACTAGACGCCTCCAGGCGTATTGCTGCCCCCCACCGATAGATTAAAATTAGAGTTTACTACATCATATTCTTAAATGAACTCCTGCGGAAAAGATGAAACTTAGCAAGGCCTTTGTTACTTCCTGTTGATGTTCATCAGGGTTGAGTAGTGTTCTTAAGGAAATAGAATCAAATCCTAAGTCCATTATTTCAACAAACATGGCTCTTCTCAAACCAGTGTACCGTCCACATTCCAGCAGCACATGAGACACTGACTCAGACTTGTTACAGTTTCTGCAAAGGCCATCCGGATGCTTCCCAATTAGTGCCAGATCTTTTGCTAGGCCGCAGTGTCCCAATCTCATTCTTGTTAAAAGGACCTGATTCCTCCTGTGTTTAACAGGGATGTTATGTACTTTCACACTTCTTTGGATTAGGTGGTAGTGCCTCCCCCTTACCTCTCTGTCCCATTCCTCCTGCCATTTCCCTAACACATACTCTTTAATCAACGTACGACCCTCAAATTGTCTCAGTGCAACCCTGACTGTTACTTCCTGTGGTTTTAAAGCCTCTTTTGCAACTAGGTCTACTTCTTCATTGCCATTAACACCCACATGTGCCAGAACCCACAAAAAACCCACACTGCACCCAAGTTGCTCTAACCTATAAATCACCATTAAAATCTCACTAACTACATCAGGCCTTGCTCTAGCCGTCTCTCCCCCCTCTAACACCATTAAAGCTGACATAGAGTCTGAGCAGATAACTACCCTCTCCTCCCTGCTTGCTTCCACCCACAGCAATGCCCACAGTAAACCCACCAGTTCTGCTGTAAAAACAGACACATCATTAGGCAGCCTGTGACACTGCCTCAACTCCATATGTGGCACATAGAGGCCAAACCCAGACCTGCTGGTTTCAGGATCTCTTGAGCCATCTGTGTACACTTGATTAAAATGAGACCATTCATTTTTAAGATGCCCCTCAACAAATGCTGCCAAATTAACTTCAGAACACTCTTTAATTGCTTTTTTAATTGACAGGTCTACCTCTACCTCTGGCCACAACCAGCGCGGAACAGAGGGCCAACAAACAGAGGGCGCTATGTCCACTCTCTCTTGTCCTAACTTCTCCAGAGGGTTTTTAACAGATTGAATAAAACTTGTCTTACTAAGCCTACTTATTCCTGCAAATTCCCAGCCCTCAGTTAACATGGATACTGACGGAAGAGTTGCCATAGCTCCTTTTAATTTAACAGAATAATTTAAAGCCAGTTTTTCACGTCTTAAACTCAGCGGGACCTCCCCTGCCTCAACCAAAAGAGCCGGGATGGACGTTGTGCGGAATGCCCCAGTACAAAGCCGCAAAGCCCTAGCTTGAACTATATCCAGCAAGCGCAGCACAGACTTTGCTGCAGACCCGTACACTAAACATCCATAGTCTAGTACAGATCTTATCATTGCCTTATACACCATCAACATAACTGACCTCTCCGCTCCCCAGGAAGACCCAGCCAGACACCTCAGGACATTCATTACTTTCCCACATTTACTGACCATTCTGAGAATATGCTCTTTATATGTCAGTCTCTGATCAAGCCACACTCCAAGAAATTTAAAAGTAGTCACTCTTTCTAGTGTTTGTCCATATAGTTTTAAGTCAAACTTTCCCATGTTTCGCTTCCTACCAAAAATCATATACTTGGTTTTAGACACAGAAAGACGAAATCCCCACTTGCTAGCCCAAGCCTCCACCTTATCCAGGGCATCCTGCATCTGGCTGAACAAGTACTCCACATTACGCCCTCGCTTCCAGACTGCCCCATCATCTGCAAATAAAGATCTCTCATAGCCATTTCCAATACTGTCAAAAATATTGTTTACCATTACATTAAAGAGAACTGGACTGATCACACTACCTTGCGGTGTACCATTATCCACATGCACGATACCAGAACAAGTTCCACCAACCCTCACCTGTATATGTCGGGACCCCAAGAAATCCTTAATCCAATTTAACATTCTCCCCCGAATTCCAGCATCATAGAGCTTTATAACCAACCCCTCTTTCCAAAGCATGTCATATGCTTTCTCAATATCGAGAAACACACCAACAACAATTTCCTTATTAATAAAAGCTTTCTTAATATCTCTGTCCAAAATCAAAACAGCATCCATAGTGCCTCGCCCATGTCTAAAACCATTCTGGTATGGAGAAAAATACCCCGCCTGCTCAAGCCTATGTACTAAGCGGTCTGTAACCATTCTTTCCTATATTTTACACATAACAGCAGTCAAAGCAATTTGCCGATACGATCCAGGGTTCTCAGCCTCCTTCCCAGGTTTCAGAATAGGCACAACCACTGCATGCTTCCATTCAGCCGGAAGATGTCCTTCCTCCCATACTGTATTAATAAGGGCTAATAACTCACCCAGCGTCCAGTCATCCAAGTGCTGATAAATCTCATAGCCCAGCCCATCTTTACCTGGAGTAGTATGACGTCCTCGCCTTATAGCTTGTTTAAGCTCTTTAATTGAGAAGAAAAGGTTAATTACATCACTATTATCATAACTCATATTAAGCTTATATCCTTCTCGATCGAGCATGCTCCTTCTCCTCAGCTGACCTTCTGGGCTAACATTAGCCTCAGTATGAACTTGCTGAAAGGACTTAACTAAAACCTCTGCCTTTTCTTCTTCATTGACAGCCTCTCTTACCCCATCAGACAGCACAGGGATGGAGGAAGCTCTATTAATCCCAGACATCCGATGGATCATGCCCCACACCTTCTTAAGCGGAGTTTCCCTGCCAAGTGTCCCACAAAAGCTTTGCCACGCTTCTTTTTTGGCCTTTTTAATGGCCCTTCTAGCCTCAGCTCGTCGCCTCTTATATTCAATAACAAAACTCTCAACTGGATTTTTCCTCAGCTTCTTTTACGCTTTATTATGTGCCCATACCACCTCGCTACATGACTGGTTCCACCATGGCACCATTTTCTGCCTTTTCCTTTGCCCTTTAACTGGTATTGCCTTTCCTGCTGCACTATTTAGCAAGTTGCAAAATGACCTATTCCAATGCTCAATACTACCCTGACTTTCTACCTCATCTATTCCTACTGACAAGTGCTCTCTAAACTTCTCCCAATCTGCTCTTTGATAGTTAAATCTACTCACCATATTGCCTTGTTCCACCTGCACATCTGTACCAAAGCTGATAAAAATGGGGAAGTGGTCACTACCCAGCGTATTCCTATCCTGAACTTCCCACTGCCCACTCCTTGCCAGTTCCCCTGAGGCAAAGGCTAAATCCAAACACGAAAGCTCTCCACTACCTACCTGAAAACGAGTATCCAACATATCCTCAACAACACCCCCATTCCTATCCTTATTTTTACTGCCCCATAACAGGTTATGCGCATTGAAGTACCCTTCCCACACCACTGGGGGTCGCACTTGCTCCATTATTCGCTCTAATTGATCAGCCTCTAATGGCAGACAGGGATTATAGAAATTAATGAGAAAAAACTTACCTATTCGGCCCCATATCTCCACAGCCACACACTCAAGCTCTGTTGCTAGACTCACCCTTCTGTACTGAATACCTTCTTGAATAAAGACCGCACAACCACCACCTGCACCATTAGTCCTATCTTTACGGAGACTTACATATCCAGGCACCACAAAATCTAAATTTGGCTTCAACCACGTCTCTTGAATACAGAGCAGATGTGCAGCCTCCTTCAATGTCTCTACATACCTTTTCAATTCTTGCCCATTTGCAATTAGACTTCTGGCATTCCACTGAAGGATAAAGAACATTATAATACTAAATATCATCACCATTTTCAACATGCACACCTTTGCCGTTAGCCTTTCTATCGCTTGAAAACACCAAACTATGGAGCATAGCTGGCTCAATTCCACCCATTTGTGCCCTATCAGCAGCCAATACTACACATCTTACAACATCTGAATTATTTTTGCACTGCTTGGCACCACTTATCACCTCAACAATAAAAGCCAGAAAGTTAACTCTACTTACTACCACTGAATCCTCTGAAACAACTGCTACCTGAGGGACAATACCTCCTTCATCACACTTAGACCTACGCACCTGTTTCACCGCTTCAGCGTAAGACACCCCCTTTACCTCCTTATACTGTTGCACTTTCACAGCCTGCCTATAGTGCTCACAGTCCCGGCTCCCAGCAACATGTCCTCCACCACAACTCCCACATTTTAATAAACTTACCTTACATGCAGCAAACTCATGATCACCCCCACATTTCCCACATCTCCGCTCTCCCCGACAGGCTGCGGCTATGTGCCCGTATCGCTGACACTTAAAGCAGCGCAGCGGCGGTCTCCAGTAAGGGAGCACTTTGAAAGACAAACATCCCAAAAAAACTCTCTCAGGCAACACCCCCTCTCGAAATGTCAATACAACCACATTTGAGTCCCGCCTGAACCCATCTCTAAAAACTTTAATTCGAAATGCTTCAGCAACTTTTCCATTCTCTATGCCTTTGACCAATTCATCCATTGAAATCTCCAGAGATACCCCATATATCACACCTTTTATCCCCGGCTTCTTTCCTGGAATAAATCCTTCCACACGTCTCTCTCCCAACACCTTCAGCCCAGCAGCAGCGGCCGCCTGAGCGGCAGACGTACAATAAACCAGCAATTTACCATCATTCAAAATTTGTGCATTTTTAATTTTCCCCACCTCTTCCCTCAGCATTCCAGCCAACTGCATGGGGTTAATTGACTTAAAGCTTCCCTCTTTTAACTTCAAGATTGCCTTGAATTCCTCTGGCCTATCCCTCCTTGACACTTTTAGAGCCCCTCTCAGCGTCTCCTCCTCTGACTCTTGAGAAGACGTATTCCCTCCATTCTTCCTTCCAGTTTGCCAATCGCCACCACCACCTTCATCCTCAGAGTCCATTATTAGTCAGTGGATATTGAGTTATTTGATGTATAAAGAGCAGAAACACGATTCAAACCACGCGCTCCACGCACATTTCCCCAGGTGCAACCAATCAGTCCGAGGAGTTCCCGCTTCCCAACTCCCGCTAACGAGGCTTTCTCTGTGATGAGTGTTTTAGCGTCTGCAGAGTCTCCACAGTCAGTATTTAAGCTGTAAAAACTGTACTCAGGTCAGAGGATTGTTACTTCACAATAATATTACTCAAGTAGAAGTAAAAAGTATGTTTTGATAAAACTTCTCTCAGAACAGTTATATCTCGGCCTCTGTTTGACTCTAATTTCTGTTTAAAACCCACATACAATCCAAAACAAATGAAACTCCCTCTCGTCTGAAAATACTCCATCAGTCAAATAGTTTTAATGTTTAGGTTCAGAAAAGATATTTTCTAAAATAATGTTACCCATTCTTAATTTACAGCAGTGATATTGTTGAAGTTTAGTTGATTTTGTGACCTGGTGCAAAGTTCTGGTTTTTGTTAAGTATCAGAGGCCCTCACGTCCTGGTTCACTGCTGGGGGAGGGAGAGAAGAGTAAATCTGTCTGTGAAACATTCTTCTGGGAGGCCTCTGTCTTCCTCTCTTGGTGAAAGAACCATGTGTAAAAAAGAGAATTAAAACTGCAGGCAGTGATAAAGGGCCCTCACAGCCCTTGCGACCGCAGAAGGACACGCTTTATTGGGACGGCTGCATCACCAAACCATGGCTGGATTTGAAGCGTATGACTAATGCTGTGTTCATGATACATCGGAATCTTGGAAGTTCTGACTTTAAAAAGCCGACTTCAGAAAAATGTCCGTTCATGAGATCAGCTCGAAAAACATGAGGATCCTCACAATAACAACAAAAGAATATTTGCATTTCCATGTTGTTGTATACTGAACAAATAAATACATCATTAGAACTGCTTGATGTGGTACAGAGTTATATCATGGGATGTTTCTATTTTTATTTTGGTCGTTCAGTGATAAATAAACAGTCAAAGATGTTTTTGCAGAGGTGTATCACTGATGACTTCATTCATTAAACAAAGATAAGTATATTTTTGCACACAAGTGTGAGATCTCTTGTTTAAAAAGACTTTCCCCGTTAGTAACCACACTGTGCTCCTGTCACAGAGGGAGTCTCCAGGATTGTGACGTCAACTCGGGAGCTCGGAGTCTAACACTTTCGCCTGAGTTTCTGAGCAAAAATCCTGACCCAAAAAGGTGTTCAAGGCCATTTTTCGAAGTTGGAGAGCAAATTTTCCAAAATTCCGATGTATCATAAATGCAGCATTATTTCACAAGTTTGTGCTGTGGCTCTGCTAAAATGGTTGGAGATGGGTGTGGTCCTCATAGACGTTTTACTCAGGGTCACATGATGGATAAGTGTACCCTCCTATCTCCTAATGTAATTTGATTTTCCAGGGGTCGCCACTGAGCCATTGTGTAACATAGTTTCTTGTCGACTTTGTGTAAATTTAATTTTTGCCAAGCTTGAATTCCGTGCCATTTTTCAGGAGTTTTTGTGGAGTTTAGTGTCTGAAATGCGATTTACTTGACGGACAGACAATAATAAAAAACTAGTTACAATAGGGTTACAATATTTTAATCACACTTCAGGACCCTCTCAGAGATTTTCTGATGGATATTATTTACCAAAACCCCACCGCGGCCCATCTGTTTCCACTTAATGATATATAAATATACAACAGTGTGTTATAGTCTCTGTTATAGTCAGTGTCTTTCTCTTGTAACACTGGAGCCACCAGGACCGTCCAGGTTTCTCCTCAGTGGGAAACTTTCTTCCAAAATTTCATTTTCTCATGTTTGGTGCACTCTTGTAATCGTGAGCAGGTAAAAGGTCTGGACTCAATTCCAGGTTTGGCATTTGCATTTGAAAGCTGTTGCTGTGAACCCACAACATTCAGTCTCAATGGAAGTGAACCAGATCATCCTTTGGCTGAAACAAAATGGTGAAGAAAAAACCCTTCACAACATCCACTTCAGACTCTTCAGGAAGTAGGTCTATCAGTGTCTAAGTCCACTGTAAAGAGAAGTTTTCATGAGAGTAGTTTTAAGTCAACTAAAACTAGACTAAAGCTAAAAAGAATGACATGACTAAATCCTAACAAATGTCAGTGTCTCTGTGTCAGCCCTGAGACTAACGAGTCTCTGTCCAGGACGTTCCTTGCCTAAAACCTGTGGGACAGGCTCCAGTACCCGTGACCCGTAACTGGAAGAACATGAAGAAGATGAATGAATGAACTGTGCAATATATCAAAAGATTTCTAAAGATGCATCTACAGTCTGTCAGTGCTGATGTGCCTGTCTCGTGCCGTAGCTGGGACAGAGTCCAGCCCTTGCCCTCTGTAAATAATAATCAGTGGTTTAATTGTGTGATCTTTACATTTTCTCCTGCAGATGTCCAGAATTACTCCTGCAGTCATGACCTCAGTCTGAACCAGGAAATTACAGAGACACCACAAACTAAAGAGGAACAGAGCATCAAACAGGAGGAAGAGCAGCTCCCAGAGTTCATTATTGTCTCTGTGAAGAGTGAAGCACAGTCCTCACTTCAACAAAGACAAGGTGAGCACAGAGAGGAAACACAGGGAGAGGACTGTGGACGAGCAGAAGCAGACACCAGCTTAGATCCACATGGACATTTACACTCACAGACTGAGGAACAAACTGACAACTCTTCTGACACTGACAATGATGAAGACTGGGAACCTCCAGCCAGCAGTTCAACTCAACAGATGGCGACAGAGGCTGATGGAGACGACTACAACCAAGTCCAGATAAAAGACAGAAGTACAGCTGCACAAAACTCAGGTCTGTTCACCAAATACAAGTCTGCACCAGAGACTGGTGACACTGTAAAAGATGGTGACAAATCAGGAACTGATGTAGGAGGTAAAGCCAAAAAACATGAGTGCTCTGTTTGTAAAAAGAGATTCACAACTAAACAGGATTTACACAGACACACAAGAGTTCACACAGGAGAGAAACCTTACAGCTGTTCAATCTGTAAGAAAAGGTTTTCAGGTAGCTCTAAACTGAGAAGACATATGAGAACTCACACTGGAGAGAAACCTTACAGCTGTTCAGTCTGTAAGAGAGGGTTTGCAGCAAGCTGGACCCTCAAAGTACATATGAAAACTCATACTGGAGAGAAACCTTATACCTGTTCAGTCTGTAGGAAAACATTTGCTTATACAAGTACTCTCAACATGCATATGAGAAGTCACGCTGGAGAGAAACCTTACAGCTGTTCAGTTTGTAAGAGAGGGTTTGCAGCAAGCTGGTCCCTCAAATTACATATGAGAACTCACACTGGAGAGAAACCTTACAGCTGTTCAGTTTGTAAGAAAACATTTGTTCAAAAGGGTCATTTCAAAGCACACATGAGAACTCACACAGGAGAGAAACCTTACAGCTGTTCAATCTGTAATAAATGTTTTTCAGGTAGCTCTCACCTCAAGGAACATATGAAAACTCACACTGGAGAGAAACCTTACAGCTGTTCAGTCTGTAAGAGAGGGTTTGCAGCAAGCTGGACCCTCAAAGTACATATGAAAACTCATACTGGAGAGAAACCATAGCTGTACAAATGTGATTCAGTGAAAGTTCTCAAGCCATACAGATGTCCAGTCTGAAATATTTTTTTACAAATGTAAGGAAGAAACGTGTGTACACAAGAAATCTCTCCATTTCTGTCAAATTGTTCTTGAGAAATTTATAGAAGCATGGGAAGATGTCTGTTTGCATTATCTTGGTTTATGGACCAATGGTGTGGCAGTACTGACAGTTATGGACCAATGGTGTGGCAGTACTGACAGTTATGGACCAATGGTGTGGCAGTACTGACAGTTATGGACCAATGGTGTGGCAGTACTGACAGTTATGGACCAATGGTGTGGCAGTACTGACAGTTATGGACCAATGGTGTGGCAGTACTGACAGTTATGACTCCTATCTTCCGGTTATAGGATTACCTCTCTTCCACTTGAGCCACTGTCACCTGCTCACCTCCGTTCTGGAGGCCTGGGACAAATGGCCTGCCCTGGTTTAACTTTGCTATATTGATTTGTTGTGGACTGAGAGGACAAACTGAGCACTGCCAGAGGAGAAGCACACTCTCTGGGTTCTTTTGTGCCTTTAAATGTACATTATTCCAAAATGAACAAATGCCTTTTTGTATTACTTTGATGAACTTTTACACTGTGTACATTTTACTAATGAATAAAGAAAAGAAAGTGTTATTATTGGTTTGCTTTTAAGGATGGGGTTTAAAGCTACAACACTGCAGGGTTTATTTCTAGTGAACATTTTGACCTCACAGACATTGGAATGTGAATTTGTCAAACTGATAAAACACTTCATCCCTGTCTTTGAAATTATAATCTTTTATTTCTTCCACTTCAACTTTTTTTTACATTTTTTTTATGACAGAGCCAGATTCATATTTCTTGTGTGTAATGGTCTTTTGTCAAAAACTTTTGCACTGTTGATTAAAAAATAAATACAAAAAAATCATAAAGGGTGACATTTAAGAAAATTATTAACATTGTAAAATATTAAATTTATTCTTGTTGGTCCGTATTTTATTTGGTATTTTTATACTGGTCAATAACAATCTACTTTTTATTATTTTATATATGTTTTGTTATTTTATCAACCATGAAAAATAAATAACTGATGAATATAGGCCCATGTTCTTTTATTTTTGTGAACTTACAAATCCAACTCTGTGCAGGGGTCACTTCTCAGCCCAGTCCAGTAGGAGGCGGTGTTGCTCCTTCAGCTGCTCAGCCAAGCGCCATTAAACAAAGAAAAGAAGAAAGAATTTATGGATGAAATAAAAAAAAGAGTCAAAAGAAAAAGTCTGTGCCTGCACCGGGGCTTTTTTCCTGCAAATGAAGTTCCTAACGGATAAATAAAATTATTTTGATTTTGATGTGATATAGATTTGCTCAGTGATAAAATAAACAACATTGTAGTGTTAAATGGCAACAGTGAAAAACTGTTTTTTAGGTGTACTGTTTTTACACCAGAAAAGTTCAGTCTAACACATAAACGGGTCAATGATCTACCAAAAAAAAAAAAGAAAAAAAAAAGGGTAACTTTATATCCAGTTTGGAGTAGATTTGACGGTCCTCCTTGTACACTTTAAAAGAGTTGTCTTTAACTTCCACAGAGTTTATTCCAAAGTTGAAAATTTGCTGTGAAAAGGCCAAACGCGGATGAGACGCTCTGATACTGTCCTCTCTGTGTCAGGGCTGTTTAAAGACCAGGAGCACTGCGTCACCTGCTGGACACACACAGGTACTACAGCCACAAATCCAGTCGGTCAGATTATTATTATATATTATTATTATTATATTATTTATTTTTTTGAGTGTTGCGTAAGAATTGTTCATTTTCTGGTGTAAACGTCAAAGAGGACGATGATTCAGAAGTGCAGTCAGATCAGAGGTTTATTCAGTATCACACAGGTGAGGTTACAGCAGCAGGCCCCGCCTCTCTCTCTCCTCTTCTC
This sequence comes from Bostrychus sinensis, assembly GCA_020698575.1. Classification (NCBI taxonomy): domain Eukaryota; kingdom Metazoa; phylum Chordata; class Actinopteri; order Gobiiformes; family Eleotridae; genus Bostrychus; species Bostrychus sinensis. Next base: position 142,465 of record JAIMZQ010000026.1, read on the forward strand.
AGGTGGCCAGCATGCTGCTCCAGATGGCCTTCAGTTTACATGCATGTTTTTATCTTTTTAGCTTAAATTAATTTCTATTACATGAAATTGTTTTAACCCACGTAAATAAACAATATGAATTACAGTTTTTATCACTGAACTTGTTAGCCATGAATTTATGATTCATTAGTTTTTTTTAAATGATTAAATTATTCAATTTTTACATCACCGAATGAACAACTTATGGTTTTACCTTGCAGGTAATATAATTTGAAACTCTATTAAACTATCCCTTGAACCAGTAAACAAGGTAATATTTCCCTTTTCATAGCACCCAAAATGTGCCTGTATAACAAAAAGCATTGCACAGTTAGCGCCATTTCAGCACCAATTTACAGATTTACAATAACCAAAGATGATACCAAAACAATCCAGAGTGCTGCACTACACTGTTATGGACTTAAATATCACACAGAGTGACTTAAAGATCAGTGCAACAATATTTAAAATGGGTTTCTGCAGCTAATTAGCACCCGCGATTAGCATGCTAATTTGTTAGCTAACTACTAGCATGTTGTTGCTCTAACCCACATATTACATTTCACCTTAGCTTAAAACAACTCACCAAGATGGTGGTTTAGCATAACGCAGCAAGAAAATTGTCATGCGGTCCCTCTGCTTCGTGCTCTGATGGAAAAGACTGGAACATTCCAGCAGGACTCTGTCCATAGCCTGGATGGGCGGGACTTGCTTACTTTTTGCCCAATCAGAAGGTCATTACCAAGGTGACTGTCACGGGATGTCCACAACAACAACAACAAAAAAAGAGGATCCACACTTCCTCTTTCAAAATAAATGCATTTCAAAATAAAATAGACATCAAACTATTGAGAAATAGGGATATTTTCTCTACACCCTCCCCTGTTAAATATCACGCACGTCCCGTTGCATGTGCATCCAATAATGTGCATCTCTACTATTCAGGGAGTCTGAAAAAGCTGTACTTAACCCTTGAAACAGAGATTTTACAACAGTCACTAGGGGATTCCCCAATTCCTGATAATCAAGTCTTTTTGGTGGTTGTCTGTCCCGCTCTGACCTCCTCAAAGGTTGATTTGTACTTGGGTCATTACGGTTGTAATTCCTCAGGTAAGTCATTGGGATGGTTTCCTTGTTCCTCACCTGCCCCATCAGGAGGTTTGTCAGGTAAGGCAACTGGTTCATTATCCACAGGTTCATTAGGACTTTGGGGTGATTTGCCACCGTCAATCCCAGTAGATTCTCCATCCAGTACGTTGTCCACAGGTAAGTGATTTTCAAGTTCGGTAGGCTCAACATTTTCCTTTGATCCATTCTGTCCAGCAGAAGGTTCAGGTAAGTCACCAGTTGTTATAGATTGATTCCTCTGTTTGTGTTCCTCCATTTGATAGGTAAGTAGGTCATTGTTCGGTGGTTCCATAGTTTGTTGGGTCATATCTGTGTTCTGTGAAGGTTTAGGATATATCTCTGTCTTGGCCATATTGGTAAATCTTGTGATACTTTGACATGGGTATTCCTCATCCCATGGTATCCAAAACTCATTGTCCATTTCATGAGATTCCTCAAGATCAGTGTTTTCCGCATTAACAGTTTGACGGGTCCGGGGACGATGAACAGATTTGGGTTCAGGCGTCTCAGGTGCTGCATGCAGGAAACTACATGGGAGCAAAAGGTCTCTGTGTAGTGTACGTGAGGGACCTTCTTTTAACTCTGGTTTTACAGTATAAATGGGCAAGTCACCTGCACGTTTAAATACAATGTGGGTTTCCGCCTCCCATTTATCTGCAAGTTTATTCTTGCCACGCAGTCGCACATTTCGAACCAAAACCCTGTCTCCGGGTTCAAGTTCAGAAACAGTGATTTTGCGGTCAAATCTGGCCTTGTTTTTGTCTGCCACTTTTTGTGCACTTCTCGAAGCCAACTTGTAACTTTCCTGTAGCCGGGTTTTGAGACTTTGAACATATTGTGAATGGGACACTTTCTGACCTTCATTTAAAGGGAGTCCAAAGGCAAGATCTACAGGCAATCGGGGTTTTCTGCCAAACATTAATTCGTAGGGAGTAAACCCTGTTACGTCACTTCGTGTACAGTTATATGCATGTACTAGTGGCATAACATAATCCTTCCAGTATGATTTTTGTCTGTTGTCAAGTGTTCCTAACATGCTAAGTAACATTCGATTGAATCTTTCAACGGGGTTACCCCGTGGGTGGTATGGGGTTGTCCGTATTTTCCTGATGCCTGAAATCTCACATAGTTCCTTAATCAGTTTGGCTTCAAAATCGGGACCCTGATCACTATGAAGACGTTCTGGTATGCCATAGTGGACAATGAACTGGTCCCATAAACACCTGGCAACCGTTTTTGATTTCTGATTTGATGTTGGCATGGCGAGTGCGAATTTAGTAAAATGATCAGTCATTACAAGAATGTTACTTGTATTGCTACTATCTGGTTCCAGACTGAGGAAGTCCATGCAGACTAGCTCCAATGGTCGTGTGGTGGTTATGTTGACCAAACTAGCTGCTTTTTCAGGGGGACTCTTCCTTCGCGTACAACGATCACATGTCTTTACTTTTTGCTGAACATCTGTTGCCATCCGTGGCCAATAGAATCGTGTTCCAACAAGATCCAGTGTCCTGTCGATGCCTAGGTGACCCATATCGTTGTGTAAACTTTGGAGCACAGAAGCTCTGAGCTCCTCTGGAAGAACAAGCTGATAGGTCACCTGGTCTCTGTCTTTTCTTTTTCTGTATAACACCTCATTGTGCATCTCCAGTTGATTAAGTTCTCTGAGTAGAAGTGGGAGATCTGGTAGTTCCTTTCTGGAAGATGGTGGAGGTGTTTGACCTAGTTCAATCTGGGCAATCACTTCTCTGATAGTTGAGTCTGTTCTTTGTTTGTCTTTGAGCTCTGTGAGAGAAAAGGCAGGAATGGTTGGTAAACCATGCTGGTCCTCCAAAACATAGACGTCTGGAATGGCGTCAGCTGAGATGGTAAGTGACTCCACTAGTGTAACACCGCTGTCATTATTGTCATCTCTGATTTTAACTAGCTGGTTTTGGCATATCGCTTGGACAACATCGCAATCACCAAACTCTGTGGCATTGGTGTCAGCTAGGTGGCGCTCAACAAATTGAGTAACACGCTCCTGTTCTTTTTTGGAGAGGGCATCATTCACAAGTTCACCATGAGGGCGTCTAGACAACCCATCAGCATCTAGATTTAGTTTGCCCGCGCGATACTGAAGTTTAAAAGAATAGTTAGACAAAGCTGCAAGCCACCTGTAGCTTGTGGCGTCTAATTTAGCAGAAGTCAGTATGTATGTAAGTGGGTTACTGTCTGTGACAACAGTAAATTGGCCACCGTACAAATAATCGTGGAATTTTTCAGTCACTGACCATTTGAGTGCTAAAAATTCTAATTTATGAGCCGGGTAGCGTGACTCACTTCTCGATAACCCACGACTGGCAAAAGCTATGGCTCTAAGTTGACCCTCCTGCTCTTGGTAGAGTGCTGCGCCTAAGCCGGTGGTACTGGCATCTGTATGTAATACATAGGGCAGCCTCGGGTCTGCAAAACCAAGGATGGGGGCTGATGTAAGCCTATCAATGATAGAGTCAAAAGCTCTTGTACAGTCTGGTGTCCATCGGCTCTCAAATGGCAGCTTAGGGTCAAAATAGGTCTGGTCAGTTACTTTTGTTTTCAACTTATTGCAAAATGGTGGATACCCACGGGTCAGTTCATTGAGTGGACGTACTATGGACAAGTAACCTTTTATGAAACGTCTGTAATACCCTGAGAAGCCTAAGAACGATCTCAGTTCTTTGAGATTCTTGGGTCTTGGCCAGGTCTTTAAAGCCTGAATTTTTTCGGGATCTGTCTCAACACCGTTTTCTGAGATTACATGACCAAGGTACCGGACAGTTGTTTGAAAAAATTAGCATTTTTCTGCCGATAACTTCAGTCCATACTCCTTAAGACGGTGAAGCACCTGCATGAGTCGTTGTTCATGCTGTTCCAGAGTGTTTGAAAATATGATGAGATCGTCTAGGAAGACGAGCACTTCTTTTAAGTTCATGTCGCCAACACAACGCTCCAGGAGTCTCTGGAAGGTGCTTGGAGCATTAGTTATGCCTTGCGGCATTCTGTTGAACTCCCAGAATCCAAGTGGTGTAACAAATGCCGTCTTTTCTTTGTCTGCTTCATCAACCTCAATCTGGTAATAACCAGACTTAAGATCGAGCACTGTAAACCACTTGGATCCTGAGAGTGCCGAGAACGTTTCCTCCAGATTCGGGAGTGCGTATGAGTCTTTTATTGTTTGAAAGTTAAGTTTGCGGAAGTCTATACATAGACGCACATCGTTGTTCCGCTTCCTCACCACAACAATAGGCGACGAATAGGGCGACTGAGACTCTCTTATTACACCTGCAGCAAGCAGCTCTTGAAGATGTTTACGCACTGCCTCAAGGTCTTGAGGGTGTATTGGGCGTGCCCGATGCTTAAAGGGAGTTGGATCATGAAGTTTGATTTTGTGTTTCACTTTATTAGTACATCCGAAATCAAGATCATGGTGTGCGAACACCTCAGGGATGTCATTGAGTTGTTTGGTTATTCTCTTTTTCCACTCGGATGGTATAGGGGAGTCACCAAAGTTGAAACTCAGCTGTGTCTCTTTGTTTAAGTTTGGCTCATTTGCACCAATGACACTGTGTTGAGACAAAATACAATGGAAAGCTCCAAGCTCTGCAATAACACAGGTGGATGGAATGGTGACATCTTGGTCTGTTTCGTTGGTGATTATTACAGGGACTTTGTGGGGAGCTCGTGAGGGAAGTGTTATCAGACAACTCTTAACACAAAGGCCACCAGGCAAAGAAGACTGCGCAGGGTGTTCAACTACGGCACATGTGTCAGCTGAAGTGCAGTGAATATCTGCAAACCCCTCTAAAACTACAGTCTGCCCTGCTAGAATGACAGCGGCAGTCCTGCCTGATAAGGTAACTAACCCAATCTTCCCATCTTTGTTTTGTGTGTGTCTTAGTTCGAGGGTCTTCAGAAGTGCCCTAAAACCATAAGGACCAGGTAAATGCCCAGGGATCTTAATGTCTAAATATTTCTCATAAAGAACATCAAGTGTGTTTGTCCCCACTAACAATGGTGTCTGGCTAGTAGGGTGAACATCTGGAACAATGAGAGCTAAGGTTGGTATGTCAAACTCTACACCTAGGAAATCCTTCGGAAAGGTAATACACATCTCTATATACCCTAGGTAGGGGACAGGCTGTCCCGCAGCACCTTCTACTTCTAACAGGTTATAGAGTGGCTTAAGGTTTTGGTCTGGAGAGTTCTGTTTGTAGAATGACTCTGTGACTGTAGTCACCTGTGACCCTGAGTCAAGAAGACAGTTCACATTGACACCAGATACGCTAACTACAGCTGTGCATTTCGATCCAACTAACCCTTTTGGCAAACTATATTTTAGATGCTTGGGTCCAGACTGGTAAAGGTGAGCTTGTTGCTTGTACCTAGCCTTAGCGGGACATGATTGACTGGCTACAGTCCCCATTCGCCCCGTAACAGAGACTGCTTGTAGTTTAACTGTTCATTAGTGGCTGTAGGGTATTCAGCTTCCCATTTCCTCTGTTTCTCTTTCAACTGTTTGCGCTTCTTTGTAACTAAATCGGGGTTGGGTTTGTTCTCACAGTTTGGCTTTATATGGCCATCTTCTCCACATTGGAAACAATACCACGGTTTGGGTGGTGAACTTTGAGTTTTGACTGTTTGTTCTGTGGGTTCTTTGGTCACTTTATCTGGCATTCTTTGTTTCTCCTTTGGCTTTGCATGTGGTGCACTCTTTGAATTTTGGGCTTTTGGTTTTGGCTTGGATGTTAGTTTTACTAGTTGACTTTGGATTTCTGCAACTTGTTTTGAGAGCTCTTTAGTGATTGTGCTTAAATTGGCAATGTTGTGGTCATCGTCTGAGCAGCATTTTGCAGACTGCATGTGTGATGTCACTTTTTGCTTTGTACTGCCTAAATGTTGTCTCATGCGCATGGTTTTAGCAGCATGTTGATCTTCTTCTGTACGCAATATCAGTAGCAAGTCAGGAAAGGTTGGGGGATTTTTTTTCTTTTGTTTTAATTGAAGTGTAGTTAGGAGGGGATCATCCCAACAACCTCTACAAAACTGAGTTAGAAGTCTGTCAACATCATTGCTTGAGGCACCACCTCGCTTAACAGTGAGTGTTAAAGCTACCTGGAGATGCTGTAAGTATGATGACGGTTTCTCACCTGGGTTTTGGAATGTGTCAAGAAACTTGGCATACAGTTCTCCGCCATCCTGAACCGCTCCGTAAGCAGAATCTAATAACTGAAGATATTCGGGAGGTGAGCTGTTAGGGTTCAAATGCTTTACAACATCAGCTGCTGGGGGTAATAGGCTCTCAATAATTTTTCGTGATTGTTGTAGTTGTGAAATGGAGGGATCAGTTATGAATAGTTCAACACTAGAGCGCCATGTGTCATAATCTGGCTCGTATGCTGGTCGTGGGTCTTTGCCAGAAAAAGCTCTGAGCCTTTGAGGAGACTGTGGCACTGAATAATCATCTCTTTTTACAATGTGCTCAACCACCACACGCTGCACTTCTAGCGGATTTAGATCATCTGCAGAGAGGGCTGGTATATTATGAGCTGGGCGACTTACAGTGGGGTGAGATGGATTGTCTAGTTTTTGTTGTGCACCTCTAATGCTAGATTCAACTGCAGAGGGCTGAGGTTCAACCAATGGAGATTCAGGTGGATTGTCAGGTAAGCCCATTTGTTCCGATGAGTCATCTACAAGCTCTCTGATTGAGTCATTAATTTGAGACATCATGTCTTTTAGGACGTCTGCATAGTCCCTCCCACTCATCTTAGCTAGGTTTTTAAGATCACTGAGATGGGAATGACACAACAAAATCCTAACACTTAGAGTGTAAACACTGGCAAGAGACTGCAGTTTATATCTAATCCCTCTATCAGACACATGAGTACATGGCAATGGGCCGAGAGCTTCTACAGCAGCTCCTGAATTGTATTCAACAATAAGACTCTGGAAAAACTCTGAAGTACGGTCATCTACTGGTACAACTCTTGAGACTGACCCATACTGCTTTAAAAACTCAATCACTTCATCATTATGCTCATCTCCAGCTAGTCCACTCACTATCACCGCATTTGGGACTTTCACTGATTGCTGCTGAATAATGTCCATTTTTGGTATTTGGGCAAGAGTTAATATAACCGATACCTCCTGGCTGGCTCGCCAAATTTTTCTGTAACCCTCTTCTCAAGACTATGGACTTAGCTATTAAGGGTTATGGACCAGTGCCTAGATTCGAAAGAGGTATTGTAAGATATGGGTGAAGTGCAATGGAATAACTGGAGCCAAGATGATAAACAAGAACAATTATTATTTTGCAAAGAGAATAAAAATAAAATGATATTACAACTTAACAAGCCGGCATTCTCTAAAGTTTACATCCATTTCAATACCCCAGTCCTGTATGTCTTTTTAGTCCTATTCAGTTTCCAGTTTTGTTTAGTCCTACTCAGTTTCCTTTTTGGATTCAGTTAGTGTTCAGATTTCCGTGGCAGTTGTGTGGTTACCACAATGTTGGTTCAGTACTGCAGGGGCAATAGTGGTTCTCCGATCAGAGATTCCTGTTCCGGGCTTAGGCTCGCCATCTTCATCCAGTCCATTCTATCTGGAGGTTTTCTGAACCAGCAAAAGAACCTAGCCTGCATAACAATAATGCAATTATTGTATACAGCTAAGGATTAATCCATTTTCTTTCACAATCAAGTACCTTAGCTACAGCTAATACATTTATACATCATTTGTCCAAAATGCCTTTCTTACAGTATACATACAGTACCTTCATTTCACATGCATGTTTTTATCTTTTTAGCTTAAATTAATTTCTATTACATGAAGTTGTTTTAACCCACGTAAATAAACAATATGAATTAGTTTTTATCACTGAACTTAGCCATGAATTTATGATTCATTAGTTTTTTTTAAATGATTATTCAATTTTTACATCACCAAATGAACAACTTATGGTTTTACCTTGCAGGTAATATAATTTGAAACTCTCATATTAAACTATCCCTTGAACCAGTAAACAAGGTAATATTTCCCTTTTCATAGCACCCAAAATGTGCCTGTATAACAAAAAGCATTGCACAGTTAGCGCCATTTCAGCACCAATTTACAGATTTACAATAACCAAAGATGATACCAAAACAATCCAGAGTGCTGCACTACACTGTTATGGACTTAAATATCACACAGAGTGACTTAAAGATCAGTGCAACAATATTTAAAATGGGTTTCTGCAGCTAATTAGCACCCGCGATTAGCATGCTAATTTGTTAGCTAACTACTAGCATGTTGTTGCTCTAACCCACATATTACATTTCACCTTAGCTTAAAACAACTCACCAAGATGGTGGTTTAGCATAACGCAGCAAGAAAATTGTCATGCGGTCCCTCTGCTTCGTGCTCTGATGGAAAAGACTGGAACATTCCAGCAGGACTCTGTCCATAGCCTGGATGAGCGGGACTTGCTTACTTTTTGCCCAATCAGAAGGTCATTACCAAGGTGACTGTCACGGGATGTCCACAACAACAACAACAACAAAAAAAGAGGATCCACACTTCCTCTTTCAAAATAAATGCATTTCAAAATAAAATAGACAAACTATTGAGAAATAGGGACATTTTCTCTACTGGGTTACACTATGCTACCTGGCAGGGGCGTGGCCAAACGGTTTAAAAATCAGGCCTTCTGCACCCACCTGGTCTCTGCTCGCCACAGCCTGCTCACCTGTAGCCACCTTTTCCTTTGTTGGTGCACTTATTTTGTTTGTTTCACTTTAGTTTTCACATCCAACACTTACACTCACTATTGATGTTACAGATTGCCCATATAGGCCACACTTTTATCTTGTTTAATATAATTTGGTCACGTTTCTTTAATAAATTACTATTTAATTGGCATACATCCTGTTCAGGTCTTGTTTGTCGAGCCTTATACGAGCCAGGCTTGACAATAGTTTGTATATTGTGTATGACGATCTCAGCAGAGCGTTATCTTCTTTGTCTCCCACGCATCGGGCTGGGCCACAGGGGTTCACACCTGCAGCCTTGAGTCTGATAACTTTGTAGCAGCTTTGTTTGTTGTGTGTGCAATTTTATAAATGAACAATGCACCCAACTGTAAGCTGACCTTACAGTGGAAAAACATGACATAAGACCCAACTATTATTACTAATGTTGAGCCGTTATTAACCTTAGCAGTAGTACATCAAAATATAAGTTTAATGGTAATACGCAAAGCTTTATATAGAAATATTCAATAGTTGATTTAGGAAGATGGCATAATTCTGTGATAGTTTGTAATGACTGGAGGTGCAAGGAAGAGACGTGTTCTAAACTAAAGGTTAAGGTGCACAGTGTCCAAAAATGTGCAAATGATTAATTGTTTACTAGAATTTGTACATTTGTTTAAGGCAGGGGTGTCTGTTGAGGCGCTTTGTGTTGGTAAGGTAGGCACGCATGCTGTAGAGGTGTAGGAACAATAGCTATTGTGGTGTATCAAAAAAAAAGAGTTGAAAACGTCTTTAGAGTGTCCTGACGAATGTCATCAATTTATTGTAAAATAAGCACACACAAAAAAAAGCAAACAAACTTACAAAATGAACTTGTCCCAGCGTTTCCCATAAGCATGGTCTAAACCGTATGCCACTACCAGCGCCACACCTGTACCTAATTGGCGTGGCTTTTAAATCTGTGGGCCGCTCCCAGAGTGCCTCTGATTGGCTCCACCAGTGTCTAAACCTGTTTTATTGAAGGTCAAAAAATATCTGCAGAGGAGGGCCCAGAGCCGGCCCTAGCTCTGTTGGAGCCCAAGGCAAGATTTTAAATAAGAGCCCCCTCCTACAGCACGACCACTAAAAACAAAGCATTTGATAAACTTTAGTGAGCATTAACTTAAACTTCTCTGTGCGGCGCCTCCTAAACTGTGAGCTGTGCCAGGGGCCGGCTCTGGGAGGGCCCCTCACTGCAGGTGACATGTGTGGGGTACCTGATAAATCTTTCTTTCTCCAAAGTGACCCACACATTAACTCGGGCTTGGAACCGGCCCATAGCGGAAATCTTTTGGCCTAAATACTAATTTACATTTTTCAGGTCCATCCCACACAGACATGAAGTTTTTCACCCACTAATAGGTAAACTAGCTTCCATCTTAAGGCAATAACAGCTGCATTAATCCAGAGCGTTTTGATCGTAAAAGTAAAGTATGGTTTGAATATAACACATGGTTTTTAATGCCTGGTTTATAAATACTCAAATCACTCATAGTTTGTTTACAGAAGTCCATTATTAGTGGAGTTTGGCAAACTTTTTTCCCCACATGTACGCCAGCATCACATGATTAACCCGAATCACTGTCTCATGAATAGGTTGCACTGTTAATAAATAATAATTATTAATTATATTCAGTTAAATAATTAAATCAATCTTTTTGGGCCATATGTTATTTAGTATTTTTAAACCGAGGGCAGAGTGGTCAATAACAACATACTTCTCTTTATTACTATATGTTTGTCTCTGTCTAATAGGGAAGCACATCAATGGCCAGTGTGAAACCTGTGGAAAGGAAGAAACTGTGCACCATGTTCTGTTAGAGTGTAGCAGGTTTGCAGAACACAGAAGAGACATTTTCTACAAATATTTGACCTGGAGTTTAAGTCAATCTCACTGAAGACCTTACTTGGACCATCTGTACACCAGCAAGAAGCGCATAAAGCAGTGATGAACTTTTTCTTTGCCTCTGGGCTGAACCGCAGACTGTGATTGGAGCAGAGTGTAATACCCCCTTTTAACAGTGAGGGGCAGCAGTGCGCCTTTGGCGTGTAGACTGCCGGAGAGGACAAGAAGAAGAAGAAGAAGAAGAAGAAGAAGAAGGAGGAGGAGGCGGCGTCAGAGCTGTGTTAGCGGTGGTTAGCTCCGAGCTAAAGCTAAAAGCAGTTTGTAAAAATGTCTAAAGGCCAAACGCTGAGAGCTTTGGTGAATGAGCGGCTGACTGCGGCTGCTGAAGACATATTTGCGCTGTTTGAAAGAACAATAGCGGAGTATGAGGAGGAACTGTGTCGCTCAAAAGAGGAGAACGAGAGAAAACAGCAGCTCCTGGACTCTGTTCTGAGCCCACGAGTCCTGGTCCACAGAGCAGGTTGGTTCTCTTTACTTCTACAGTCAGTGCTCGGGGCAGACCTCAGTGCGCGGGGGATTCTGGGAGCTTTACTGTTCTCTCTGTGCGGCGCTAACGAGGCTTTCTCTGTGATGAGTGTTTTAGCGTCTGCAGAGTCTCCACAGTCAGTATTTAAGCTGTAAAAACTGTACTCAGGTCAGAGGATTGTTACTTCACAATAATATTACTCAAGTAGAAGTAAAAAGTATGTTTTGATAAAACTGCTCTCAGAACAGTTATATCTCGGCCTCTGCTTGACTCTAATTTCTCTTTAAAACCCACATACAATCCAAAACAAATGAAACTCCCTCTCGTCTGAAAATACTCCATCAGTCAAATAGTTTTAATGTTTAGGTTCAGAAAAGATATTTTCTAAAATGTTACACATTCTTAATTATACAGCAGTGATATTGTTGAAGTTTAGTTGATTTTGTGAACTGGTGCAAAGTTCTGGTTTTTGTTAAGTATCAGAGGCCCTCACGTCCTGGTTCACTGCTGGGGGAGGGAGAGAAGAGTAAATCTGTCTGTGAAACATTCTTCTGGGAGGCCTCTGTCTTCCTCTCTTGGTGAAAGAACCATGTGTAAAAAAGATAATTAAAACTGCAGGCAGTGATAAAGGGCCCTCACAGCCCTTGCGACTGCAGAAGGACACGCTTTATTGGGACGGCTGCATCACCAAACCATGGCTGGATTTGAAGCGTATGACTAATGCTGTGTTCATGATACATCGGAATCTTGGAAGTTCTGACTTTAAAAAGCCGACTTCAGAAAAATGTCCGTTCATGAGATCAGCTCGAAAAACATGAGGATCCTCACAATAACAACAAAAGAATATTTGCATTTCCATGTTGTTGAATACTGAACAAATAAATACATCATTAGAACTGATTGATGCGGTACAGAGTTATATCATGGGATGTTTCTATTTTTATTTTGGTCGTTCAGTGATAAATAAACAGTCAAAGATGACACTGATAACTTAATTCACTAAAAAAGATAAGTATATTTTTGCACACAAGTGTGAGATCTCTTGTTTAAAAAGACTTTCCCCGTTAGTAACCACACTGTGCTCCTGTCACAGAGGGAGTCTCCAGGATTGTGACGTCAACTCGGGAGCTCGGAGTCTAACACTTTTGCCCGAGTTTCTGAGCAAAAATCCTGACCCAAAAAGGTGTTCAAGGCCATTTTTCCAAGTTGGAGATCAAATTTTCCAAGATTCCGATGTATCATAAATGCAGCATTATTTCACAAGTTTGTGCTGTGGCTCTGCTAAAATGGTTGGAGATGGGTGTGGTCCTCATAGACGTTTTACTCAGGGTCACATGATGGATAAGTGTACCCTCCTATCTCCTAATGTAATTTGATTTTCCAGGGGTCGCCACTGAGCCATTGTGTAACAAAGTTTCTTGTCGACTTTGTGTAAATTTAATTTTTGCCAAGCTTGAATTCCGTGCCATTTTTCAGGAGTTTTTGTGGAGTTTAGTGTCTGAAATGCAGTTTGCTTGATGGAAAAACAATAATAAAAAACTAGTTACAATAGGGTTACAATATTTTAATCACACTTCAGGACCCTCTCAGAGATTTTCTGATGGATATTATTTACCAAAACCCCACCGCGACCCATCTGTTTCCACTTAATGATATATAAATATACAACAGTGTGTTATAGTCTCTGTTATAGTCAGTGTCTTTCTCTTGTAACACTGGAGCCACCAGGACTGTCCAGGTTTCTGGGGTAAGGAAACTATCAAAATAGACGTGCATGTAAAAGTGAAATGCGTATATATTTGTCCATAATTGTGCATAAAATAAATTTTGTAAATTATTGTACAAGAGAATACAAATCCAAAAATTACAACATTACATATTTGCAAATACAAAATACAGTTTTTGGGTTTGCGGTTCATTTGTTGTGAATTCAACTTACAATTTTACGCTTGGTACTGCTCTCTTGAGAATACGAAACTCAGCCGTCAAGAAACTATCAAAATTACGTCATGGCCTCACAGGCGCTCACAGCGCTCACAGGCGCTCACAGACATTATGTATCGAACAAGCAATCATGGATTCTCAAACTGGAGGTTGCCTGCTATCCCAGAATGCTTTGCGGTGGCAGCCGTGGTGGAGGAGAAAGTCCACAGCGGTAAGTTTAAAGTTGAAATATTACTGCTGTCTTGGCACGAAATTAACTTTTAAGATGATTTGAGGCGAGAAGTTTATCATTTTAATCTTAAATCTGCGCTCTAATCTTAAAGATAGTCCCTAACTGAGAATTTAGTTCCGACGTTGACGGGCCGGCTGGACCCAGCGCCCCTCACTAGCTAGCGGCACTCAGAGCTAACTGTACCCGGCTCTAAACAGCCGAGTCCGGCCAGTCGTTTCGAAATGTGCCGCTGTCTCTGGCGGTCTTTTTAGTGGTAAAAAAATAATTTTTAAGTTTGTTTTTGTATTTGTTGTGGGCTATATTTGTTGTATATCAAAAATATTAAGTAAATATTTTATATTAACTAAATATTTCTCTCAAAATTATAGGTTCAAGGTAAATTAAGGCAAAATGTGTTATGTATAATATTTTGTTCATCTATTCTCTTTTGTTTTGTTATGAGTAATATTATTTGTTATAAAAAGACTAATGTTTAAATTTCAATCAGGGACGACAGAAGAAACCCAGGTCTACACTGACGAGAGGCCAGTGGCTCTTGACGGGAAAAAGAAACTCAAAACCAGGCTGGAAGAAAGCACTGACTGTTGTCCTAAAGATGGTGGAAAATACAAGGTAAGTGGCTTGTTTTACAGCTCTCTATTACAACGACAGAGTCATCCTCACATTGCTGCAAACAAACAAATAGCATGTGACAAATGAAGTATGACTATGATTAAAATGAATATCCTTTCTGCAATCGACCCACAAAGACAGGGGTAGAGCCTGGCAGTGAGACGATGGGACATGAGGGAGAGGAGAGGAACAGAAGCAGGGACACTGAGGCTGTGATAGTTCACACAGCTCAGATCAGAGAGGAGCAGAATTACAAACTTAGTTCAAAATCTTTAATTAAAAATTCTTCATGTGCAATACCAAGGGAGGTTTGATTTTTGTAAACAAAAGCAATGTTATCTAAAGCAAGCGACACAGACTTTAACAGTTTAATGAACATTTATTTTAATTACTGAAAAGTTGCTAACTGTAGTGATGTTTTCTCAGACATGCAGGCAACTCTGAAGATGGTCGGTGTGGCTCAGAGACAGTTCTGGAGAGCTCCCAGTCTTCAGCTGCAGCACCTTCCTGTCCTCTCCTGGTCCTGCTGCTGCTTCACCTAAACTCTCTACGCAGCTGTTGTAGGTGTGCAGCTGGTTCCATGAGTTTAGGAGAGAACCTGAGATGGATCTGCCATTGTGTCTTCAGAGCACCAAAGGTACGCACTCTAATGGTACGTTCACACCGGACGCGAATCAGGCGTCAGGCGCGAGTGATTACCATGTTAAGTCTATGGAGAGCCGCGTTCAGGCGCGAACAAGCGTCCTGCGGCGTGAATGGCGCGACGCGAATCAAGCGAAACCCGCGAATTGAGCGTTTGACACGTGAGTCCCGCGAATAGGCGGAGAGGTGAATCGGCGTTGGACGCGAACAACGCCGATTCGCGTCCAACGCTCTGGTCGCGGAAGTTGAAAAATTTGACCTTCTGCGAACATTCACGGCGCGTTAACCAATCAGGGACCTGCTGTAGCAGTGACGTGGTTACGTACGACGTAACAGGAGGGGATCCCTGCCTCTGAGATCCAGCAAAACAATCATCGAGGCTTCAGAGTGAACCCGGAGATAAAAGCTGCAGCCTACAGCAGCTCTTCTACTTTTATGAAGACAGGAAACAAAAACAGCCCTGATAGAAAACACTATAAATAAAATAAATATGGCTGTTTAGCTCTGTGTGAGTGTGGTTATAGCTGTTATCTGTGATACAAGCCTGTGACAGAGGCTCACTCTGATCATCGTGACATCAAGAACACACAATTAAATACAATTAAATATAAAGGGGGTTAACTTTACCAAAACAGCCTATTGAGATGTGCTCGTTATATTAGCAGTTATTGCACTCTCCAGAACAACAGAAAATACAGAGCCTGGGACTAGACCAGACCCCAAAACCACAAGAGAGAGCTAATGTACAAGAAATAACCCCAGACTGTCTCAGCTCTGTCTCTGGGGTTAATGCTGCTGTACAGCAGCAGTGTCCTGGGGAGAGGTCCCCGCAGCCTCACGGCACACAGGAGACCAAACCCAGACAGGCTCAGTTGGGAGTAGCCCTAGCGGCCATGCCCCTCATTTGACACGAATGAAGCGTCCAATTCGCCTCATTCGCGCGAATGACGCGAGTGAATTCAAAATGGTCACGCGTCCAACTAGACGCGAATGACGCGAATTTGACACCTGATTCGCGTCCGGTGTGAACGTACCATAACACTGCTGGCCTTTGTGTGGTGTTGTAGCGCGCCTCCACTTGTCCTGTACTAAATACAAAAAATGTTCACTGTTTAAAAATTATGATTATATTATACAGTAATCCAAGTATGAATTTTGTGTGTCATTGTAGGTGTAACTTACTGGTTTCAGGCTGACGGTATGGGGTCATTACAATGATGACGTCCTGGAGGCACAGGTACCCCCCTCTCTCTGAGCAGGAGGCCTGGTGAACAGTGAAGGACAGGTGTCGTACACAGATCCCGCGGCAGTGAATGCCCCTCTGCATTACACACACTCTGCAGGATTATGGAGGGGAAATGTCTTCATGTAACATCTCTCTTCTGTGGTTCTGCAGCAGGGATGGCCTCGCGTGGCACCTGTTGATGGCACCGACAGCACAGGGGACGGTGCCTTGTGCCCAGCAAACACTGTCTTCACCTGCTCCACTTCATCCTCTTTGGGTAAATAAGGAAGAGGGGTCATCAATGATCCTGCAGACTGCAGCCGCTGCTGTGGCAGGACGTAGGAGACTACACAGGCCAGGAAACAGTGACCAGCGCCTCATCTGTATGGGTTTATCTGTGGGGCTTCCCATGGAGGAGCAACTGAAGCAGCAAGTGTAAGCTGGGTCAGGACGGCCTGAAGGAAGGTTTCATGTCACCAGAGGTGGAAGACCTACTCAACTTCTTTACTTATGTAAAATACAGATAAAGGAGCAAATATTTAGTAAAGTAAAAGTATCACTTTTAAAATTTTTATTTTAGTAAAAGTATAAAAGTACTTACTTTTAAATGTACTTGCAACTAAAAAAGTAAAATTATTTCGCACAGATTCAAGATACAATTCATGAATGTTTTAAATGTGAGGGATTTTGCTGAAGGTCTTCAGTCTTTATTATTCTGATGTTTCTAAAGGAGTATTACTTTACTGCATCTTTTGTATTTAAGTACTGTGTGTCTGCAGTGAGGGTACAACAAAAACACATGATTTTAAGCCAAAACTCAAATTATTTTGTACTTCAAACTAACTCATAAATGTAGTGGAGTAAAAAGTACAGACACTTGGTCAAAAATGTAGTAAATTAAAAGTATCTCTTGTAAATTTTACGTAAGTTACATGAAAATTGTGCTTAAGTAAAGTAACAAAGTACTTTGTTGCACTCCACCACTGCAGGTCACCTCCAGATGAGAAAAATGCCCAGATTACCCCACTGTAGTTCACCAACACAAAGCTCGCTAAAGGCCCATGTCTCCTGTTTTCTATTGCCTTTCATATTTCTTTTCATGTGACTGAATACATTTCCTTGTCTACATATCTGAGTGGTTACTCTTTCTTTTATTAAAATATGATTCTGTAGAGTTTTTGTAATTGTATGGGGGTTTAGCTAATATCAACAATGAATGTTGGGTTTAGGATAATAAACCTGTCAGATGTTGTGTAATGTAGCTGTGGATATAATTTACCTGATACATAAATAATTTATTAGTGTAATGCTCAGAACTTACTTCCCAGTGCTGTGGAACTCTGCTGTTGCTGATGTATATTTTACATTAAATGTTCATTCTGTTTATTTGTAAAATACCTTGATGTTTAGAGACAGAACATTACCGCTGCTGTGTTACATACGTAATTATTATAATTATCATATTAAGTGTTGAAAGAAAACTAATCTGCAAAGAAGATATGAAAAAAAAAGCTATTGATAAAGCTCTGAGCATTTCCCGGTCCTCCTCCGCTGCATCAGAGCTCTTTTGACTTGTCTTCGCCTGGGCCCTGGGCCCTGGGCCCTGGGGTAAAGGTGAGCGGCGGCGAGAGCAACAACTCCGCGGACCACAACAAACTCTAAAGTAACACTCCAGCTGGGACGTCCCACAGTCCCGTCTCCCATTAATGTAGTTTTTATTGCTACAATTGCTGCCACAGTTTGAATTCATAATCAGTTCAAAATACGACAATGCATTTCTTTTATAAAATTTAAAATAGCATGTATTATAATATAATATAATAGTAATATACATTATTAAAATATTTAAGATACAAACTAGTTTAAAGCTTTATGCTGTATAATTATTTTAACGCAGTATATAATTTTATTATTACGAGAGAAAAAGACGAGCTGCGCGGTGACGTCATCAAGCACTGCTGTTCCAATTCACAAGAAACCGTTCTCTGTGCTCCCCAAGTCTGTACTTACCTAGAACACAAGTCTGTACTTACCTAGAACACAAGTCTGTACTTACCTAGAACACAAGTCTGTACTTACCTAGAACACAAGTCTGTACTTACCTAGAACACAAGTACGGACTTACCTAGAACACAAGTACGTACTTGCGTTCTTTGGTATTGAGAAACGGCCCAGGTTTCGTTCCGCGTCTGTATTAGTTTCTTCGGCCATGTTGGCTTGGCGCCCTGAAAACTTTTAATAATAATTATAATAATAATAATATTTATTTGTATAGCACCTTTCTTAACATTGTTACAAAGTGCTTTACAGTGCAAAATGCATAAAAACCCATAACAGACCCTTCAAGTAAAAATTCAATAAAAAAGACAATAGAACACGATTAGAATGAAACAATATAAAAACATAATTGACAGAACGTTAAAAACACAAATCAAACAATAAAACAATAAAATCAGGTAATATCAAATGCCTTTCTAAAATAGAAAGTTTTTATATGCTTCTTAAAATTATTGAGACATCTGATGTGCCTGAGTTCTGGGGTGAGTGCATTCCAGAGCGAGGGAGCCCGAACTGCAAATGCCCGGTCCCCTTTAGTGGCTCGCTGGGTGCATGCACTAAGCCAGTTTCAGAATCCATGATTGCTTGCTCGATACATAATGTCTGCGAGTGAGCGCCTGCGAGCGAGCGCCTGCGAGGCCATGACGTAATTTTGATAGTTTCTTGACGGCTGAGTTTCGTATTCTCAAGAGAGCAGTACCAAGCGTAAAATTGTAAGTTGTATTCACAACAAATGAACCGCAAACCCAAAAACTGTGTTTTGTATTTGCAAATATATAATGTTGTAATTTTTGGATTTGTATTCTCTTGTACAATAATTTACAAAATTTATTTTATGCACAATTATGGACAAATATATACACTTTTACATGCACGTCTATTTTGATAGTTTCCTTACTTCATAGAAACTTTCTTCCTAATTTCATTTTCTCATGTTTGGTGCACTCTTGTAATCGTGAGCAGGTAAAAGGTCTGGACTCGATTCCAGGTTTGGCATTTGCATTTGAAAGCTGTTGCTGTGAACCCACAACATTCAGTCTCAGTGGAAGTGAACCAGATCATCCTTTGGCTGAAACAAAATGGTGAAGAAAAAACCCTTCATAACATCCACTTCAGACTCTTCAGGAAGTAGGTCTATCAGTGTCTAAGTTTACTGTAAAGAGAAGTTTTCATGAGAGTAGTTTTAAATCAACAAAATTTGTATGACATTTATTCAACTAAAACTAGACTAAAAGTAAAAAGAATGACATGACTAAATCCTAACAAATGTCAGTGTCTCTGTGTCAGCCCTGAGACTAACGAGTCTCTGTCCAGGACGTTCCTTGCCTAAAGCCTGTGGGACAGGCTCCAGTACCCGTGACCCGTAACTGGAAGAACATGAAGAAGATGAATGAATGAACTGTGCAATATTTCAAAAGATTTCTAAAGATGCATCTACAGTCTGTCAGTGCTGATGTGCCTGTCTCGTGCCGTAGCTGGGACAGACTCCAGCCCCTGGCCTCTGTAAATAATAATCAGTGATTTAATTGTGTGATCTTTACATTTTCTCCTGCAGATGTCCAGAATTACTCCTGCAGTCATGACCTCAGTCTGAACCAGGAAATCACAGAGACACCACAAACTAAAGAGGAACCAGAGGAACAGAGCATCAAACAGGAGGAAGAGCAGCTCCCAGAGTTCATTATTGTCTCTGTAAAGAGTGAAGCACAGTCCTCACTTCAACAAAGACAAACTGAGCACAGAGAGGAAACACAAGGAGAGGACTGTGGACGAGCAGAAGCAGACACCAGCTTAGACCCACATGGACATTTACACTCAGAGACTGAGGAACAAACTGACAACTCTTCTGACACTGACAATGATGAAGACTGGGAACCTCCAGCCAGCAGTTCAACTCAACAGATGGAGACAGAGGCTGATGGAGACGACTACAACCAAGTCCAGATAAAAGACAGAAGTACAGCTGCACAAAACTCAGGTCTGTTCACCAAATACAAGTCTGCACCAGAGACTGGTGACACTGTAAAAGATGGTGACAAATCAGGAACTGATGTAGGAGGTAAAGCCAAAAAACATGAGTGCTCTGTTTGTAAAAAGACATTCACAACTAAACAGAGTTTACAAAGACACACAAGTGTTCATTCAGAAGAGAAACCTTACAGCTGTTCAATCTGCAGGAAATCATTTGTGTTGAAGTTTTATCTTCAAAGACATAGCATAATTCACACAGGAGAGAAACCTTACAGCTGTACAGTCTGTGAGAAAGTATTTAGTACGAAGAGTGATCTCAAAGTACATATGAGAACACATACTGGAGAGAAACCTTACAGCTGTTCTGTCTGTGAGAAAGTATTTTCCTTTAGGAGTAATCTCAAAGAACATATGAGAACTCACACTGGAGAGAAACCTTACAGCTGTTCAACCTGTAAGAAAAGGTTTTCAGATAGCTCTAAACTGAGAAGACATATGAGAACTCACACTGGAGAGAAACCTTACAGCTGTTCAACCTGTAAGAAAAGGTTTTCAGGTAGCTATCAACTGAAAAGACATATGAGAAATCACACTGGAGAGAAACCTTACAGCTGTTCAGTCTGTAAGAGAGGGTTTGCAGCAAGCTGGGCCCTCAAAGTACATATGAAAACTCATACTGGAGAGAAACCTTATACCTGTTCAGTCTGTAAGAAAACATTTGCTTATACAAGTACTCTCAACATGCATATGAGAAATCACACTGGAGAGAAACCTTACAGCTGTTCAGTTTGTAAGAGAGGGTTTGCAGCAAGCTGGACCCTCAAATTACATATGAGAACTCACACAGGAGATAAACCTTACAGCTGTTCAGTTTGTAAGAAAACATTTGTTCAAAAGGGTCATTTCAAAGCACACATGACAACTCACACAGGTGAGAAACCTTACAGCTGTTCAGTTTGTAAGAAAACATTTGCGTATACAAGTACTCTCAACATGCATATGAGAACTCACACTGGAGAGAAACCTTATAACTGTTCAGTCTGTGAGAAAACATTTGCTCATACAAGTACTCTCAACATTCATATGAGAACTCACAATGGAGAGAAACCTTACAACTGTTCAGTCTGTGAGAAAACATTTGCTCATACAAGTACTCTCAAAATTCATATGAGAACTCACACTGGAGAGAAACCGTACAGCTGTTCAGTCTGTAAGATACCATATGCCTCTATGAGTAATCTCAGAAAACATATGAAGACTCATACTGGAGAGAAACCTTACAGCTGTTCAGTCTGTAAGAAAACATTTGCTTGCAGAAGTTATCTCAAACATCATATGAGAACTCACACTGGAGAGAAACCTTACAGCTGTTCAGTCTGTAAGAAACCATTTGCCTTTATGAGTAATTTCAGAAAACATATGAAGACTCACACTGGAGAGAAACCTTACAGCTGTTCAGTCTGTAAGATACCACTTGCCTCTATGAGTAATCTCAGCAGACATATGAAGAGTCACACAGGAGAGAAACCATAGCTGTACAAATGTGATTCAGTGAAAGTTCTCAAGCCATACAGATGTCCAGTCTGAAATATTTTTTTACAAATGTAAGGAAGCAACATGCGTGTACACAAGAAATCTCTCCATTTCTGTCAAATTGTTCTTGAGAAATTTATAGAAGCATGGGAAGATGTCTGTTTGCATTATCTTGGTTTATGAACCAAAGGTGTGGCAGTACTGACAGTTATGGACCAATGGTGTGGCAGTACTGACAGTTATGGACCAATGGTGTGGCAGTACTGACAGTTATGGACCAATGATGTGACAGTACTGACAGTTATGGACCAATGGTGTGGCAGTACTGACAGTTATGGACCAATGGTGTGGCAGTACTGACAGTTATGGACCAATGGTGTGGCAGTACTGACAGTTATGGACCAATGGTGTGGCAGTACTGACAGTTATGGACCAATGGTGTGGCAGTACTGACAGTTATGGACCAATGGTGTGGCAGTACTGACAGTTATGGACCAATGGTGTGGCAGTACTGACAGTTATGGACCAATGGTGTGGCAGTACTGACAGTTATGGACCAATGGTGTGGCAGTACTGACAGTTATGACTCCTATCTTCCGGTTATAGGATTACCTCTCTTCCTCTTGAGCCACTGTCACCTGCTCACCTCCGTTCTGGAGGCCTGGGACAAATGGCCTGCCCTGGTTTAACTTTGCTATATTGATTTGTTGTGGACTGAGAGGACAAACTGAGCACTGCCAGAGGAGAAGCACACTCTCTGGGTTCTTTTGTGCCTTTAAATGTACATTATTCCAAAATGAACAAATGCCTTTTTGTATTATTTTGATGAACTTTTACACTGTGTACATTTTACTAATGAATAAAGAAAAGAAAGTGTTATTATTGGTTTGCTTTTAAGGATGGGGTTTAAAGCTACAACACTGCAGGGTTTATTTCTAGTGAACATTTTGACCTCACAGACATTGGAATGTGAATTTGTCAAACTGATAAAACACTTCATCCCTGTCTTTGAAATTATAATCTTTTATTTCTTCCACTTCAACTTTTTTTTTTTTTTTTTTTTTATGACAGAGTCAGATTCATATTTCTTGTGTGTAATGGTCTTTTGTCAAAAACTTTTGCACTGTTGATAAAAAATAAATACAAAAAATCATAAAAGGTGACATTTAAGAATATTATTAACATTGTAAAATATTAAAATTATTCTTGTTGGTCCGTATTTTTTTTTTGGTATTTTTATACTGGTCAATAACAATCTACTTCTTTTTACTTCTGTTCTTCAATGCTTTTGTATTATTGTTTAATATATAAAAACCTTCATAAATAAAGTTTTCAAAAAAATACTTCACTTTATTATTTTATATACTGTATGTTTTGTTATTTTATCAACCATGAAAATAAATAACTGATGAATATAGGCCCATGTTCTTTTATTTTTGTGAACTTACAAATCCAGCTCTGTGCAGGGGTCACTTCTCAGCCCAGTCCAGTAGGAGGCCTTGACGCTGAGAAGGCATTCGACCGAGTGGACTGGGCTTTCCTACAGCATACTCTTAGACAGATGGACTTTAATGATATTTTTCTTAAATGGGTTCAAACTTTTTATAAATCCCCCAGGTCTAGAGTGCGGGTCAATGGCCACTGCTCTGAGTTTTTTGCTCTTGGACGTGGTACGCGACAAGGAGATGCTTTGTCACCCTCGTTATTTGCACTCAGTATAGAGCCGCTTGCAGAATTAATTAGGTCTAACCCTCTTATTCAAGGAATATGTGATGAAGCAAATGTCCAACACAAAATGTCACTATTTGCTGATGATATACTAGTATTTTTAAAAAATCCTAGTACTTCTGTCCCCGCTCTCCTCAATTGTCTAAATGAATATAGTATGGTATCGGGGTATAAGGTCAATACAAACAAATCAGAGGCTATGATGATTGTGGGAGATTGGCCTTCCCAGTTGGATGATCTGGTCTCTTTCAAAAAATCTAAACATGGGTTTAGATATCTTGGAGTAATCCTTACCCCTAAAATAAGCCAGCTGTACTCCTCTAATTATGAAAAACTTATAAAAGAAATTAAAACAGACTTAAATAGATGGGATATGCTTCCACTCTCACTCCTGGGACGGACTGAATGTGTAAGAATGAATATCTTACCAAGATTACTATTCCTATTTCAGTCCCTCCCAGTCTTCGTATCACAGTCTACATTTAAGCTTTTAGAAAAACTTATATCAAAATTCATCTGGCAGAATAAAAGACCAAGAATAAGACTTAAAATTCTAATGTCTGGTAAAGAAAGAGGAGGCCTTGGACTGCCTAACTTAAGACTTTATTATTGGGCTGCTCAAATAAGAGCAATAGTGGCGTGGATCATTAGGGATCCAGAAACACAGTGGGTCTCAATTGAGGATTTCTCATTACCAGGTATAAGTCTTTCAACTCTTCCATTTCTTAGCGTACAATCTCAGAAAAAAATTAAAATAAGTAATCTATGGATTAGACATACAGTTAAAGTATGGAACCAAATACAGAAACAAATAAAGGGATCTATATACCTATCAAGGGCAGTTTCTATTACTAGGAATATTGAGTTTTTACCATCCTTGTGTGAGAGGACCTGTGATAGATGGGCTGAATGTGGGTTCATTACAATAAGCCAGCTGTTTGAAGGGAATATGCTTAAGTCTTTCTCCCAACTAAAGAACAAATTTATTCTCCCTTCTAGTGACTTATACAGATTCCTACAGATAAGACACTATGTATCACAACATGCAGATTGGGAATATATTAAAAGGGAACCTACAAATATAGAAAAACATTTTATAAATTTACAAGAAAATTCCGGAACAATGAAAAAACAAGTTTCTTTGATGTACAAAAAACTAATGATGGATACGTCAGATAATACTCAGTATATTAAGCAACAATGGGAAATGGAACTGAATGTCATTTTGGAGGATGACTCTTGGGAAAATATCTGTGCTAGTTGTCATAAGGAAATCTGGAGCCAACTCTGGCGAGAATTTGATTGGAAAGTCAAAATTAGATTTTTTCGAACACCACTTAAGACTTTTCTTTCAAAAAGTAGTACTACTGAAAACTGCTGGAGGAACTGTGGACTTGTGGGTGACCACACACATTTTTTGGGACTGCCCTCAGATACAACACTTCTGGAAAACTGTTAAAGGCACGTTGGAGAAAATACTGAATGTGAATATTCCTTTGAACCCTGTCATTTTTCTGCTGGATGTGTTCCCTACCCATCTTACTTATGATCAATGTTTTCTATTACATATTCTTCTAAAGACAGCAAGAAAAATGATTACAGTTAATTGGATGAAACCTGATCCACCAAACAATGATCACCAGATACAGAAAATTAGGCATGTTTACAAAATGGAACAATTAACTGCTCAACTACAACTAAAAACTCAGAGTTTTGAAAAACGATGGGAACCTATTAAAAATGTCTTTAACTAGGTTGCTTTGTTTTCCTTCTCTTGTGATATCTACCTTAGCCTTGTATGGTGAAAAATGTAAACTTTTTAACTTTGTATCTTTGTACTGAAATCAAGGCCCAGTCTCGGGATGAAATTATTTATATGTAAAGTGTTTATATGTGAATTGTTTGTATGTAAATTGCCTTATTTTGTTTGGCAATAAAAGTTAAAAAAAAAAAAAAAGACGATTTGAGGCGAGAAGTTTATCCTTTTAATCTTAAATCTGTACTCTATTCTTAAAGATAGTCCCTAACTGAGAATTTAGTTCCGACGTTGACGGGCCGGCTGGACCCAGCGCCCCTCACTAGCTAGCGGCACTCAGAGCTAACTGTACCCGGCTCTAAACAGCCGAGTCCGGCCAGTCGTTTCGAAATGTGCCGCTGCCTCTGGCGGTCTTTTTAGTTGTTAAAAAAAACATTTTAGGTTCGTTTTTGTATTTGTTGTCGGCTATATTTGTTGTATATCAAAACATTACCCCCCTCTCTCTGAGCAGGAGGCCTGGTGAACAGTGAAGGACAGGTGTCGTACACAGATCCCGCGGCAGTGAATGCCCCTCTGCATTACACACACTCTGCAGGATTATGGAGGGGAAATGTCTTCATGTAACATCTCTCTTCTGTGGTTCTGCAGTAGGGATGGCCTCGCGTGGCACCTGTTGATGGCACCGACAGCACAGGGGACGGTGCCTTGTGCCCAGCAAACACTGTCTTCACCTGCTCCACTTCATCCTCTTTGGGTAAATAAGGAAGAGGGGTCATCGATGATCCTGCAGACTGCAGCCGCTGCTGTGGCAGGACGTAGGAGACTACACAGGCCAGGAAACAGTGACCAGCGCCTCATCTGTATGGGTTTATCTGTGGGGCTTCCCATGGAGGAGCAACTGAAGCAGCAAGTGTAAGCTGGGTCAGGACGGCCTGAAGGAAGGTTTCATGTCACCAGAGGTGGAAGACCTACTCAACTTCTTTACTTAACTACTTACTTTACTTTAAGTAAAATTATTTCGCACAGATTCAAGATACAGTTCATGAATGTTTTAAATGTGAGGGATTTTGCTGAAGGTCTTCTGTCTTTATTATTCTGATGTTTCTAAAGGAGTATTACTTTACTGCATCTTTTTTTATTTAAGTACTGTGTGTCTGCAATGAGGGTACAACAAAAACACATGATTTTAAACCAAACCTCAAATTAATTTGTACTTCAAACTAACTCATAAATGTTGTGGAGTAAAAAGTACAGACACTTGGTCAAAAATGTAGTACAATAAAAGTATCCCCTGTAAATTTTTGTTTGTAAGTAAGTTACTTAAGTACAGATACATGAAAATTGTGCTTAAGTAAAGTAACAAAGTACTTTGTTGCACTCCACCACTGCAGGTCACCTCCAGATGAGAAAAATGCCCAGATTACCCCACTGTAGTTCACCAACACAAAGCTTGCTAAAGGCCCATGTCTCCTGTTTTCTATTGCCTTTCATATTTCTTTTCATGTGACTGAATACATTTCCTTGTCTACATATCTGAGTGGTTACTCTTTCTTTTATTAAAATATGATTCTGTAGAGTTTTTGTAATTGTATGGGGGTTTAGCTAATATCAACAATGAATGTTGGGTTTAGGATAATAAACCTGTCAGATGTTGTGTAATGTAGCTGTGGATATAATTTACCTGATACATAAATAATTTATTAGTGTAATGCTCAGAACTTACTTCCCAGTGCTGTGGAACTCTGCTGTTGCTGATGTATATTTTACATTAAATGTTCATTCTGTTTATTTGTAAAATACCTTGATGTTTAGAGACAGAACATTACCGCTGCTGTGTTACATACGTAATTATTATAATTATCATATTAAGTGTTGAAAGAAAACTAATCTGCAAAGAAGATATGAAAAAAAAGCTATTGATAAAGCTCTGAGCATTTCCCGGTCCTCCTCCGCTGCATCAGAGCTCTTTTGACTTGTCTTCGCCTGGGCCCTGGGCCCTGGGCCCTGGGGTAAAGGTGAGCGGCGGCGAGAGCAACAACTCCGCGGACCACAACAAACTCTAAAGTAACACTCCAGCTGGGACGTCCCACAGTCCCGTCTCCCATTAATGTAGTTTTTATTGCTACAATTGCTGCCACAGTTCGAATTCATAATCAGTTCAAAATACGACAATACATTTCTTTTATAAAATTTAAAATAGCATGTATTATAATATAATACAATAGTAATATGCATTATTAAAATATTTAAGATACAAACTAGTTTAAAGCTTTATGCTGTATAATTATTTTAACGCAGTATATAATTTTATTATTACGAGAGAAAAAGACGAGCTGCGCGGTGACGTCATCAAGCGCTGCTGTTCCAATTCACAAGAAACCGTTCTCTGTGCTCCCCAAGTCTGTACTGACCTAGAACACAAGTCTGTACTTACCTAGAACACAAGTCTGTACTTACCTAGAACACAAGTCTGTACTGACCTAGAACACAAGTCTGTACTTACCTAGAACACAAGTCTGTACTGACCTAGAACACAAGTCTGTACTTACCTAGAACACAAGTACGGACTTACCTAGAACACAAGTCTGTACTGACCTAGAACACAAGTCTGTACTTACCTAGAACACAAGTCTGTACTTACCTAGAACACAAGTCTGTACTTACCTAGAACACAAGTCTGTACTTACCTAGAACACAAGTCTGTACTTACCTAGAACACAAGTACGGACTTGCGTTCTCTGGTATTGAGAAACGGCCCTGATGAACATCAACAGTCTGAGGTAACAAACCTGTAATTTTTTATTCTATCGGAGGGGGGCAGCAATACGCCAGTAGGCGTCTAGACTGCCGGAAATGCATGAAAAGGAAGATGATGACGAAAAAGAAGAAGAAGAAGAAGCGCTGTGTTAGCGGTGGTTAGCTCCGAGCTAAAGCTAAAAGCAGTTTGTAAAAATGTCTAAAGGCCAAACGCTGAGAGCTTTGGTGAATGAGCGGCTGACTGCGGCTGCTGAAGACATATTTGCGCTGTTTGAAAGAACAATAGCGGAGTATGAGGAGGAACTGTGTCGCTCAAAAGAGGAGAACGAGAGAAAACAGCAGCTCCTGGACTCTGTTCTGAGCCCACGAGTCCTGGTCCACAGAGCAGGTTGGTTCTCTTTACTTCTACAGTCAGTGCTCGGGGCAGACCTCAGTGCGCGGGGGATTCTGGGAGCTTTACTGTTCTCTCTGTGCGGCGCTAACGAGGCTTTCTCTGTGATGAGTGTTTTAGCGTCTGCAGTCTCCACAGTCAGTATTTAAGCTGTAAAAACTGTACTCAGGTCAGAGGATCGTTACTTCACAATAATATTACTCAAGTAGAAGTAAAAAGTATGTTTTGATAAAACTGCTCTCAGAACAGTTATATCTCGGCCTCTGCTTGACTCTAATTTCTGTTTAAAACCCACATACAATCCAAAACAAATGAAACTCCCTCTCGTCTGAAAATACTCCATCAGTCAAATAGTTTTAATGTTTAGGTTCAGAAAAGATATTTTCTAAATGAGTGTAACCCATTCTTAATTATACAGCAGTGATATTGTTGAAGTTTATGGGATGTTTCTATTTTTATTTTGGTCGATCAGTGATAAATAAACAGTCAAAGATGACACTGATAACTTCATTCATTAAACAAAGATAAGTATATTTTTGCACACAAGTGTGAGATCTCTTGTTTAAAAAGACTTTCCCCGTTAGTAACCACACTGTGCTCCTGTCACAGAGGGAGTCTCCAGGATTGTGACGTCAACTCGGGAGCTCGGAGTCTAACACTTTCGCCCGAGTTTCTGAGCAAAAATCCTGACCCAAAAAGGTGTTCAAGGCCATTTTTCCAAGTTGGCGATCAAATTTTCCAAGATTCCGATGTATCATAAATGCAGCATTATTTCACAAGTTTGTGCTGTGGCTCTGCTAAAATGGTTGGAGATGGGTGTGGTCCTCATAGACGTTTTACTCAGGGTCACATGATGGATAAGTGTACCCTCCTATCTCCTAATGTAATTTGATTTTCCAGGGGTCACCACTGAGCCATTGTGTAACATAGTTTCTTGTCGACTTTGTGTAAATTTAATTTTTGCCAAGCTTGAATTCCGTGCCATTTTTCAGGAGTTTTTGTGGAGTTTAGTGTCTGAAATGTGGTTTGCTTGATGGAAAAACAATAATAAATAAAAAAAACTAGTTACAATAGGGTTACAATATTTTAATCACACTTCAGGACCCTCTCAGAGATTTTCTGATAGATATTATTTACCAAAACCCCACCGCGACCCATCTGTTTCCACTTAATGATATATAAATATACAACAGTGTGTTATAGTCTCTGTTATAGTCAGTGTCTTTCTCTTGTAACACTGGAGCCACCAGGACTGTCCAGGTTTCTCCTCAGTGAGAAACTTTTTTCCAAATTTCATTTTCTCATGTTTGGTGCACTCTTGTAATCGTGAGCAGGTAAAAGGTCTGGACTCAATTCCAGGTTTGGCATTTGCATTTGAAAGCTGTTGCTGTGAACCCACAACATTCAGTCTCAATGGAAGTGAACCAGATCATCCTTAGGCTGAAACAAAATGGTGAAGAAAAAACCCTTCATAACATCCACTTCAGACTCTTCAGGAAGTAGGTCTATCAGTGTCTAAGTCCACTGTAAAGAGAAGTTTTCATGAGAGTAGTTTTAAGTCAACTAAAACTAGACTAAAACTAAAAAGAATGACATGACTAAATCCTAACAAATGTCAGTGTCTCTGTGTCAGCCCTGAGACTAACGAGTCTCTGTCCAGGACGTTCCTTGCCTAAAGCCTGTGGGACAGGCTCCAGTACCCGTGACCCGTAACTGGAAGAACATGAAGAAGATGAATGAATGAACTGTGCAATATTTCAAAAGATTTCTAAAGATGCATCTACAGTCTGTCAGTGCTGATGTGCCTGTCTCGTGCCGTAGCTGGGACAGACTCCAGCCCCTGGCCTCTGTAAATAATAATCAGTGATTTAATTGTGTGATCTTTACATTTTCTCCTGCAGATGTCCAGAATTACTCCTGCAGTCATGACCTCAGTCTGAACCAGGAAATCACAGAGACACCACAAACTAAAGAGGAACCAGAGGAACAGAGCATCAAACAGGAGGAAGAGCAGCTCCCAGAGTTCATTATTGTCTCTGTAAAGAGTGAAGCACAGTCCTCACTTCAACAAAGACAAACTGAGCACAGAGAGGAAACACAAGGAGAGGACTGTGGACGAGCAGAAGCAGACACCAGCTTAGACCCACATGGACATTTACACTCAGAGACTGAGGAACAAACTGACAACTCTTCTGACACTGACAATGATGAAGACTGGGAACCTCCAGCCAGCAGTTCAACTCAACAGATGGAGACAGAGGCTGATGGAGACGACTACAACCAAGTCCAGATAAAAGACAGAAGTACAGCTGCACAAAACTCAGGTCTGTTCACCAAATACAAGTCTGCACCAGAGACTGGTGACACTGTAAAAGATGGTGACAAATCAGGAACTGGTGTAGGAGGTAAAGCCAAAAAACATGAGTGCTCTGTTTGTAAAAAGAGATTCACAACTAAACAGGATATACACAGACACACAAGAGTTCACACAGGAGATAAACCTTACAGGTGTTCAATCTGTAGGAAATCATTTGTGCTGAAGTGTGATCTTAAAAGACATAGTATGATTCACACAGGAGAGAAACCTTACAACTGTACAGTCTGTGAGAAAACATTTGCTAATACAAGTACTCTCAACATGCATATGAGAACTCACACTGGAGAGAAACCTTATAACTGTTCAGTCTGTGAGAAAGTATTTTCCCTTAAGGGTAATCTCAAAGAACATATGAGAACTCACACTGGAGAGAAACCTGTCAGCTGTTCAACCTGTAAGAAAAGGTTTTCAGCTAGCTATAAACTGAAAAGACATATGAGAACTCACACTGGAGAGAAACCGTACAGCTGTTCAGTCTGTAAGAGAAGGTTTGCAGCAAGCTGGACCCTCAAAGTACATATGAACACTCATACTGGAGGGAAACCTTATACCTGTTCAGTCTGTAAGAAAACATTTGCTTATACAAGTACTCTCAACATGCATATGAGAAGTCACGCTGGGGAGAAACCTTACAGCTGTTCAATCTGTAATAAATGTTTTTCAGGTAGCTCTCATCTCAAGGAACATATGAAAATTCACACTGGAGAGAAACCTTACAGCTGTTCAGTCTGTAAGAAAACATTTGTTCATGAAGGTAATCTCAAATACCATATGAGAACTCACACTGGAGAGAAACCTTACAGCTGTTCAGTCTGTAAGAAAACATTTGCCCACAGAGGTTATCTCAAACATCATATGAGAACTCACACTGGAGAGAAACCTTACAGCTGTTCAGTCTGTAAGAAACCATTTGCCTTTATGAGTAATCTCAGAAAACATATGAAGACTCACACAGGAGAGAAACCATAGCTGTACAAATGTGATTCAGTGAAAGTTCTCAAGCCATACAGATGTCCAGTCTGAAATTATTTTTTACAAATGTAAGGAAGCAACATGCGTGTACACAAGAAATCTCTCCATTTCTGTCAAATTGTTCTTGAGAAATTTATAGAAGCATGGGAAGATGTCTGTTTGCATTATCTTGGTTTATGGACCAATGGTGTGGCAGTACTGACAGTTATGGACCAATGGTGTGGCAGTACTGACAGTTATGGACCAATGGTGTGGCAGTACTGACAGTTATGGACCAATGGTGTGGCAGTACTGACAGTACTGACAGTTATGGACCAATGGTGTGGCAGTACTGACAGTACTGACAGTTATGGACCAATGGTGTGGCAGTACTGACAGTTATGGACCAATGGTGTGGCAGTACTGACAGTTATGGACCAATGGTGTGGCAGTACTGACAGTTATGGACCAATGGTGTGGCAGTACTGACAGTTATGGACCAATGGTGTGGCAGTACTGACAGTTATGGACCAATGGTGTGGCAGTACTGACAGTTATGGACCAATGGTGTGGCAGTACTGACAGTTATGGACCAATGGTGTGGCAGTACTGACAGTTATGACTCCTATCTTCCGGTTATAGGATTACCTCTCTTCCTCTTGAGCCACTGTCACCTGCTCACCTCCGTTCTGGAGGCCTGGGACAAATGGCCTGCCCTGGTTTAACTTTGCTATATTGATTTGTTGTGCTCTGAGAGGACAAACTGAGCACTGCCAGAGGAGAAGCACACTCTCTGGGTTCTCTTGTGCCTTTAAATGTACATTATTCCAAAATGAACAAATGCCTTTTTGTATTATTTTGATGAACTTTTACACTGTGTACATTTTACTAATGAATAAAGAAAAGAAAGTGTTATTATTGGTTTGCTTTTAAGGATGGGGTTTAAAGCTACAACACTGCAGGGTTTATTTCTAGTGAACATTTTGACCTCACAGACATTGGAATGTGAATTTGTCAAACTGATAAAACACTTCATCCCTGTCTTTGAAATTATAATCTTTTTTTTCCCCCATGTTCTTTTTATTTTTGTGAACTTACAAATCCAGCTTTGTGCAGGGGTCACTTCTCAGCCCAGTCCAGTAGGAGGCGGTGTTGCTCCTTCAGCTGCTCAGCCAAGCGCCATTAAACAAAGAAAAGAAGAAAGAATTTATGGATGAAATCAAAAAAGAGTCAAAAGAAAAAGTCTGTGCCTGCACCGGGGCTTTTTTCCTGCAAAAGAAGTTCCTAATGGATAAATAAAATGATTTTGATTTTGATGTGATATAGATTTGCTCAGTGATAAAATAAACAACATTGTAGTGTTAAATGGCAACAGTGAAAAACTGTTTTTTAGGTGTACTGTTTTTACACCAGAAAAGTTCAGTCTAACACATAAACGGGTCAATGATCTACAAAAAAAAAAGAAAAAAAAAAAAAGGTAACTTTATATCCAGTTTGGAGTAGATTTGACGGTCCTCCTTGTACACTTTAAAAGAGTTGTCTTTAACTTCCACAGAGTTTATTCCAAAGTTGAAAATTTGCTGTGAAAAGGCCAAACGCGGATGAGACGCTCTGATACTGTCCTCTCTGTGTCAGGGCTGTTTAAAGACCAGGAGCACTGCGTCACCTGCTGGACACACACAGGTACTACAGCCACAAATCCAGTCGGTCAGATTAGTTTTTATTTATTTATTTTTTTGAGTGTTGTGTAAGAATTGTTCATTTTCTGGTGTAAACGTCAAAGAGGACGATGATTCAGAAGTGCAGTCAGATCAGAGGTTTATTCAGTATCACACAGGTGAGGTTACAGCAGCAGGCCCCGCCTCTCTCTCTCCTCTTCTCAGGTGGCCAGCATGCTGCTCCAGATGGCCTATGCTACCTGGCAGGGGCGTGGCCAAACGGTTTAAAAATCAGGCCTTCTGCACCCACCTGGTCTCTGCTCGCCACAGCCTGCTCACCTGCAGCCACCTTTTCCTTTGTTGGTGCACTTATTTTGTTTGTTTCACTTTAGTTTTCACATCCAACACTTACACTCACTATTGATGTTACAGATTGCCCATATAGGCCACACTTTTATCTTGTTTAATATAATTTGGTCACGTTTCTTTAATAAATTACTATTTAATTGGCATACATCCTGTTCAGGTCTTGTTTGTCGAGCCTTATACGAGCCAGGCTTGACAATAGTTTGTATATTGTGTATGACGATCTCAGCAGAGCGTTATCTTCTTTGTCTCCCACGCATCGGGCTGGGCCACAGGGGTTCACACCTGCAGCCTTGAGTCTGATAACTTTGTAGCAGCTTTGTTTGTTATGTGTGCAATTTTATAAACGAACAATGCACCCAACTGTAAGCTGAGCTTACAGTGGAAAAACATGACATAAGACCCAACTATTATTATTACTAATGTTGAGCCGTAATTAACCTTAGCAGTAGTACATCAAAATATAAGTTTAATGGTAATACGCAAAGCTTTATATAGAAATATTCAATAGTTGATTTAGGAAGATGGCGTAATTCTGTGATAGTTTGTAATGACTGGAGGTGCAAGGAAGAGACGTGTTCTAAACTAAAGGTTAAGGTGCACAGTGTCCAAAAATGTGCAAATGATTAATTGTTTACTAGAATTTGTACATTTGTTTAATGCAGAGGTGTCTAAACCTGTTTTATTAAAGGTCACGTACCAAAACAAATCTGCAGAGGAGGGCCCAGAGCCGGCCCTAGCTCTGTTGGAGCCCAAGGCAAGATTTTAAATAAGAGCCCCCTCCTACAGCACGACCACTAAAAACAAAGCATTTGATAAACTTTAGTGAGCATTAACTTAAACTTCTCTGTGCGGCGCCTCCTAAACTGTGAGCTGTGCCAGGGGCCGGCTCTGGGAGGGCCCCTCACTGCAGGTGACATGTGTGGGGTACCTGATAAATCTTTCTTTCTCCAAAGTGACCCACACATTAACTCGGGCTTGGAACCGGCCCATAGCGGAAATCTTTTGGCCTAAATACTAATTTACATTTGTCAGGTCCATCTCACACAGACATGAAGTTTTTCACCCACTAATAGGTAAACTAGCTTCCATCTTAAGGCAATAACAGCTGCATTAATCCAGAGCGTTTTGATCGTAAAAGTAAAGTATGGTTTGAATATAACACATGGTTTTTAATGCCTGGTTTATAAATACTCAAATCACTCATAGTTTGTTTACAGAAGTCCATTATTAGTGGTGTTTGGCAAACTTTTTTCCCCACATGTACGCCAGCATCACATGATTAACCCGAGTCACTGTCTCATGAATAGGTTCCACTGTTAATAAATAATAATTATTAATTATATTCAGTTAAATAATTAAACAAATCTTATCGGGCCATATGTTATTTAGTATTTTTAAACCGAGGGCAGAGTGGTCAATAACAACATACTTCTCTTTATTACTATATGTTTGACTCTGTCTAATAGGGAAGCACATCAATGGCCAGTGTGAAACCTGTGGAAAGGAAGAAACTGTGCACCATGTTCTGTTAGAGTGTAGCAGGTTTGCAGAACACAGAAGAGACATTTTCTACAAATATTTGACCTGGAGTTTAAGTCAATCTCACTGAAGACCTTACTTGGACCATCTGTACACCAGCAAGAAGCGCATAAAGCAGTGATGAACTTTGTCTTTGTCTCTGGGCTGAACCGCAGACTGTGATTGGAGCAGAGTGTAATACCCCCTTTTAACAGTGAGGGGCAGCAGTGCGCCTTTGGCGTGTAGACTGCCGGAGAGGACAAGAAGAAGAAGAAGAAGAAGAAGAAGGAGGCGTCAGAGCTGTGTTAGCGGTGGTTAGCTCCGAGCTAAAGCTAAAAGCAGTTTGTAAAAATGTCTAAAGGCCAAACGCTGAGAGCTTTGGTGAATGAGCGGCTGACTGCGGCTGCTGAAGACATATTTGCGCTGTTTGAAAGAACAATAGCGGAGTATGAGGAGGAACTGTGTCGCTCAAAAGAGGAGAACGAGAGAAAACAGCAGCTCCTGGACTCTGTTCTGAGCCCACGAGTCCTGGTCCACAGAGCAGGTTGGTTCTCTTTACTTCTACAGTCAGTGCTCGGGGCAGACCTCAGTGCGCGGGGGATTCTGGGAGCTTTACTGTTCTCTCTGTGCGGCGCTAACGAGGCTTTCTTTGTGATGAGTGTTTTAGCGTCTGCAGAGTCTCCACAGTCAGTATTTAAGCTGTAAAAACTGTACTCAGGTCAGAGGATCGTTACTTCACAATAATATTACTCAAGTAGAAGTAAAAAGTATGTTTTGATAAAACTGCTCTCAGAACAGTTATATCTCGGCCTCTGCTTGACTCTAATTTCTGTTTAAAACCCACATACAATCCAAAACAAATGAAACTCCCTCTTGTTTGAAAACTAGTGACGTTCTGTATCGAGGCTTGCTTCATTTAGGGGAGGAGCTGAAAATGATGACGTCTGAAGCCTCGCTGCCCGGCTGTACCACGTGACTGATTCAGGAAGTGGTTTTGACAGTGATATAAACCACTCAGGCTCCATTCCAAATGTGGGTGTTTGATGGAGAGTTGCAGTCAGTGAGAGTTTGGGTAGAGTTAGCGATAGTTTGGAGATTTAGGAGAGTCCCCTAAACCATAATCACTGGCCATACCTCAACCTTACCCCAACCTCAACCACCCTCACCTCACTGTAAATGATCATTTCCAAATAATCATTTTTCATACTGCCTGTGTGCCTGTGTATATATATAAAAATATGATAATCGTGACCAAAAAATACCGCAGTATTACATACAACACTTGAATAAAGGTTTCTTTGTACTGCTTTTATTGAAAAAAAAACAAAAACATATTGCACTTTTTAAAGTGTGCTAATTTAATTAGACATTGTTTTTAAACAGTAGAAGAAAATAAATATATTTCAATATCTTTCCAAACAGTGAAAAAGATAAATATTCTCTAAATGAAAATATATAAAATGTAAACTTAGGTCATCTTCAATGTGCATTTCAACAACTATCAAAACACACAAACTTAGAATAGTTGTGAATAAAGCTTAGAAAAGGTTGTCACTTCATAAAACATAATGACTGGTTTTAACTAATATGATAACAGGTATACTGTCTCTTCAGCCACACAAACTCAAAGAACTTAAGTGATTACATTTTTAGGCCAAGTTAAGGTGCAAGAATGTTAGCATGTTAACCTTTACTGGGTCAAGCTTTGCACGAAAAGAGGAAAGGATGTGTCCACTAGAACTGAACACTCTTTCAGAAGACACTGGTTGCTGGTATGCAGAGATATTTTTTTGCTACATTGCCAAGAAGGGAAAGTGTTTAACATGACTCCTCCACCAGTCCAGTGGGTCATCATCAGATGGTAGAGCAGGCTGTGACAAAAACAAATGGATCTCTGATGTCACTTTATCTTTCAATGTGACATTTTCTCCTTCATTATGTTGCTTTGCTGTTGTGATTTTTTTCAGTAGAAAAGACAACGATTTGTCTTTTTTCTTTGTAGCAGAGGATGGGGTGGTAGTTGTGATACCACTAGTGCTGTTTTCTTGATCATGAGCAGTGGTAGGGGTCAATGTATCTTGTGTTTTGTGCAATGTTTCGTCTGCAGGTTTGACAGCCTCCATCACAATGCAGCTGATTGTCTCTTCTTTGTTTTTTGTAAAGCAGTCTTTAAATCGTGGATCAATAAAACATGCAGTATCAATCACAGTCTTGACATTCTCTGGGGAGTAACGCTGTTGCAAATCCTCCAGTATATTCTTCTTCATGTCTTTTGTGAGATCATCATCGTCACATTTTTCTGTGAGCAAGTCGGCAATGTGTTCCATTACAGGCATGAGAGAGGAGACTGTGGTCTTTGTTTCTGATCCAAGGAGGTCTGTAAAATAATCTAAAGGTCCCAGGAGTTGACAGACTTTCTCCACAACATGTCGCTGTCCTTTGGCATAAGATGCCATGAGCTTCTGTCTGCTGCAAGCACTGCACAACAAACCTGCTGCTGTTCTAGAAAGCGTTGCAGCATCTTGAAAGTTGACCCCCATCTTGTAACGACATCATGGATGAGTGACTTTTCCGGGATATTGAGGAGTGTTTGATTTTTTTTGAGTTCCCTTTTTCTTTTCCAACTCCGAGTAAAGCCGTGAACAAGGTGCCTACAAACACGCACAGCAGTCTCAACCCTTTTCATTTTAAGAACTTTTGAAATAGCCCGGTTAAGATTATGGCCAAAGCAGCCAAGCCAAACACATGGGACACCCTGAAACGCCTTCTTCATATTGGTTGCGTTGTCTGTTGTTATTCCTGCTAAATGATTTACGGGGATGTTCCACTCCTCTGACATGCTTTCAAAAAACTCTAGAATGTTCTCAGATGTATGGTCTTCTGGGAAAAAAGCTGTTTCAAAGCAGAAGGACTTAAGCTCCCAAATAGGAGAGAAAGTGTACTGTAAAGCTTATAAATGGCTCTCCACTACCCCCACTGCTTGTCCATAAGTCTGTAGCTAATGCAAACCACACCCCTTCTTCCACTTCTTTTTGTACAGCAGCCCTGACCTCTGCATACATTTTGGGAACCTCAGTTTTTGAAAAGAATTTACGAGTTGGGACTTTGTAGAGTGGTACTGCCATTTTCTTTAATTTGAGAAAGCCTGGTTTTTCAACTGAGTGGAAAGACAGCATGTCTTTTGCTCTGTAGTAAGCTATAGCATTGTTCATGTCTCTGGCTTGCTTTGATGAAGGTGAGTAGTCTGTTTTGCAAATGTCTGCTTAATAGTGGGCTGCTCTGCTGTGTTGGTTGTGGCTCCTCTGTTGCTGGGGTTTGAGGCTTTATTGCACTGCAATGAAAGAAATAAAATGAATTACAAATTTGTCATTAACCTACATGTAAGCAGAGCAAACTAAATATGTTTTGATAATTTCACGTAAATACAATGTCTTCTAGTGTGTCATCTGGACACACAGCACACTTTCCTATTTATTTGAAGGAGCAAACTGTTGAATATTTCTACATATAGCTTTGTGTATTACCACTAAACTATATTTTGATGTACTGCTGCGAAGGTTAATAAACGCTTCAATAGTACTAAGAATGCTTTGATTCTAAAAGGATGTTTTTCTCCTTTCACTCAAAAGGTTACACTCTGCGATTACGTACATTGTGCATTTGCAAAAGTGCACAATAATGAGCTGGTTACAAAGTTAGGAGACTCAAGGTTACAGGTGGGGGCTCCCTGCCGTTGCGTGGGACGCTCCTGAAGATAACGAAGATTACGCACCGCAGTAATGAGAACTCTGTTTCTTGAAGAATACATTTTAATGATATGCAGAAATCGTCATACATTGTCATACATAGTATAAAAACTGTGATCACTCCTTTTTGGCAGGCCCACCCTCTCCCTTTCAGCGGGGCACAGCTGTTGTAACCTTACCTGTGTGATACTAAAATAAACCTTCTGACTTGATTACACTTCTGAATCATCGTCCTCTTTGATGCTTACACCAAAAATGAACAATCCTAATAAAACCCTTGACTGATGCTGTAGTAAGCTGCTAGCTACGTTTGCATTGAGATCCAAATGGGCTGCATGGCGCCACCTTGTACATGCCGTGGTTTTAAAGTTACTCACGGCGTAATTATTGTGCTTAAGTTCATAAATAGTTGTCTAACATAACATCTACATTTATTCAGAAAAACAGCTACTGTGAACATGATGTTACCGCTAATTTTGGCAGTAATTTTTTTGAAGATAGAAAGGAAGACCAAAGACGTGAAAGGAAAAAAAAAAGACATGGGAAAATGTGCTGTCTGGCGTTTTGGCAACATGTACTTTACTTTATTCGTCTATTCACATTATACATATGACATTACTTTGCTGTACAACTCACCACGTTACCTTCAATTCTGAATAGATGCACGGGTGGTGTTCCCGCAGGTGTTTGAGGTGTTTCCAACCTTCGCCGCGACTTTTCTTAGACATTTTCTGCAAATAGGAAGCCATCTTCCTCTATGGCGTTGTCCTCTGCCTTTCTGTAGCCGAAAAAATCCCATACCACCGATTTATTTCTTTTGGCGGGGGGGAAGTTGTGTGGGATGCGCTCCGTCACTTACAGCAGCCATGCTTCCTGTTGTTAAGTGAAACTGACTTACGGCAGTGTGTCGTAAATTGAGCCAGGGAGGGGCGGGGGAGAGGAGCGCTGCACTTTCAGAAGGAAAAGAAAAGGTCCACACGCACACACACACACACACACACACACACACACAGTATACTGCCATCACTACAATATACATGTTTTGTATACTTCTTTATTTTGCAGACAGTTTTATTTACAGGCTTTCTGCAAAATGCCACACACTTCAAATTCATGCCAACTGATAATTTTGCGTCCAGTAGATGTCCTACTGGAGCAAATGAAGCTTCAAGAAGCTTTGCGCTGGAGTGAACCAATTGGATGAAAGGCTTCAGTGCTTCATGAAGCTTCATCTGCTCATCACTACTGAAAATACTCCATCAGTCAAATAGTTTTAATGTTTAGGTTCAGAAAAGATATTTTCTAAAATAATGTTACCCATTCTTAATTATACAGCAGTGATATTGTTGAAGTTTAGTTGATTTTGTGAACTGGTGCAAAGTTCTGGTTTTTGTTAAGTATCAGAGGCCCTCACGTCCTGGTTCACTGCTGGGGGAGGGAGAGAAGAGTAAATCTGTCTGTGAAACATTCTTCTGGGAGGCCTCTGTCTTCCTCTCTTGGTGAAAGAACCATGTGTAAAAAAGAGAATTAAACCTGCAGGCAGTGATAAAGGGCCCTCACAGCCCTTGCGACTGCAGAAGGACACGCTTTATTGGGACGGCTGCATCACCAAACCATGGCTGGATTTGAAGCGTATGACTAATGCTGTGTTCATGATACATCGGAATCTTGGAAGTTCTGACTTTAAAAAGCCGACTTCAGAAAAATGTCTGTCCATGAGATCAGCTCGAAAAACATGAGGATCCTCACAATAACAACAAAAGAATATTTGCATTTCCATGTTGTTGAATACTGAACAAATAAATACATCATTAGAACTGATTGATGTGGTACAGAGTTATATCATGGGATGTTTCTATTTTTATTTTGGTCGTTCAGTGATAAATAAACAGTCAAAGATGTTTTTGCAGAGCTGTATCACTAATAACTTCATTCCTTTATTAGGATTGTTCATTTTTTGGTGTAAGCATCAAAGAGGACGATGATTCAGAAGTATAATCAAATCAGAAGGTTTATTTTAGTATCACACAGGTGAGGTAACAACAGCTGTGCCCCACTGAAAGGGAGAGGGTGAGCAAGCCGTCCACAAAGGAGTGGTCACAGTTTTTATACTATGTATGACAATGTATGACGATTTCTGCATTTCATTATATTGTTTTCTTCAAGAACCAGGCCACAGAATTCTCATTTCTGCAGTGCATAATCTTCGTTATCTTCAGGAGCGTCCCACGCAACGGCAGGGAGCCCCCACCTGTAACCTTGAGTCTCCTAACTTTGTAACCAGCTCATTATTGTGCACTTTTGCAAATGCACAATGTACCTAATCGCAGAGTGACCTTTAGAGTGAAAGGAGAAAAACATCCTTTAGAATCAAAATATTCTTACAAATATTGAAGTGTTTATTAACCTTAGCAATAGTACATCAAAATATAAGTTTAGTGGTAATACGCAAAGCTATATGTAGAAATATTCAACACCTTAAACAAAGATAAGTATATTTTTGCACACAAGTGTGAGATTTCTTGTTTAAAAAGACTTTCCCCGTTAGTAACCACACTGTGCTCCTGTCACAGAGGGAGTCTCCAGGATTGTGACGTCAACCCACAAAATTCAGTCTCAATGCAAGTGAACCAGATCATCCTTAGGCTGAAACACAATGGTGAAGAAAAAACCCTTCTTAACATCCACTTCAGACTCTTCAGGAAGTAGGTCTATCAGTGTCTAAGTTTACTGTAAAGAGAAGTCTTCATGAGAGCAAATACTTAAACTAAATCTAACTACGGTGACTAAATCTATTGTAGTTTAAGTCAAACACATGTGTATGACATTTAGTCGACTAAAACTAGACTCAAACTAAAAAGAATGACATGACTAAATCCTAACAAATGTCAGTGTCTCTGTGTCAGCCCTGAGACTAACGAGTCTCTGTCCAGGACGTTCCTTGCCTAAAGCCTGTGGGACAGGCTCCAGTACCCGTGACCCGTAACTGGAAGAACATGAAGAAGATGAATGAATGAACTGTGCAATATTTCAAAAGATTTCTAAAGATACATCTACAGTCTGTCAGTGCTGATGTGCCTGTCTCGTGCCGTAGCTGGGACAGACTCCAGCCCCTGGCCTCTGTAAATAATAATCAGTGGTTTAATTGTGCGATCTTTACATTTTCTCCTGCAGATGTCCAGAATTACTCCTGCAGTCATGACCTCAGTCTGAACCAGGAAATCACAGAGACACCACAAACTAAAGAGGAACCAGAGGAACAGAGCATCAAAAAGGAGGAAGAGCAGCTTTCAGAGTTAGTTATTGTCTCTGTAAAGAGTGAAGCACAGTCCTCACTTCAACAAAGACAAACTGAGCACAGAGAGGAAACACAGGGAGAGGACTGTGGACGAGCAGAAGCAGACACCAGCTTAGACCCACATGGACATTTACACTCAGAGACTGAGGGACAAACTGACAACTCTTCTGACACTGACAATGATGAAGACTGGGACCCTCCAGCCAGCAGTTCAACTCAACAGATGGAGACAGAGGCTGATGGAGACGACTACAACCAAGTCCAGATAAAAGACAGAAGTACAGCTGCACAAAACTCAGGTCTGTTCACCAAATACAAGTCTGCACCAGAGACTGGTGACACTGTAAAAGATGGTGACAAATCAGGAACTGGTGTAGGAGGTAAAGCCAAAAAACATGAGTGCTCTGTTTGTAAAAAGACATTCACAACTAAACAGGATTTACACAGACACACAAGAGTTCACACTGGAGAGAAACCTTACAGCTGTTCAATCTGTAGGAAATCATTTGTGCTGAATTTTTATCTTAAAAGACATAGCATGATTCACACAAGAGAGAAACCTTACAACTGTTCAGTCTGTGAGAAAGTATTTTCCTTTAGGAGTAATCTCAAAGAACATATGAGAACTCACACTGGAGAGAAACCTGTCAGCTGTTCAACCTGTAAGAAAGAGTTTTCAGGTAGCTCTAAACTCAGAAGACATATGAGAACTCACACTGGAGAGAAACCTTACAGCTGTTCAGTCTGTAAGAGAGGGTTTGCAGCAAGCTGGACCCTCAAAGTACATATGAGAACTCACACCGGAAAGAAACCTTACAGCTGTTCAGTTTGTAAGAAAACATATGTTGATGAAGGTAATCTCAAAGACCATATGAGAACTCACACTGGAGAGAAACCTTACAGTTGTTCAGTCTGTAAGAAAGGGTTTTCAGGTAGCTCTAAACTCAGAAGACATATGAGAACTCACACTGGAGAGAAACCTTACAGTTGTTCAGTCTGTAAGAAAACA
Organism: Bostrychus sinensis; assembly: GCA_020698575.1. NCBI lineage: Eukaryota > Metazoa > Chordata > Actinopteri > Gobiiformes > Eleotridae > Bostrychus > Bostrychus sinensis. Next base: position 185,548 of record JAIMZQ010000026.1, read on the forward strand.
TTTGCCCTAAAGGGTTATTTCAAAGCACACATGAGAACTCATACTGGAGAGAAACCATACAGTTGTTCAGTCTGTAAGAAAACATTTGCCCAAAAGGGTTATTTCAAGGACCATATGAGAACTCACACAGGAGAGACACCTTACAGTTGTTCAGTCTGTAAGAAAACATTTGCCCAAAAGGGTTGTTTCACAGCACACATGAGAACTCACGCTGGAGAGAAACCTTACAGTTGTTCAGTCTGTAAGAAAACATTTACCCAAAAGGGTCATCTCAAAGACCATATGAGAACTCACACTGGAGAGAAACCTTACAGCTGTTCAATTTGTAAGAAAACATTTTCCCTTAAGGGTAATCTCAGAAAACATATGAAGACTCACACAGGAGAGAAACCATAGCTGTACAAATGTGATTCAGTGAAAGTTCACAATCCATACAGATGTCCAGTCTGAAATTATTTTCACAAATTTCAGTAAGCAACATTTATGTATACGAGAAATCCCTCTATTTCTGTCAAATTGTCTCTCCACCTGCCTCTCCGCCCACCTCCCATCAGTGAGTATCATACTTGTTTCTCTTTTGTTCATGGGATTTCCAGATTCCTGAGCCCAGACGAGCAGTGGTGGAGGTTTGACAAAAACCTTGGTAAGAAAACGGAAAAAAAACAAATAACAAAAACTGGTTTCATTAAATGCACAGATTATGTTATTTAGATGTATTATAAAAGTGTATTTTTTGTTTGTGGAAAGTATATGTTTAATCTATACATCAAGTAAATGTTTTACTGAAATGTTACCGAAAATATGAATATATTTCAATAAAACTAATTCTGTCATATTTTTGTCTGAAGTATTTTATATCATAACTGCATAGAATCTATTCTCACATTTAACACAGTTGCTTGGTTTGGTTCACTCAGTCTTACTAACTGCAGTATTCTAAACAGGATCATCAGAATCAGCAGCAAAGTTGTGGGTCAGGAGCAGGAGTCACTCACTAACATTTACAACACAAGAGTCAAAAGATAAAGGTCACTGATTGCCACTGACACCACACAAACTCTGCAGACTCACTACAGTCTGTTACCATCAGGACACAGACACAGATCACTCCCACTCAGAACAAACAGGGCCATATCCAGTTTCCTTCCCATCTCAGTTCCTCTGCTAAATGGCTAATTAAGTCACATTAGTCCTACTAGCAATGTTTTTAAGCGTGTACATATATATTTCAGATTTTTAATACTATTTATTTAAATTGGCTTGTTGTATGTGATGTGTCAGTGTGCACGTATGTACTCTGATTTTGATTTGATAAAGATTTACACAAAGATGAAATAAACAACATTGTAGTGCACCAGAAGAGTTCAGTATAACACATAAACAGGGGTCAATGCAGAGGTGTCTAAACCTGTTTTATTAAAGATCACGTACCAAAACAAATCTGCAGAGGAGGGCCCAGAGCCGGCCCTAGCTCTGTTGGAGCCCAAGGCAAGATTTTAAATAAGAGCCCCCTCCTACAGCACGACCACTAAAAACAAAGCATTTGATAAACTTTAGTGAGCATTAACTTAAACTTCTCTTTGCGGCGCCTCCTAAACTGTGAGCTGTGCCAGGGGCCGGCTCTGGGAGGGCCCCTCACTGCAGGTGACATGTGTGGGGTACCTGATAAATCTTTCTTTCTCCAAAGTGACCCACACATTAACTCGGGCTTGGAACCGGCCCATAGCGGAAATCTTTTGGCCTAAATACTAATTTACATTTGTCAGGTCCATCTCACACAGACATGAAGTTTTTCCCCCAGTAATAGGTAAACTAGCTTCCATCTTAAGGCAATAACAGCTGCATTAATCCAGAGCGTTTTGGTTGTAAAAGTAAAGTATGGTTTGAATATAACACATGGTTTTTAATGCCTGGTTTATAAATACTTCCCCTTGAACTGCCACCTTATCGTGGTGGGGGGGGTTTGAGTGCCCGAATGATCCTAGGAGCTATGTTGCCTGGGGCATTATGCCCCTGGTAGGGTCTCCCATGGCAAACAGGTCCTAGGTGACGGCCAGACTAAGAGCAGTTCATAAAACCTCTATGAGAAGTATCTTATCAAGGACCGTGACGTCGCCCGGTATGGCGCAGCCGGGGTCCCACCCTGGAGCCAGGCCTGGGGTTGGGGCTCGAATGCGAGCGCCTGGTGGCCGGGCCTTTGCCCATGGGGCTCGGCCGGGTACAACCCGAAAGAGCGACATAGGCCCGACCTCCTGTGGGCTCACCACCCGCAGAGGTAACCGTAGGGGACCAGTGCAGTGTGGATCGGGCAGCAGTCGAAGGCGGGTGCCTCGGCGACCCGGTCCCCGGAAACAGCTTCTAGCTGTAGGGACATGGAATGTTACCTCACTGGGGGGGGAGGAGCCTGAGCTTGTGCGGGAGGTTGAGAGATACCGGCTAGATATAGTCGGGCTCACCTTCACGCACAGCTTGGGCTCTGAAACCCAGCTCCTCGAGACAGGTTGGACTCTCCACCACTCTGGCGTTGCCCGCGGTGAGAGGCGGCGGGCCGGTGTGGGCTTGCTCATAGCCCCCCAGCTCAGCCGCCATGTGTTGGAGTTTACCCCAGTAAACGAGAGGGTCGCGTCCCTGCACCTTTGGGTTGGGGACAGGTCTCTTACTGTTGTTTGTGCCTATGGGCCAAATAGCAGTACAGAGTACCCGGCCTTTTTGGAGTCCCTGGGAGGGGTACTGGAAAGTGCACCGACTAGGGACCTCATTGTTTTGCTGGGAAACTTCAACTCTCACGTGGGCAGCGACAGTGACACCTGGAGGGGTGTAATTGGGAAGAACGGCCTCCCCGATCTGAACCCGAGTGGTGTTTTGTTATTGGACTTCTGTGCTAGTCACAGTTTGTCCATAACAAACACCATGTTCGAGCACAGGGGTGTCCATCAGTGCACGTGGCACCAGGACACCCTAGGTTGGAGGTCGATGATCGACTTTGTAGTCGTGTCATCTGACCTTCGGCCATGTGTCTTGGACACTCGGGTGAAGAGAGGGGCTGAGCTGTCAACCAATCACCACCTGGTGGTGAGTGGGATCTGCTGGCGGGGAAGGAGGCCGGACAGACTCGGCAGACCCAAACGTGTTGTTAGGGTCTGTTGGGAACGTCTGGCTGAGCCCTCTGTCAGAGGGGTCTTCAACTCCCACCTCCGGGAGAGCTTTGACCAGATCCTGAGGGAGGTTGGAGACATGAAGTCCGAGTGGACCATGTTCTCCACCTCTATTGTCAATGCGGCCGTTCGGAGCTGTGGTCGCAAGGTCTCTGGTGCCTGTCGTGGCGGCAACCCCCGAACCCGGTGGTGGACATCGGAAGTAAGGGATGCCGTCAGGCTGAAGAAGGAGTCCTATCGAGCTTGGTTGGCTCATGGGACTCCCGAGGCAGCCGATGGGTACCGGCAGGCCAAGTGTGCTGCAGCCCGGGCGGTTGTGGAGGCAAAAACTCGGATATGGGAAAAGTTCAGGGAGGCCATTGAGGAGGACTATCGGTTGGCCTGAAAGAAATTCTGGCAAACCGTCCGCCGCCTCAGGAGGGGGAAGCAGTGCTTCACCAACACTGTTTACAGTGGAGGTGGGGAGCTTTTGACCTCGACTGGGGATGTTGTCGGGCGGTGGAAGGAATACTTTGAGGATCTCCTCAATCCCACCAACACGCCTTCCGTTGAGGAAGCAGAGGCTGGGGACTCAGAGGTGGACTGGTCCATCACCCAGACTGAAGTCACTGAGGTGGTTGGAAAGCTCCTCGGTGGCAAGGCTCTGGGGGTGGATGAGATCCGCCCTGAGTACCTCAAGTCTCTGGATGTTGTGGGGTTGTCGTGGTTGACACGTCTCTGCAACATCGTGTGGCGGTCGGGGACAGTGCCTCTGGACTGGCATATCGGGGTGGTGGTCCCTCTTTTTAAGAAGGGGGACCGGAGGTGTGTTCCTACTACAGGGGGATCACACTCCCCAAGTCTATTCCAGGGTACTGGAGAGGAGAACTCGGCCGATAGTCGAACCTCGAATTCAGGAGGAACAATGCGGTTTTCGTCCCGGTCGTGGAACAGTGGACCAGCTCTACACCCTCGGGTGTTCGAGGGTTTATGGGAGTTCGCCCATCCAGTCCACATGTGTTTTGTGGATTTGGAGAAAGCGTTCGACCATGTCCCTCATAGTGTCCTGTGGGGGGTGCTCTGGGAGTATGGGGTCCAGGGCCCTTTGCTAAGGGCTGTCCGGTCCCTGTACAACTGGAGCAGGAGTTTGGTTCACATTGCTGGCAGTAAGTCAGACCTGTTCCCAGTGCAGGTTGGACTCTGGCAGGGCTGCCCTTTGTCACCGGTTCTGTTCATTATTTTCATGGACAGAATTTCTAGGCGCAGCCAGGGGCTGGAGGGAGTCTGGTTTGGGAACCACAGGATTTCATCTCTGCTTTTTGCGGATGATGTTGTCCTGTTGGCTTCCTCAAACCAGGACCTTCAGTGTGCACTGGGGCGGTTTGCGGCCGAGTGTGAAGCGGCTGGGATGAGAATCAGCACCTCCAAGTCCGAGACCATGGTTCTCGGCCGGAAAAGGGTGGCTTGCCCTCTCCAGGTTGGAGGGGAGTTCCTGCCTCAAGTGGAGGAATTTAAGTATCTTGGGGTCTTGTTCACGAGTGAGGGAAGGATGGAGCGTGAGATCGACAGACGGATTGGTGCAGCGTCTGCAGTAATGCGGTCGTTGTATCGGTCTGTTATGGTGAAGAAGGAGCTGAGCCGAAAGGCAAAGCTCTCAATTTACCGGTTGATCTACGTTCCTACTCTCACCTATGGTCATGAGCTATGGGGCATGACCGAAAGGACAAGATCCCGGATACAAGCAGCCGAAATGAGTTTCCTCCGCAGGGTGGCAGGGCGCACCCTTAGAGATAAGGTGAGGAGCTCTGTCACCTGGGAGGACCTCGGAGTAGAGCCACTGCTCCTCCACATCGAGAGGAGTCAGTTGAGGTGGCTCGGGCATCTGTTCCGGATGCCTCCTGGTCGCCTCCCTGGGGAGGTGTTCCGGGCATGTCCCACCGGGCGGAGGCCCCGGGGAAGACTATGTCTCTCGGCCTGGGAACGCCTTGGGGTCCCCCCGGTAAAGCTGGAGGAAGTGTCTGTGGAGAGGGAAGTCTGGGCATCTTTGCTTAGACTGCTGCGTCCGCGACCCGGTCCCGGATAAGCGGAAGAAGATGGATGGATGGTTTATAAATACTCAAATCACTCATAGTTTGTTTACAGAAGTCCATTATTAGTGGAGTTTGACAAACTTTTCCCCACATATACACCAGCATCACATGATTAACCCGAGTCACTGTCTCATGAATAATTGACAAAGTTTCAGATCTATATTTTTAACTAAATTAACCTGTTCAGTACCAGACCTATTTTTTCTGTGTTTTGTCTGAAATGATTTACTTAAAATAAATGGAGTAAATGTTCCAAACTACACAGGCTGCTGTATGGATCATCTTGGCCTCAAAGAAAGCTAAGACCCCTGTGATGACCACAGAAGTGCAAAATCCAAGATATGTGTTACTGTCTCAGAGATAATGAATCTGGAACACAGTAAAAATTGAAATTTATATCTCCGCCTAAAAAAAGCCTTATTTATAGAAAAAATAAAAAAAACACACATCTGAATCATAGGATTGGAGCCTAATTCACCTGGGAATTAGTAAAGTAAAATATCATGAGTTAAGTGCACCAAAGTAGATCCTAAAAAAGTGAACCTGAGCAGTTTTACATAAGTTTTAACACAATTAAATCAGAACCACCACATGGTCCATTTGGACACATTTTGGACACATGTGTGACCTTTGACCTTCCTCAGGTACCAGATTGGAAAACTAATTATATTCTAATTTATATTGATTCCATCCAAATACAAATGTTTTTGTATGTATTTTTTACCCAGACTACTACTATTACTACTACTAATAATGATAATAATGATAATAATAATAATAATAATAATAATAATAATAATAATAATAATAATAATAATAATAATAAATGATTTATTTGGCTGGTAGCGTGCTGAGTTTTAGTTGCACTGTAATGGGACAGACATCTTTGTAATCAGTGAGGCCAGTGGTTTGAAATGGCAGATTGTTTGCATGGCTAGCTTGAAGCAGTAAAGTAGGAGCAGTACATATATACACAAAAATGTGCATATTCAGTTTTTGCATATTTTAATAAATGTCTATACACTTGCGTGGGGTTTGAATGTGGTTTTGTTTGGATGGCAGTGTTTGGTAAAGCCTTTTTTCCTTCATGTTGGTTTGCTACATGTTAGGATTGGTGCTTCCTAGTGTGTGTAGTTTTCATCTGAACAGGATGCCCTTCCCCAGCCGCCTGCACAGGGGGCTTTGATACTGAACAGGTTAATTGTGCTATGGTCGTGAGTTACCACAGAACTGATTAGCCTCCGTCGAGGTTTTAAACTCTTAATATACACATTTTTTAATATACACAAAAGTCTGTGGGAAAAAGAACTGGGAAATTTACCAGCACCAGAGGAGGGCGCTGTTGAGCTCCAAAGAGTCACTGGTCCCACTCGTTCAACTTTTTTTTTTTTTTTTTTTTTTAGCTAACTTTTTTTTTTTTTTAGCTAACTTTTTTTTTTTTTGGTCAGAAACTGCTGCGCTGTTAATAAATAATAATTATTAATTATATTCAGTTAAATCAATCTTTTCGGGCCATATGTTATTTAGTATTTTTAAACCGAGGGCAGAGTGGTCAATAACAACATACTTCTCTTTATTACTATATGTTTGTCTCTGTCTAATAGGGAAGCACATCAATGGCCAGTGTGAAACCTGTGGAAAGGAAGAAACTGTGCACCATGTTCTGTTAGAGTGTAGCAGGTTTGCAGAACACAGAAGAGACATTTTTCTACAAATATTTGACCTGGAGTTTAAGTCAATCTCACTGAAGACCTTACTTGGACCATCTGTACACCAGCAAGAAGCGCATAAAGCAGTGATGAACTTTGTCTTTGCCTCTGGGCTGAACCGCAGACTGTGATTGGAGCAGAGTGTAATACCCCCTTTTAACAGTGAGGGGCAGCAGTGCGCCTTTGGCGTGTAGACTGCCGGAGAGGACAAGAAGAAGAAGAAGAAGAAAAAGAAGAAGAAGAAGACGGCGTCAGTGGAGTGCCTCAGTGTGATCATCCCATTGTGTGGAAGAACAAAATACTATAAAATATATAAAGTATATATATATGTATATAAAATATTATATACATAGATCTGTTATTTTGAATCCATACAAGTCTTAATTTTATAGATTTTGCTTCACTCAATAACACTTTTAAAACAAACTGGATGCGACAGCATATCCAGAATCCATCCTCAATATGGAATTTTATTCCACATTATATTTTTTCTCAGGTAGGCAGTTTAAAATTCCTTTTACTTTGTAATTATAACCCTGAGAAAATCCCTGTAAAACTCTCTATGTTCCATAAACAGGCTCTTTTGGCATGGTCATTACTCTTCAAACACAACTTTTCACCACACTCCTGCTATATATGGAACAATAAGAATATAATGTTTAAGAATAAGTCATTGTTTTATAAGACATGGTTTTCCAATGGTATTATTCAAGTGGGTCAACTTTTTAATAGTAACGGTTTTCTTTATAGTTACTGTGAATTTCTAAAAAGGTATAAAACTCCAATTTCTCCCCGCGAATTTTCAGTTGTTTTTGATGCTATTCCATCAGGTTTGTGTATGCTTATTAAGGGTTTGAGTTGTACTGCTTTTTTGTCAGTGGCTCCTTTGGACCTTGCTAGTACACCTGCTGGAAGCATTTGTTTTTCTGTTAATGGTAGCAATGCTAGAATTAGAGCACTGTTCCAGGATGCGTTATCCTCGAAACCAGCTGCCATCTCATACTGGTCACAGTTCATATCACACATAAATTGGAGTCAGGTTTGGACTCTGCCTCAAAAATTATTTTTAACTAACAAAATTATAGAAGTTTCATATAAACTTATTCACAGAGTTTATCCAGTTAAAAATTTTCTCAGAAAAATAAAAAGTGCCATAGAAGACAAATGTACGTTCTGCCAAGAAGCCCCTGAAACAGTGACTCATCTGTTCTGGTCCTGCCCATCTACAAACCTTTTTTGGAAAGATGTTAACAAATTTATCTCCTCTCATGTAACCCCCCTTTTTGTGCTGTGTTATGAACACGTAATATTGGGCTATTACATTGATAACTGTAACAATAAAAATCTTATTATCAATCTGGTACTTTATCTAGCTAAATACCATATCCATAAGTTGAAATGGTCGCAATTAAAACCCTCCCTCACAGTTTTCTTAAAGGAAATGGAAAATTATATTTCCACGATTGCTACTTCCACTCACAACAAAGCAAAAAAAACATTTAGTATCTGTAAATTCTACAAACTAAACTGAGGCCTCTGTACTTCATTTAATTCCCTCTCGCAACTTCCATGTTCTTGATTTGTTTGTTCGTTTTTTTTCTTGTATGTTTACCATAGGTGTATAATTGTATCCTTTTGGTTTGTACTTTTTTGTTTTGAGTTATATATAAATAATAAGTATGTACAGCATGTCCCCCTAATACTGTACAAATGTAAATTATACTATGAATAAAAAAATAAATAAAAAATAAAAAAATAAAGGAAGTGATAATCCAGCAATGGCAGTAAATCTGGGATGCAAAAAGCAGAGGAAGAAAGCTTTATAATATAGTTTATTATTAGTAGTAGTAGTATTAAAACCTGTTTCCCACGGCAAGATGATATAAAGCTGTCACGCCTTAGCCTGGGTCACTGTGGACTGGCTGGTGGGCTGTTCCTGCTTGGGAAACACAGTGATGGCTGCTGTGAGTTCTGTGGTGTATCAGAGTCGGTACGCCACGTTGTGTTGCAGTGCCCATCCATGCAGGGGAACAAAGAGTTTTATTTGCTGCACTCACTCATCTGGGATTTAATATCTTCTCTTTAAAAACAATCTTAGGTCATGGAGCTTCTCCAAAAGACAGGGCTAAGGAAGTTTTGGTCTTTTTAAGAAGCACTGGGTTGTACCCTAAAATATAGGGTCGAGTATTACTTTTATTGTTAGGCTTCCTTGTAGATTATTCATCACCTAACCAGTGGGGGGCAGCAATGCACTAACCGTGCCAGTCTGCCGGAAATAAAGAAGAAGAAGAAGAAGACGGCGTCAGAGCTGTGTTAGCGGTGGTTAGCTCCGAGCTAAAGCTAAAAGCAGTTTGTAAAAATGTCTAAAGGCCAAACGCTGAGAGCTTTGGTGAATGAGCGGCTGACTGCGGCTGCTGAAGACATATTTGCGCTGTTTGAAAGAACAATAGCGGAGTATGAGGAGGAACTGTGTCGCTCAAAAGAGGAGAACGAGAGAAAACAGCAGCTCCTGGACTCTGTTCTGAGCCCACGAGTCCTGGTCCACAGAGCAGGTTGGTTCTCTTTACTTCTACAGTCAGTGCTCGGGGCAGACCTCAGTGCGCGGGGGATTCTGGGAGCTTTACTGTTCTCTCTGTGCGGCGCTAACGAGGCTTTCTCTGTGATGAGTGTTTTAGCGTCTGCAGAGTCTCCACAGTCAGTATTTAAGCTGTAAAAACTGTACTCAGGTCAGAGGATCGTTACTTCACAATAATATTACTCAAGTAGAAGTAAAAAGTATGTTTTGATAAAACTGCTCTCAGAACAGTTATATCTCGGCCTCTGCTTGACTCTAATTTCTGTTTAAAACCCACATACAATTCAAAACAAATGAAACTCCCTCTCGTCTGAAAATACTCCATCAGTCAAATAGTTTTAATGTTTAGGTTCAGAAAAGATATTTTCTAAATGAGTGTTACCCATTCTTAATTATACAGCAGTGATATTGTTGAAGTTTATGGGATGTTTCTATTTTTATTTTGGTCGATCAGTGATAAATAAACAGTCAAAGATGACACTGATAACTTCATTCATTAAACAAAGATAAGTATATTTTTGCACACAAGTGTGAGATCTCTTGTTTAAAAAGACTTTCCCCGTTAGTAACCACACTGTGCTCCTGTCACAGAGGGAGTCTCCAGGATTGTGACGTCAACTCGGGAGCTCGGAGTCTAACACTTTCGCCCGAGTTTCTGAGCAAAAATCCTGACCCAAAAAGGTGTTCAAGGCCATTTTTCCAAGTTGGAGATCAAATTTTCCAAGATTCCGATGTATCATAAATGCAGCATTATTTCACAAGTTTGTGCTGTGGCTCTGCTAAAATGGTTGGAGATGGGTGTGGTCCTCATAGACGTTTTACTCAGGGTCACATGATGGATAAGTGTACCCTCCTATCTCCTAATGTAATTTGATTTTCCAGGGGTCACCACTGAGCCATTGTGTAACATAGTTTCTTGTCGACTTTGTGTAAATTTAATTTTTGCCAAGCTTGAATTTCGTGCCATTTTTTCAGGAGTTTTTGTGGAGTTTAGTGTCTGAAATGTGATTTACTTAAAAAACAATAATAAAAAACTAGTTACAATAGGGTTACAATATTTTAATCACACTTCAGGACCCTCTCAGAGATTTTCTGATGGATATTATTTACCAAAACCCCACCGCGGCCCATCTGTTTCCTCTTAATGATATATAAATATACAACAGTGTGTTATAGTCTCTGTTATAGTCAGTGTCTTTCTCTTGTAACACTGGAGCCACCAGGACTGTCCAGGTTTCTCCTCAGTGGGAAACTTTCTTCCAAAATTTCATTTTCTCATGTTTGGTGCACTCTTGTAATCGTGAGCAGGTAAAAGGTCTGGACTCAATTCCAGGTTTGGCATTTGCATTTGAAAGCTGTTGCTGTGAACCCACAACATTCAGTCTCAATGGAAGTGAACCAGATCATCCTTAGGCTGAAACAAAATGGTGAAGAAAAACCCTTCATAACATCTACTTCAGACTCTTCAGGAAGTAGGTCTATCAGTGTCTAAGTTTACTGTAAAGAAAAGTTTTCATGAGAGTAGTTTTAAGTCAACTAAAACTAGACTAAAACTAAAAAGAATGACACGACTAAATCCTAACAAATGTCAGTGTCTCTGTGTCAGCCCTGAGACTAACGAGTCTCTGTCCAGGACGTTCCTTGCCTAAAACCTGTGGGACAGGCTCCAGTACCCGTGACCCGTAACTGGAAGAACATGAAGAGGATGAATGAATGAACTGTGCAATATTTCAAAAGATTTCTAAAGATGCATCTACAGTCTGTCAGTGCTGATGTGCCTGTCTCGTGCCGTAGCTGGGACAGACTCCAGCCCCTGGCCTCTGTAAATAATAATCAGTGGTTTAATTGTGTGATCTTTACATTTTCTCCTGCAGGTGTCCAGAATTACTCCTGCAGTCATGACCTCAGTCTGAACCAGGAAATCACAGAGACACCACAAACTAAAGAGGAACCAGAGGAACAGAGCATCAAAAAGGAGGAAGAGCAGCTTTCAGAGTTAGTTATTGTCTCTGTAAAGAGTGAAGCACAGTCCTCACTTCAACAAAGACAAACTGAGCACAGAGAGGAAACACAGGGAGAGGACTGTGGACGAGCAGAAGCAGACACCAGCTTAGACCCACATGGACATTTACACTCAGAGACTGAGGAACAAACTGACAACTCTTCTGACACTGACAATGATGAAGACTGGGAACCTCCAGCCAGCAGTTCAACTCAACAGATGGAGACAGAGGCTGATGGAGACGACTACAACCAAGTCCAGATAAAAGACAAAAGTACAGCTGCACAAAACTCAGGTCTGTTCACCAAATACAAGTCTGCACCAGAGACTGGTGACACTGTAAAAGATGGTGACAAATCAGGAACTGATGTAGGAGGTGAAACCAAAAAACATGAGTGCTCTGTTTGTAAAAAGAGATTCACAACTAAACAGGATTTACACAG
>JAIMZQ010000026.1:202500-462500 GCA_020698575.1 Bostrychus sinensis
GATCAGTATTTGTTGTGTGAAATTGTCTTTTTGTTAGAAACTGTTGCACTGTTAATAAATAATCATTCTTAATTATATACAGTTAAATAATAAATAAATCTTATTGGGCCGTATGTTATATAGTATTTTTATACTGAAGGCAGAGTGGTTAATAACAAAATACTTTGTGGTTCATACATGTTCTTCAATGCTTTTGTATTATTGTTTAATATATAAAAACCTTCATAAATAAAGTTTTTAAAAAAATACTTTTCTTTATTATTTTATATACTGTATGTGTTGTTATTTTATCAACCATGAAAATAAATAACTGATGAATGGAGGTTCGTGTTCTTTTATTTTTGTGAACTTACAAATCCAGCTCTGTGCAGGGGTCACTTCTCAGCCCAGTCCAGTAGGAGGCGGTGTTGTTCCTTCAGCTGCTCAGCAAAGCGCCATTAAACAAAGAAGAAGAGCGATTTTTTTTTATTTTTTTTTTTTTTATTGAACACATCAAATATAACATTTGGTACAATCACAATGATAATAAACAGAGGAGCAACAGACGTACAAGCAGTACGAATACAAAGGAGACAGTGAAAGAGAAAATAAATAAATAATAATAATCGTAATAGAATAAAATAAATAGAACAAATTTACGGAGGGAGCAGATCCAGCAGAGCTGTGTTAGCGGTGGTTAGCTCCGAGCTAAAGCTAAAAGCAGTTTGTAAAAATGTCTAAAGGCCAAACGCTGAGAGCTTTGGTGAATGAGCGGCTGACTGCGGCTGCTGAAGACATATTTGCGCTGTTTGAAAGAACAATAGCGGAGTATGAGGAGGAACTGTGTCGCTCAAAAGAGGAGAACGAGAGAAAACAGCAGCTCCTGGACTCTGTTCTGAGCCCACGAGTCCTGGTCCACAGAGCAGGTTGGTTCTCTTTACTTCTACAGTCAGTGCTCGGGGCAGACCTCAGTGCGCGGGGGATTCTGGGAGCTTTACTGTTCTCTCTGTGCGGCGCTAACGAGGCTTTCTCTGTGATGAGTGTTTTAGCGTCTGCAGAGTCTCCAGGCAGGGTCAGATTAGTATTTGTTGCGTGAAATTGTCTTTTTGTCAGAAACTGTTGCACTGTTGATAAAATATAAATCCAAAAACTCATAAAAAAACATTTCTGATTATACTATTAACAATCTAAAATATTTAAATTAATCTTGTTAGGTTCTATTTTTAAACTGAGGCCATAGTGGTTAATAACAAAATACTTCTCTTTATTATTTTATATAGTTTTTGTTACTTTGTCAACCATGAAAATAAATAACTGATGAATGTAGGTCTATGTTCTTTTAATTTGTAAACTTACAAATCCAGCTCTGTGCACGGTTCACTTTTCACCCCAGTCCAGTAGGTGGTGGTGTTGCTTTTTTTGTAGAAACCCTGTATTTGTACGAGGAAAATCAGGAAGCGCATGCACAAAACAGTTCTGTCTGCTAATTATTATATTCTTCTCTCATCATATTGACACAAATAAAACACTATATGTCTTTACCTCTCATCTCTCATAATAAAACTATATACTGCGTCATAATTACACAGCATAAAGCTTTAAACTAGTTTGTTTCTTAAATATTTTAATAATGCATATTACTATTAGCCTATATTATAATATTATATTATAATACATGCTATTTTAAATTTTATAAAAAGAAATGTATTGTCGTATTTTGAACTGATTATGAATTCAAACTGTGGCAGCAATTGTAGCAATAAAAACTACATTAATGGGAGACGGGACTGTGGGACGTCCCAGCTGGAGTGTTACTTTAGAGTTTGTTGTGGTCCGCGGAGTTGTTGCTCTCGCCGCCGCTCACCTTTACCCCAGGGCCCAGGGCCCAGGGCCCAGGCGAAGACAAGTCAAAAGAGCTCTGATGCAGCGGAGGAGGACCGGGAAATGCTCAGAGCTTTATCAATAGCTTTTTTTCATATCTTCTTTGCAGATTAGTTTTATTTCAACACTTAATATGATAATTATAATAATTACGTATATAACACAGCAGCTGTAATGTTCTGTCTCTAAACATCAAGGTATTTTACAAATAAACAGAATGAACATTTAATGTAAAATATACATCAGCAACAGCAGAGTTCCACAGCACTGGGAAGTAAGTTCTGAGCATTACACTAATAAATTATTTATGTATCAGGTAAATTATATCCACAGCTACATTACACAACATCTGACAGGTTTATTATCCTAAACCCAACATTCATTGTTGATATTAGCTAAACCCCCATACAATTACAAAAACTCTACAGAATCATATTTTAATAAAAGAAAGAGTAACCACTCAGATATGTAGACAAGGAAATGTATTCAGTCACATGAAAAGAAATATGAAAGGCAATAGAAAACAGGAGACATGGGCCTTTAGCAAGCTTTGTGTTGGTGAACTACAGTGGGGTAATCTGGGCATTTTTCTCATCTGGAGGTGACCTGCAGTGGTGGAGTGCAACAAAGTACTTTGTTACTTTACTTAAGCACAATTTTCATGTAACTTACGTAAAATTTACAAGAGATACTTTTATTGTACTACATTTTTGACCAAGCGTCTGTACTTTTTACTCCACTACATTTATGAGTTAGTTTGAAGTACAAAATAATTTGAGGTTTGGTTTAAAATCATGTGTTTTTGTTGTACCCTCATTGCAGACACAGAGTACTTAAATAAAAAAAGATGCAGTAAAGTAATACTCCTTTAGAAACATCAGAATAATAAAGACAGAAGACCTTCAGCAAAATCCCTCACATTTAAAACATTCATGAACTGTATCTTGAATCTGTGCGAAATAATTTTACTTAAAGTAAAGTAAGTAGTTAAGTAATGAAGTTGAGTAGGTCTTCCACCTCTGGTGACATGAAACCTTCCTTCAGGCCGTCCTGACCCAGCTTACACTTGCTGCTTCAGTTGCTCCTCCATGGGAAGCCCCACAGATAAACCCATACAGATGAGGCGCTGGTCACTGTTTCCTGGCCTGTGTAGTCTCCTACGTCCTGCCACAGCAGCGGCTGCAGTCTGCAGGATCATCGATGACCCCTCTTCCTTATTTACCCAAAGAGGATGAAGTGGAGCAGGTGAAGACAGTGTTTGCTGGGCACAAGGCACCGTCCCCTGTGCTGTCGGTGCCATCAACAGGTGCCACGCGAGGCCATCCCTACTGCAGAACCACAGAAGAGAGATGTTACATGAAGACATTTCCCCTCCATAATCCTGCAGAGTGTGTGTAATGCAGAGGGGCATTCACTGCCGCGGGATCTGTGTACGACACCTGTCCTTCACTGTTCACCAGGCCTCCTGCTCAGAGAGAGGGGGGTACCTGTGCCTCCAGGACGTCATCATTGTAATGACCCCATACCGTCAGCCTGAAACCAGTAAGTTACACCTACAATGACACACAAAATTCATACTTGGATTACTGTATAATATAATCATAATTTTTAAACAGTGAACATTTTTTGTATTTAGTACAGGACAAGTGGAGGCGCGCTACAACACCACACAAAGGCCAGCAGTGTTAGAGTGCGTACCTTTGGTGCTCTGAAGACACAATGGCAGATCCATCTCAGGTTCTCTCCTAAACTCATGGAACCAGCTGCACACCTACAACAGCTGCGTAGAGAGTTTAGGTGAAGCAGCAGCAGGACCAGGAGAGGACAGGAAGGTGCTGCAGCTGAAGACTGGGAGCTCTCCAGAACTGTCTCTGAGCCACACCGACCATCTTCAGAGTTGCCTGCATGTCTGAGAAAACATCACTACAGTCAGCAACTTTTCAGTAATTAAATAATAAAATAAAATATGGTCATAAAACGGTTAGTCTGTTTCTCTTGCTTCAGATAACATTGCTTTTGTTTACAAAAATCAAACCTCCCGTGGTATTGCACATGAAGAATTTTTAATTAAAGATTTTGAACTAAGTTTGTAATTCTGCTCCTCTCTGATCCGAGTTCCTTGAACTATCACAGCCTCAGTGTCCCTGCTTCTGTTCCTCTCCTCTCCCTCATGTCCCATCGTCTCACTGCCAGGCTCTACCCCTGTCTTTGTGGGTGGACTGCAGAATGGATATTTATTTTAATCATAGTACTTCATAAGTCCTGGGTTTCTTTTGTCATCTCTGAAATTTAAACATTAGTCTTTTTACAACAAATAATATTACTCATAACAAGTCAGAACAAAAGAGAATAGATGAACAAAATATTATACATAACACATTTTGCCTCGATTTACCTTGAAACTATAATATTTTTAGAGATATATTTAATTAATATAAAGTTAATAGGGGTGCACGGTGGCAGAGCGGTTAGCGTTCTCGCCTCCCAGCAAGGAGATCGTGGGTTCGAGCCCCGGGCGGACCAATATACACCATCACACGATCTCTCTGGGTGGAGTCTGCATGTCCTCCCCGTGTTACCGTGGGTTCTCTCCGGGTTCTCCGGCTTCCTCCCACCGTCCAAAGACATGCATGTGTTAGGTGAATTGGTGACTCTAAATTGACCCTAGTGAATGAATGTGAGAGTGAATGGTTGTCTGTCTGTGTTCGTCTCTGTGTCAGCCCTGCGACAAGCTGGCCCCTGTCCAGGGTGTACCCTGCCTAAGGCCCAAAGTTACTGGGATAGGCTCCAGTCACCTGCGACCCCTAACAGGAATAAGCGGTAGAAAATGAATGAATGAATGAATGAATAAAGTTAATAGTGTTAATATTTTTGATATACAACAAATATAGCTTACAACAAATACAAAAAACAAACCCAAAATTATTATTTTTTTAACAACTAAAAAGACCGCCAGAGGCAGCGGCACATTTCGAAACGACTGGCCGGACTCGGCTGTTTAGAGCCGGGTACAGTTAGCTCTGAGTGCCGCTAGCTAGTGAGGGGCGCTGGGTCCAGCCGGCCCGTCAACGTCGGAACTAAATTTTCAGTTAGGGACTATCTTTAAGATTAGAGCGCAGATTTAAGATTAAAATTATAAACTTCTCGCCTCAAATCGTCTTAAACGTTAATTTCGTACCAAGACAGCAGTAATATTTCAACTTTAAACTTACCGCTGTGGACTTCCTCCTCCACCACGGCTGCCACCGCAGGAGCAGTGGTTTTTCTTCTTCTTCTTCTTGTCCTCTCCGGCAGTCTACACGCCAAAGGCGCACTGCTGCCCCTCACTGTTAAAAGGGGGTATTACACTCTGCTCCAATCACAGTCTGCGGTTCAGCCCAGAGACAAAGACAAAGTTCATCACTGCTTTATGCGCTTCTTGCTGGTGTACAGATGGTCCAAGTAAGGTCTTCAGTGAGATTGACTTAAACTCCAGGTCAAATATTTGTAGAAAAATGTCTCTTCTGTGTTCTGCAAACCTGCTACACTCTAACAGAACATGGTGCACAGTTTCTTCCTTTCCACAGGTTTCACACTGGCCATTGATGTGCTTCCCTATTAGACAGAGACAAACATATAGTAATAAAGAGAAGTATGTTGTTATTGACCACTCTGCCCTCGGTTTAAAAATACTAAATAACATATGGCCCGAAAAGATTGATTTAATTATTTAACTGAATATAATTAATAATTATTATTTATTAACCGTGCAACCTATTCATGAGACAGTGACTCGGGTTAATCATGTGATGCTGGCGTACATGTGGGGAAAAAAGTTTGCCAAACTCCACTAATAATGGACTTCTGTAAACAAACTATGAGTGATTTGAGTATTTATAAACCAGGCATTAAAAACCATGTGTTATATTCAAACCATACTTTACTTTTACGATCAAAACGCTCTGGATTAATGCAGCTGTTATTGCCTTAAGATGGAAGCTAGTTTACCTATTAGTGGGCGAAAAACTTCATGTCTGTGTGAGATGGACCTGACAAATGTAAATTAGTATTTAGGCCAAAAGATTTCCACTATGGGCCGGTTCCAAGCCCGAGTTAATGTGTGGGTCACTTTGGAGAAAGAAAGATTTATCAGGTACCCCACACATGTCACCTGCAGTGAGGGGCCCTCCCAGAGCCGGCCCCTGGCACAGCTCACAGTTTAGGAGGCGCCGCAAAAAGAAGTTTAAGTTAATGCTCACTAAAGTTTATCAAATGCTTTGTTTTTAGTGGTCGTGCTGTAGGAGGGGGCTCTTATTTAAAATCTTGCCTTGGGCTCCAACAGAGCTAGGACCGGCTCTGGGCCCTCCTCTGCAGATATTTTTTGGTACGTGACCTTTAATAAAACAGGTTTAGACACCTCTGCATTAAACAAATGTACAAATTCTGGTAAACAATTAATCATTTGCACATTTTTGGACACTGTGCACCTTAACCTTTAGTTTAGAACACGTCTCTTCCTTACACCTCCAGTCATTACAAACTATCACAGAATTATGCCATCTTCCTAAATCAACTATTGAATATTTCTATATAAAGCTTTGCGTATTACCATTAAACTTATATTTTGATGTACTACTGCTAAGGTTAATAACGGCTCAACATTAGTAATAATAATAGTTGGGTCTTATGTCATGTTTTTCCACTGTAAGGTAAGCTTACAGTTGGGTGCATTGTTCATTTATAAAATTGCACACACAACAAACAAAGCTGCTACAAAGTTATCAGACTCAAGGCTGCAGGTGTGAACCCCTGTGGCCCAGCCCGATGCGTGGGAGACAAAGAAGATAACGCTCTGCTGAGATCGTCATACACAATATACAAACTATGGACACTCCTCTCTTGCAGTGCGCTCTCTCTCTCTCCACTCAGTGAGGCTGCTGCTGTAACCTCATCTACTCCAAACTGGATATAAAGTTACCCCTTTTTTTTTTTTTTTTTTAGATCATTGACCTGTTTATGTGTTAGACTGAACTTTTCTGGTGTAAAAACAGTACACCTAAAAACAGTTTTTCACTGTTGCCATTTAACACTACAACGTTGTTTATTTTATCACTGAGCAAATCTATATCACATCAAAATCAAAATCATTTTATTTATCCGTTAGGAACTTCATTTGCAGGAAAAAAGCCCCGGTGCAGGCACAGACTTTTTCTTTTGACTCTTTTTTTTATTTCATCCATAAATTCTTTCTTCTTTTCTTTGTTTAATGGCGCTTGGCTGAGCAGCTGAAGGAGCAACACCGCCTCCTACTGGACTGGGCTGAGAAGTGACCCCTGCACAAAGCTGGATTTGTAAGTTCACAAAAATAAAAAGAACATGGGGGAAATAAAAGATTATAATTTCAAAGACAGGGATGAAGTGTTTTATCAGTTTGACAAATTCACATTCCAATGTCTGTGAGGTCAAAATGTTCACTAGAAATAAACCCTGCAGTGTTGTAGCTTTAAACCCCATCCTTAAAAGCAAACCAATAATAACACTTTCTTTTCTTTATTCATTAGTAAAATGTACACAGTGTAAAAGTTCATCAAAATAATACAAAAAGGCATTTGTTAATTTTGGAATAATGTACATTTAAAGGCACAAGAGAACCCAGAGAGTGTGCTTCTCCTCTGGCAGTGCTCAGTTTGTCCTCTCAGTCCACAACAAATCAATATAGCAAAGTTAAACCAGGGCAGGCCATTTGTCCCAGGCCTCCAGAACGGAGGTGAGCAGGTGACAGTGGCTCAAGAGGAAGAGAGGTAATCCTATAACCGGAAGATAGGAGTCATAACTGTCAGTACTGCCACACCATTGGTCCATAACTGTCAGTACTGCCACACCATTGGTCCATAACTGTCAGTACTGCCACACCATTGGTCCATAACTGTCAGTACTGCCACACCATTGGTCCATAACTGTCAGTACTGCCACACCATTGGTCCATAACTGTCAGTACTGCCACACCTTTGGTCCATAAACCAAGATAATGTAAACAGACATCTTCCAATGCTTCTATAAAATTTCTCAAGAACAATTTGACAGAAATGGAGAGATTTCTTGTGTACACGCATGTTGCTTCCTTACATTTGTAAAAAATTATTTCAGACTGGACATCTGTATGGCTTGAGAACTTTCACTGAATCACATTTGTACAGCTATGGTTTCTCTCCTGTGTGAGTCTTCATATGTTTTCTGAGATTACTCATAAAGGCAAATGGTTTCTTACAGACTGAACAGCTGTAAGGTTTCTCTCCAGTGTGAGTTCTCATATGATGTTTGAGATAACCTCTGTGGGCAAAGGTTTTCTTACAGACTGAACAGCTGTAAGGTTTCTCTCCTGTGTGAGTTCTCATATGGTATTTGAGATTACCTTCATGAACAAATGTTTTCTTACAAACTGAACAGGTGTAAGGTTTCTCTCCAGTGTGAATTCTCATATGGTCTTTGAGATAACTTCTGTGGGCAAATGGTTTCTTACAGATTGTACAGCTGTAAGGTTTCTCTCCTGTGTGAGTTCTCATGTGTGCTTTGAAATGACCCTTTTGAACAAATGTTTTCTTACAAACTGAACAGCTGTAAGGTTTCTCTCCTGTGTGAGTTCTCATATGTAATTTGAGGGTCCAGCTTGCTGCAAACCCTCTCTTACAAACTGAACAGCTGTAAGGTTTCTCTCCAGCGTGACTTCTCATATGCATTTTGAGAGTACTTGTATAAGCAAGTGTTTTCTTACAGACTGAACAGCTGTAAGGTTTCTCTCCTGTGTGAGTTCTCATGTGTGCTTTGAAATGACCCTTTTGAACAAATGTTTTCTTACAAACTGAACAGCTGTAAGGTTTCTCTCCTGTGTGAGTTCTCATATGTAATTTGAGGGTCCCGCTTGCTGCAAACCCTCTCTTACAAACTGAACAGCTGTAAGGTTTCTCTCCAGCGTGACTTCTCATATGCATGTTGAGAGTACTTGTATAAGCAAATGTTTTCTTACAGACTGAACAGGTGTAAGGTTTCTCTCCAGTATGAGTTTTCATATGTACTTTGAGGGTCCAGCGTGCTGCAAACCCTCTCTTACAGACTGAACAGCTGTAAGGTTTCTCTCCAGTATGAGTTTTCATATGTCTTCTCAGTTTACAGCTACCTGAAAACCTTTTCTTACAGGTTGAACAGCTGTAAGGTTTCTCTCCTGTGTGAGTTCTCATATGTCTATTCAGTTTATAGCTACCTGAAAACCTTTTCTTACAGGTTGAACAGCTGTAAGGTTTCTCTCCTGTGTGAGTTCTCATATGCATGTTGAGAGTACTTGTATTAGCAAATGTTTTCTCACAGACTGAACAGTTGTAAGGTTTCTCTCCTGTGTGAATCATGCTATGTCTTTTAAGATCACACTTCAGCACAAATGATTTCCTACAGATTGAACAGCTGTAAGGTTTATCTCCTGTGTGAACTCTTGTGTGTTTATTTAATTCCTGTTTAGTTGTGAATCTCTTTTTACAAACAGAGCACTCATGTTTTTTAGCTTTACCTCCTACATCAGTTCCTGATTTGTCACCATCTTTTACAGTGTCACCAGTCTCTGGTGCAGACTTGTATTTGGTGAACAGACCTGAGTTTTGTGCAGCTGTACTTCTGTCTTTTATCTGGACTTGGTTGTAGTCGTCTCCATCAGCCTCTGTCTCCATCTGTTGAGTTGAACTGCTGGCTGGAGGTTCCCAGTCTTCATCATTGTCAGTGTCAGAAGAGTTGTCAGTTTGTTCCTCAGTCTCTGAGTGTAAATGTCCATGTGGGTCTAAGCTGGTGTCTGCTTCTGCTCGTCCACAGTCCTCTCCTTGTGTTTCCTCTCTGTGCTCAGTTTGTCTTTGTTGAAGTGAGGACTGTGCTTCACTCTTTACAGAGACAATAATGAACTCTGGGAGCTGCTCTTCCTCCTGTTTGATGCTCTGTTCCTCTGGTTCCTCTTTAGTTTGTGGTGTCTCTGTGATTTCCTGGTTCAGACTGAGGTCATGACTGCAGGAGTAATTCTGGACATCTGCAAGAGAAAATGTAAAGATCGCACAATTAAACCACTGATTATTATTTACAGAGGCCAGGGGCTGGAGTCTGTCCCAGCTACGGCACGAGACAGGCACATCAGCACTGACAGACTGTAGATGCATCTTTAGAAATCTTTTGAAATATTGCACAGTGTTACGGCGCTTGGCCTGGGCCCGCCTACCCGTGCTCCCTACATATCCCATTAACCGGTCTTATTTTGTATGCAACTGCTGCTGCTTGGGTTCCTGGCTCTGGTTGGTGGACCAGCCTTTCTACCTGATCCTGGTTGGCTCCTGCTAGTGGCGCCACTGATTGGTCCGGCACCCCAACCCTGCACCAATCCGGACTTTCCACCTGCCAAGGCTGCTCCCAATAAAAGGAACGCCCACCAGCCGGCCGTGCGGCTGGGACTCTGTGAACAGCTCGCCTCTTACTATGCTGTGTCTCTCGGTTCGTCACTCTAGCCTGTTTTACTGTAGTGAGTGACTTGTGAGTTTGTTTAACTGAGACACTAGAGTCACTTGTGACGTTTTTGTGACTGTATAAGAATTGTATTATTTTTATTTTGGTTATCCTTACGCCTACTGGAGTCTCCTTTTTCTATTTTTGCATTTATTTCTAATATTGTTTGTGTTAGACTATCTGCCCTTGGAGGCACTTCTGTTACCTTCCGTTTACACTTCCCTTATAAATAAATTGCCAACTTTAATTTACCAATTTACATCTTGGTTGTGTTACTTCCCTTTTACCCTAGCGGAGCTGGTTGTAACACACAGTTCATTCATTCATCCTCTTCATGTTCTTCCAGTTACGGGTCACGGGTACTGGAGCCTGTCCCACAGGCTTTAGGCAAGGAACGTCCTGGACAGAGACTCGTTAGTCTCAGGGCTGACACAGAGACACTGACATTTGTGAGGATTTAGTCATGTCATTCTTTTTACTTTTAGTCTAGTTTTAGTCGACTAAATGTCATACAAATTTTGTTGATTTAAAACTACTCTCATGAAAACTTCTCTTTACAGTGGACTTAGACACTGATAGACCTACTTCCTGAAGAGTCTGAAGTGGATGTTATGAAGGGTTTTTTCTTCACCATTTTGTTTCAGCCTAAGGATGATCTGGTTCACTTCCATTGAGACTGAATGTTGTGGGTTCACAGCAACAGCTTTCAAATGCAAATGCCAAACCTGGAATCGAGTCCAGACCTTTTACCTGCTCACGATTACAAGAGTGCACCAAACATGAGAAAATGAAATTAGGAAGAAAGTTTCTATGGGGTAAGGAAACTATCAAAATAGACGTGCATGTAAAAGTGAAATGCATATATATTTGTCCATAATTGTGCATAAAATAAATTTTGTAAATTATTGTACAAGAGAATACAAATCCAAAAATTACAACATTATATATTTGCAAAAACAAAATACAGTTTTTGGGTTTGCGGTTCATTTGTTGTGAATACAACTTACAATTTTACGCTTGGTACTGCTCTCTTGAGAATACGAAACTCAGCCGTCAAGAAACTATCAAAATTACGTCATGGCCTCGCAGGCGCTCACTCGCAGGCGCTCACTCACAGACATTATGTATCGAGCAAGCAATCATGGATTCTGAAACTGGCTTAGTGCATGCACCCAGCGAGCCACTAAAGGGGACCGGGCATTTGCAGTTCGGGCTCCCTCGCTCTGGAATGCACTCACCCCAGAACTCAGGCACATCAGATGTCTCAATACTTTTAAGAAGCATATAAAAACTTTCCATTTTAGAAAGGCATTTGATATTACCTGATTTTATTGTTTTATTGTTTGATTTGTGTTTTTAATGTTCTGTCAATTATGTTTTTATATTGTTTTATTCTAATCGTGTTCTATTGTCTTTTTTATTGAATTTTTACTTGAAGGGTCTGTTATTGGTTTTTATGCATTTTGCACTGTAAAGCACTTTGTAACAATGTTAAGAAAGGTGCTATACAAATAAATATTATTATTATTATTATTATTATTATTAAAAGTTTTCAGGGCGCCAAGCCAACATGGCCGAAGAAACTAATACAGACGCGGAACGAAACCTGGGCCGTTTCTCAATACCAAAGAACGCAAGTACGTACTTGTGTTCTAGGTAAGTCCGTACTTGTGTTCTAGGTAAGTACAGACTTGTGTTCTAGGTAAGTACAGACTTGTGTTCTAGGTAAGTACAGACTTGTGTTCTAGGTCAGTACAGACTTGTGTTCTAGGTCAGTACAGACTTGTGTTCTAGGTAAGTACAGACTTGTGTTCTAGGTAAGTACAGACTTGTGTTCTAGGTAAGTACAGACTTGTGTTCTAGGTAAGTACAGACTTGTGTTCTAGGTAAGTACAGACTTGTGTTCTAGGTAAGTACAGACTTGTGTTCTAGGTCAGTACAGACTTGTGTTCTAGGTAAGTACAGACTTGTGTTCTAGGTAAGTACAGACTTGTGTTCTAGGTAAGTACAGACTTGTGTTCTAGGTAAGTACAGACTTGGGGAGCACAGAGAACGGTTTCTTGTGAATTGGAACAGCAGCGCTTGATGACGTCACCGCGCAGCTCGTCTTTTTCTCTTGTAATAATAAAATTATATACTGCGTTAAAATAATTATACAGCATAAAGCTTTAAACTAGTTTGGATCTTAAATATTTTAATAATGCATATTACTATTGTATTATATTATAATACATGCTATTTTAAATTTTATAAAAGAAATGTATTGTCGTATTTTGAACTGATTATGAATTCGAACTGTGGCAGCAATTGTAGCAATAAAAACTACATTAATGGGAGACGGGACTGTGGGACGTCCCAGCTGGAGTGTTACTTTAGAGTTTGTTGTGGTCCGCGGAGTTGTTGCTCTCGCCGCCGCTCACCTTTACCCCAGGGCCCAGGGCCCAGGCGAAGACAAGTCAAAAGAGCTCTGATGCAGCGGAGGAGGACCGGGAAATGCTCAGAGCTTTATTGATAGCAATTTTTTCATATCTTCTTTGCAGATTAGTTTTTCAACACTTAATATGATAATTATAATAATTACGTATATAACACAGCAGCGGTAATGTTCTGTCCCTAAACATCAAGGTATTTTACTTTACAAATACTTTTACTATACTTTTACTGTACTACATTTTTGACAAAATATCTGTACTTTTTACTCCACAACATTTATGAGTTAGTTTGAAGTACAAAATAATTTGAGGTTTGGTTTAAAATCATGTGTTGTTGTTGTACCCTCACTGCAGACACACAGTACTTAAATAAAAAAAGATGCAGTAAAGTAATACTCCTTTAGAAACATCAGAATAATAAAGACAGAAGACCTTCAGCAAATTCCCTCACATTTAAAACATTCATGAATTGTATCTTGAATCTGTGCGAAATAATTTTACTTAAAGTAAAGTAAGTAGTTAAGTAAAGAAGTTGAGTAGGTCTTCCACCTCTGGTGACATGAAACCTTCCTTCAGGCCGTCCTGACCCAGCTTACACTTGCTGCTTCAGTTGCTCCTCCATGGGAAGCCCCACAGATAAACCCATACAGATGAGGCGCTGGTCACTGTTTCCTGGCCTGTGTAGTCTCCTACGTCCTGCCACAGCAGCGGCTGCAGTCTGCAGGATCATCGATGACCCCTCTTCCTTATTTACCCAAAGAGGATGAAGTGGAGCAGGTGAAGACAGTGTTTGCTGGGCACAAGGCACCGTCCCCTGTGCTGTCGGTGCCATCAACAGGTGCCACGCGAGGCCATCCCTACTGCAGAACCACAGAAGAGAGATGTTACATGAAGACATTTCCCCTCCATAATCCTGCAGAGTGTGTGTAATGCAGAGGGGCATTCACTGCCGCGGGATCTGTGTACGACACCTGTCCTTCACTGTTCACCAGGCCTCCTGCTCAGAGAGAGGGGGGTACCTGTGCCTCCAGGACGTCATCATTGTAATGACCCCATACCGTCAGCCTGAAACCAGTAAGTTACACCTACAATGACACACAAAATTCATACTTGGATTACTGTATAATATAATCATAATTTTTAAACAGTGAACATTTTTTGTATTTAGTACAGGACAAGTGGAGGCGCGCTACAACACCACACAAAGGCCAGCAGTGTTAGAGTGCGTACCTTTGGTGCTCTGAAGACACAATGGCAGATCCATCTCAGGTTCTCTCCTAAACTCATGGAACCAGCTGCACACCTACAACAGCTGCGTAGAGAGTTTAGGTGAAGCAGCAGCAGGACCAGGAGAGGACAGGAAGGTGCTGCAGCTGAAGACTGGGAGCTCTCCAGAACTGTCTCTGAGCCAGACCGACCATCTTCAGAGTTGCCTGCATGTCTGAGAAAACATCACTACAGTCAGCAACTTTTCAGTAATTAAATAATAAAATAAAATATGGTCATAAAACGGTTAGTCTGTTTCTCTTGCTTCAGATAACATTGCTTTTGTTTACAAAAATCAAACCTCCCGTGGTATTGCACATGAAGAATTTTTAATTAAAGATTTTGAACTAAGTTTGTAATTCTGCTCCTCTCTGATCCGAGTTCCTTGAACTATCACAGCCTCAGTGTCCCTGCTTCTGTTCCTCTCCTCTCCCTCATGTCCCATCGTCTCACTGCCAGGCTCTACCCCTGTCTTTGTGGGTGGACTGCAGAAAGGATATTTATTTTAATCATAGTACTTCATAAGTCCTGGGTTTCTTTTGTCATCTCTGAAATTTAAACATTAGTCTTTTTACAACAAATAATATTACTCATAACAAGTCAGAACAAAAGAGAATAGATGAACAAAATATTATACATAACACATTTTGCCTCGATTTACCTTGAAACTATAATATTTTTAGAGATATATTTAATTAATATAAAGTTAATAGCGTTAATATTTTTGATATACAACAAATATAGCTTACAACAAATACAAAAAACAAACCCAAAATTATTATTTTTTTTTTAACAACTAAAAAGACCGCCAGAGGCAGCGGCACATTTCGAAACGACTGGCCGGACTCGGCTGTTTA
The DNA here is from genome assembly GCA_020698575.1 of Bostrychus sinensis. Classification (NCBI taxonomy): domain Eukaryota; kingdom Metazoa; phylum Chordata; class Actinopteri; order Gobiiformes; family Eleotridae; genus Bostrychus; species Bostrychus sinensis. The sequence continues at coordinate 217,424 of JAIMZQ010000026.1, forward strand.
GAGCCGGGTACAGTTAGCTCTGAGTGCCGCTAGCTAGTGAGGGGCGCTGGGTCCAGCCGGCCCGTCAACGTCGGAACTAAATTTTCACTTAGGGACTATCTTTAAGATTAGAGCGCAGATTTAAGATTAAAATGATAAACTTCTCGCCTCAAATCATCTTAAAAGTTAATTTCGTGCCAAGACAGCAGTAATATTTCAACTTTAAACTTACCGCTGTGGACTTTCTCCTCCACCACGGCTGCCACCGCAAAGCATTCTGGGATAGCAGGCAACCTCCAGTTTGAGAATCCATGATTGCTTGCTCGATACATAATGTCTGTGAGCGCCTGTGAGGCCATGACGTAATTTTGATAGTTTCTTGACGGCTGAGTTTCGTATTCTCAAGAGAGCAGTACCAAGCGTAAAATTGTAAGTTGTATTCACAACAAATGAACCGCAAACCCAAAAACTGTATTTTGTATTTGCAAATATATAATGTTGTAATTTTTGGATTTGTATTCTCTTGTACAATAATTTACAAAATTTATTTTATGCACAATTATGGACAAATATATACGCATTTCACTTTTACATGCACGTCTATTTTGATAGTTTCCTTACCCCATAAGTTTCCCACTGAGGAGAAACCTGGACAGTCCTGGTGGCTCCAGTGTTACAAGAGAAAGACACTGACTATAACAGAGACTATAACACACTGTTGTATATTTATATATCATTAAGTGGAAGCAGATGGGTCGCGGTGGGGTTTTGGTAAATAATATCCATCAGAAAATCTCTGAGAGGGTCCTGAAGTGTGATTAAAATATTGTAACCCTATTGTAACTAGTTTTTTTTATTTATTATTGTTTTTAAAGCAAACCACATTTCAGACACTAAACTCCACAAAAACTCCTGAAAAATGGCACGGAATTCAAGCTTGGCAAAAATTAAATTTACACAAAGTCGACAAGAAACTATGCTACACAATGGCTCAGTGGCGACCCCTGGAAAATCAAATTACATTAGGAGATAGGAGGGTACACTTATCCATCATGTGACCCTGAGTAAAACGTCTATGAGGACCACACCCATCTCCAACCATTTTAGCAGAGCCACAGCACAAACTTGTGAAATAATGCTGCATTTATGATACATCGGAATCTTGGAAAATTTGATCTCCAACTTGGAAAAATGGCCTTGAACACCTTTTTGGGTCAGGATTTTTGCTCAGAAACTCGGGCGAAAGTGTTAGACTCCGAGCTCCCGAGTTGACGTCACAATCCTGGAGACTCCCTCTGTGACAGGAGCACAGTGTGGTTACTAACGGGGAAAGTCTTTTTAAACAAGAGATCTCACACTTGTGTGCAAAAATATACTTATCTTTGTTTAAAGATATTAGGGAGGATTTTTTTCGACTGCTGAGAAACCAGTGACTGTTTGTCCTTTTTTGAATAACGCGCATGCGTCAGGCCCCGCCCTTCACTGTTCCTTTCCAAGGAACTCCTCCACAGCGACGTGCACGAGCGTTGGAACACGAGTGTTTGTTTACAGCCGGCATCAGCAGAGATTCGCCTAAACCTAGACCTGCAATATTCATCTGCGCAACCTTTGACCTAGTTCCCCACACAGACCCAGTCACATGCACAGTCCCTAAATGTGAACAAAATATCCTCCTGCTATTGGTAGCATTAGCAAACTGACGGTTGCTGTACAGTTGAAATGGTTCAACAGATAAATAAAAAAGTATTTTTTTTCAAACAATAAGATAAACCTGTCCAGCAGAAACTTGGCGACCATTGCATGAAGACCTTTCTGTTCCTTCAGTGCACGCCATCGTTTGAAAGAATCGCCAAGAACCACACAGGTTTTATTCTGCTCTTCTACAGTTTTCCTCCTCCTCTGGTTCACTTCAAAAACAGTTTTCCTTTTGCGACCGCCCGGTTCACGGTTTTCCTCAGCCATTGTGCTCTTCGAAGTCAGTCCACGCTACGATGAGGCTCGCGCCGGACGACATAAACATACTGCGTACTCATGCACAGGCACAAGAACGTGCACGTATCGCCGACACCAGGAAGTCAGAATGATTGGCGAGTCCCTGGACCAATGGTTACCGTACTCATGATGTAAGCGGTTGGTTGAGGTTTTTCAAGTCCCACAGAGTCCACAGTTTATTAATATTATTATTATATTTTCTAATACACCAATTTATATGCCTTATACAAGGAAATGAAGGTAGTTTTAATAAATATTGAAAAAAATGAATTTATAAAGATCCTCCCTAATATCTTTAATGAATGACGTTATCAGTGATACACCTCTGCAAAAACATCTTTGACTGTTTATTTATCACTGAACGACCAAAATAAAAATAGAAACATCCCATGATATAACTCTGTACCACATCAAGCAGTTCTAATGATGTATTTATTTGTTCAGTATACAACAACATGGAAATGCAAATATTCTTTTGTTGTTATTGTGAGGATCCTCATGTTTTTCGAGCTGATCTCATGGACAGACATTTTTCTGAAGTCGGCTTTTTAAAGTCAGAACTTCCAAGATTCCGATGTATCATGAACACAGCATTAGTCATACGCTTCAAATCCAGCCATGGTTTGGTGATGCAGCCGTCCCAATAAAGCGTGTCCTTCTGCGGTCGCAAGGGCTGTGAGGGCCCTTTATCACTGCCTGCAGTTTTAATTCTCTTTTTTACACATGGTTCTTTCACCAAGAGAGGAAGACAGAGGCCTCCCAGAAGAATGTTTCACAGACAGATTTACTCTTCTCTCCCTCCCCCAGCAGTGAACCAGGACGTGAGGGCCTCTGATACTTAACAAAAACCAGAACTTTGCACCAGTTCACAAAATCAACTAAACTTCAACAATATCACTGCTGTATAATTAAGAATGTGTAACATTTTAGAAAATATCTTTTCTGAACCTAAACATTAAAACTATTTGACTGATGGAGTATTTTCAGACGAGAGGGAGTTTCATTTGTTTTGGATTGTATGTGGGTTTTAAAGAGAAATTAGAGTCAAGCAGAGGCCGAGATATAACTGTTCTGAGAGCAGTTTTATCAAAACATACTTTTTACTTCTACTTGAGTAATATTATTGTGAAGTAACAATCCTCTGACCTGAGTACAGTTTTTACAGCTTAAATACTGACTGTGGAGACTCTGCAGACGCTAAAACACTCATCACAGAGAAAGCCTCGTTAGCGCCGCACAGAGAGAACAGTAAAGCTCCCAGAATCCCCCGCGCACTGAGGTCTGCCCCGAGCACTGACTGTAGAAGTAAAGAGAACCAACCTGCTCTGTGGACCAGGACTCGTGGGCTCAGAACAGAGTCCAGGAGCTGCTGTTTTCTCTCGTTCTCCTCTTTTGAGCGACACAGTTCCTCCTCATACTCCGCTATTGTTCTTTCAAACAGCGCAAATATGTCTTCAGCAGCCGCAGTCAGCCGCTCATTCACCAAAGCTCTCAGCGTTTGGCCTTCAGACATTTTTACAAACTGCTTTTAGCTTTAGCTCGGAGCTAACCACCGCTAACACAGCTCTGACGCCTCCTCCTTCTTCTTCTTCTTCTTCTTGTCCTCTCCGGCAGTCTACACGCCAAAGGCGCACTGCTGCCCCTCACTGTTAAAAGGGGGTATTACACTCTGCTCCAATCACAGTCTGCGGTTCAGCCCAGAGACAAAGACAAAGTTCATCACTGCTTTATGCGCTTCTTGCTGGTGTACAGATGGTCCAAGTAAGGTCTTCAGTGAGATTGACTTAAACTCCAGGTCAAATATTTGTAGAAAATGTCTCTTCTGTGTTCTGCAAACCTGCTACACTCTAACAGAACATGGTGCACAGTTTCTTCCTTTCCACAGGTTTCACACTGGCCATTGATGTGCTTCCCTATTAGACAGAGACAAACATATAGTAATAAAGAGAAGTATGTTGTTATTGACCACTCTGCCCTCGGTTTAAAAATACTAAATAACATATGGCCCGAAAAGATTGATTTCATTATTTAACTGAATATAATTAATAATTATTATTTATTAACAGTGCAACCTATTCATGAGACAGTGACTCGGGTTAATCATGTGATGCTGGCGTACATGTGGGGAAAAAAGTTTGCCAAACTCCACTAATAATAGACTTCTGTAAACAAACTGAGTGATTTGAGTATTTATAAACCAGGCATTAAAAACCATGTGTTATATTCAAACCATACTTTACTTTTACGATCAAAACGCTCTGGATTAATGCAGCTGTTATTGCCTTAAGATGGAAGCTAGTTTACCTATTAGTGGGTGAAAAACTTCATGTCTGTGTGAGATGGACCTGACAAATGTAAATTAGTATTTAGCCCAAAAGATTTCCGCTATGGGCCGGTTCCAAGCCCGAGTTAATGTGTGGGTCACTTTGGAGAAAGAAAGATTTATCAGGTACCCCACACATGTCACCTGCAGTGAGGGGCCCTCCCAGAGCCGGCCCCTGGCACAGCTCACAGTTTAGGAGGCGCCGCACAGAGAAGTTTAAGTTAATGCTCACTAAAGTTTATCAAATGCTTTGTTTTTAGTGGTCGTGCTGTAGGAGGGGGCTCTTATTTAAAATCTTGCCTTGGGCTCCAACAGAGCTAGGACCGGCTCTGGGCCCTCCTCTGCAGATATTTTTTGGTACGTGACCTTTAATAAAACAGGTTTAGACACCTCTGCATTAAACAAATGTACAAATTCTGGTAAACAATTAATCATTTGCACATTTTTGGACACTGTGCACCTTAACCTTTAGTTTAGAACACGTCTCTTCCTTACACCTCCAGTCATTACAAACTATCACAGAATTACACCATCTTCCTAAATCAACTATTGAATATTTCTATATAAAGCTTTGCGTATTACCATTAAACTTATATTTTGATGTACTACTGCTAAGGTTAATAACGGCTCAACATTAGTAATAATAGTTGGGTCTTATGTCATGTTTTTCCACTGTAAGGTCAGCTTACAGTTGGGTGCATTGTTCATTTATAAAATTGCACACACAACAAACAAAGCTGCTACAAAGTTATCAGACTCAAGGCTGCAGGTGTGAACCCCTGTGGCCCAGCCCGATGCGTGGGAGACAAAGAAGATAACGCTCTGCTGAGATCGTCATACACAATATACAAACTATGGACACTCCTCTCTTGCAGTGCGCTCTCTCTCTCTCCACTCAGTGAGGCTGCTGCTGTAACCTCATCTACTCCAAACTGGATATAAAGTTACCCCTTTTTTTTTTTTTTTTTAGATCATTGACCTGTTTATGTGTTAGACTGAACTTTTCTGGTGTAAAAACAGTACACCTAAAAACAGTTTTTCACTGTTGCCATTTAACACTACAACGTTGTTTATTTTATCACTGAGCAAATCTATATCACATCAAAATCAAAATCATTTTATTTATCCGTTAGGAACTTCATTTGCAGGAAAAAAGCCCCGGTGCAGGCACAGACTTTTTCTTTTGACTCTTTTTTTTATTTCATCCATAAATTCTTTCTTCTTTTCTTTGTTTAATGGCGCTTGGCTGAGCAGCTGAAGGAGCAACACCGCCTCCTACTGGACTGGGCTGAGAAGTGACCCCTGCACAAAGCTGGATTTGTAAGTTCACAAAAATAAAAGAACATGGGGGAAATAAAAGATTATAATTTCAAAGACAGGGATGAAGTGTTTTATCAGTTTGACAAATTCACATTCCAATGTCTGTGAGGTCAAAATGTTCACTAGAAATAAACCCTGCAGTGTTGTAGCTTTAAACCCCATCCTTAAAAGCAAACCAATAATAACACTTTCTTTTCTTTATTCATTAGTAAAATGTACACAGTGTAAAAGTTCATCAAAGTAATACAAAAAGGCATTTGTTCATTTTGGAAAAAAATACATTTAAAGGCACAAAAGAACCCAGAGAGTGTGCTTCTCCTCTGGCAGTGCTCAGTTTGTCCTCTCAGTCCACAACAAATCAATATAGCAAAGTTAAACCAGGGCAGGCCATTTGTCCCAGGCCTCCAGAACGGAGGTGAGCAGGTGACAGTGGCTCAAGAGGAAGAGAGGTAATCCTATAACCGGAAGATAGGAGTCATAACTGTCAGTACTGCCACACCATTGGTCCATAACTGTCAGTACTGCCACACCATTGGTCCATAACTGTCAGTACTGCCACACCATTGGTCCATAACTGTCAGTACTGCCACACCATTGGTCCATAACTGTCAGTACTGCCACACCATTGGTCCATAACTGTCAGTACTGTCAGTACTGCCACACCACTGGTCCATAACTGTCAGTACTGCCACACCATTGGTCCATAACTGTCAGTACTGCCACACCATTGGTCCATAACTGTCAGTACTGTCACACCATTGGTCCATAACTGTCAGTACTGCCACACCATTGGTCCATAACTGTCAGTACTGCCACACCATTGGTCCATAAACCAAGATAATGTAAACAGACATCTTCCAATGCTTCTATAAAATTTCTCAAGAACAATTTGACAGAAATGGAGAGATTTCTTGTGTACACGCATGTTGCTTCCTTACATTTGTAAAAAAATATTTCAGACTGGACATCTGTATGGCTTGAGAACTTTCACTGAATCACATTTTTACAGCTATGGTTTCTCTCCTGTGTGAGTCTTCATATGTCTGCTGAGATTACTCATAAAGGCAAATGGTTTCTTACAGACTGAACAGCTGTAAGGTTTCTCTCCAGTGTGAGTTCTCATATGGTCTTTGAGATAACCTCTGTGGGCAAATGTTTTCTTACAAACTGAACAGCTGTAAGGTTTCTCTCCAATGTGAGTCTTCATATGTTTTCTGAGATTTCTCATAGAGGCCAATGGTATCTTACAGACTGAACAGCTGTAAGGTTTCTCTCCAGTGTGAGTTCTCATATGATGTTTGAGATAATCTCTGTGGGCAAATGTTTTCTTACAGACTGAACAGCTGTAAGGTTTCTCTCCAGTGTGAGTTCTCATATGATGTTTGAGATAATCTCTCTGGGCAAATGTTTTCTTACAGACTGAACAGCTGTAAGGTTTCTCTCCAGTGTGAGTTCTCATGTGTGTTTTGAAATGACCCTTTTGAACAAATGTTTTCTTACAAACTGAACAGCTGTAAGGTTTCTCTCCAGCGTGACTTCTCATATGCATGTTGAGAGAACTTGTATAAGCAAATGTTTTCTTACAGACTGAACAGCTGTAAGGTTTCTCTCCAGCGTGACTTCTCATATGCGTGTTGAGAGTACTTGTATAAGTGAATGTTTTCTTACAGACTGAACAGCTGTAAGGTTTCTCTCCAGCGTGACTTCTCATATGCATGTTGAGAGTACTTGTAAAAGCAAATGTTTTCTTACAGACTGAACAACTGTAAGGTTTCTCTCCTGTGTGAGTTGTAATATGCATGTTGAGTGTATTTGTATAAGTAAATGTTTTCTTACAGACTGAACAGCTGTAAGGTTTCTCTCCTGTGTGAGTTCTCATGTGTGTTTTGAAATTACCCTTTTGAACAAATGTTTTCTTACAAACTGAACAGCTGTAAGGTTTCTCTCCAGCGTGAATTCTCATATGCATGTTGAGAGAACTTGTATAAGCAAATGTTTTCTTACAGACTGAACAGCTGTAAGGTTTCTCTCCAGTATGAGTTTTCATATGTCTTCTCAGTTTAGAGCTAACTGAAAACCTTTTCTTTCAGGTTGAACAGCTGTAGGGTTTCTCTCCTGTGTGAGTTCTTATATGCATGTTGAGAGTACTTGTATTAGCAAATGTTTTCTCACAGACTGAACAGTTGTAAGGTTTCTCTCCTGTGTGAATCACACTATGTCTTTTAAGATCACACTTCAGCACAAATGATTTCCTACAGATTGAACAGCTGTAAGGTTTCTCTCCTGTGTGAACTCTTGTGTGTCTTTGTAAACTCTGTTTAGTTGTGAATCTCTTTTTACAAACAGAGCACTCATGTTTTTTGGCTTTACCTCCTACACCAGTTCCTGAATTGTCACCATCTTTTACAGTGTCACCAGTCTCTGGTGCAGACTTGTATTTGGTGAACAGACCTGAGTTTTGTGCAGCTGTACTTCTGTCTTTTATCTGGACTTGGTTGTAGTCGTCTCCATCAGCCTCTGTCTCCATCTGTTGAGTTGAACTGCTGGCTGGAGGTTCCCAGTCTTCATCATTGTCAGTGTCAGAAGAGTTGTCAGTTTGTTCCTCAGTCTGTGAGTGTAAATGTCCATGTGGGTCTAAGCTGGTGTCTGCTTCTGCTCGTCCACAGTCCTCTCCCTGTGTTTCCTCTCTGTGCTCAGTTTGTCTTTGTTGAAGCACTGAGGACTGCTCTTCACTCTTCACACACACAGCAGTGAACTCTGGGAGCTGCCCTTCCTCCTGTTTGATGCTCTGTTCCTCTGGTTCCTCTTTAGTTTGTGGTGTCTCTGTGATTTCCTGGTTCAGACTGAGGTCATGACTGCAGGAGTAATTCTGGACATCTGCAGGAGAAAATGTAAAGATCACACAATTAAACCACTGATTATTATTTACAGAGGCCAGGGGCTGGAGTCTGTCCCAGCTACGACACGAGACAGGCACATCAGCACTGACAGACTGTAGACGCATCTTTAGAAATCTTTTGATATATTACACAGTTCATCTTCTTCATGTTCTTCCAGTTACGGGTCACGGGTACTGGAGCCTGTCCCACAGGCTTTAGGCAAGGAACGTCCTGGACAGAGACTCGTTAGTCTCAGGGCTGACACAGAGACACTGACATTTGTTAGGATTTAAGACTATAACACACTGTTGTATATTTATATATCATTAAGTGGAAGCAGATGGGTCGCGGTGGGGTTTTGGTAAATAATATCCATCAGAAAATCTCTGAGAGGGTCCTGAAGTGTGATTAAAATATTGTAACCCTATTGTAACTAGTTTTTTTTATTTATTATTGTTTTTCCATCAAGCAAACCACATTTCAGACACTAAACTCCACAAAAACTCCTGAAAAATGGCACGGAATTCAAGCTTGGCAAAAATTAAATTTACACAAAGTCGACAAGAAACTATGTTACACAATGGCTCAGTGGCGACCCCTGGAAAATCAAATTACATTAGGAGATAGGAGGGTACACTTATCCATCATGTGACCCTGAGTAAAACATCTATGAGGACCACACCCATCTCCAACCATTTTAGCAGAGCCACAGCACAAACTTGTGAAATAATGCTGCATTTATGATACATCGGAATCTTGGAAAATTTGATCGCCAACTTGGAAAAATGGCCTTGAACACCTTTTTGGGTCAGGATTTTTGCTCAGAAACTCGGGCGAAAGTGTTAGACTCCGAGCTCCCGAGTTGACGTCACAATCCTGGAGACTCCCTCTGTGACAGGAGCACAGTGTGGTTACTAACGGGGAAAGTCTTTTTAAACAAGAGATCTCACACTTGTGTGCAAAAATATACTTATCTTTGTTTAAAGATATTAGGGAGGATTTTTTTCGACTGCTGAGAAACCAGCGACTGTTTGTCCTTTTTTGAATAACGCGCATGAGTCAGGCCCCGCCCTTCACTGTTCCTTTCCAAGGAACTCCTCCACAGCGACGTGCACGAGCGTTGGAACACGAGTGTTTGTTTACAGCAGGCATCAGCAGAGATTCGCCTAAACCTAGACCTGCAATATTCATCTGCGCAACCTTTGACCTAGTTCCCCACACAGACCCAGTCACATGCACAGTCCCTAAATGTGAACAAAATATCCTCCTGCTATTGGTAGCATTAGCAAACTGACGGTTGCTGTACAGTTGAAATGGTTCAACAGATAAATAAAAAAGTATTTTTTTTCAAACAATAAGATAAACCTGTCCAGCAGAAACTTGGCGACCATTGCATGAAGACCTTTCTGTTCCTTCAGTGCACGCCATCGTTTGAAAGAATCGCCAAGAACCACACAGGTTTTATTCTGCTCTTCTACAGTTTTCCTCCTCCTCTGGTTCACTTCAAAAACAGTTTTCCTTTTGCGACCGCCCGGTTCACGGTTTTCCTCAGCCATTGTGCTCTTCGAAGTCAGTCCGCGCTACGATGAGGCTCGCGCCGGACGACATAAACATACTGCGTACTCATGCACAGGCACAAGAACGTGCACGTATCGCTGATACCAGGAAGTCAGAATGATTGGCGAGTCCCTGGACCAATGGTTACCGTACTCATGATGTAAGCGATTGGTTGAGGTTTTTCAAGTCCCACAGAGTCCACAGTTTATTAATATTATTATTATATTTTCTAATACACCAATTTATATGCCTTATACAAGGAAATGAAGGTAGTTTTAATAAATATTGAAAAAAATGAATTTATAAAGATCCTCCCTAATATCTTTAATGAATGAAGTTATCAGTGATACAGCTCTGCAAAAACATCTTTGACTGTTTATTTATCACTGAACGACCAAAATAAAAATAGAAACATCCCATGATATAACTCTGTACCACATCAAGCAGTTCTAATGATGTATTTATTTGTTCAGTATACAACAACATGGAAATGCAAATATTCTTTTGTTGTTATTGTGAGGATCCTCATGTTTTTCGAGCTGATCTCATGAACTTGAAGAGGAAGACAGAGGCCTCCCAGAAGAATGTTTCACAGACAGATTTACTCTTCTCTCCCTCCCCCAGCAGTGAACCAGGACGTGAGGGCCTCTGATACTTAACAAAAACCAGAACTTTGCACCAGTTCACAAAATCAACTAAACTTCAACAATATCACTGCTGTATAATTAAGAATGTGTAACATTATTTTAGAAAATATCTTTTCTGAACCTAAACATTAAAACTATTTGACTGATGGAGTATTTTCAGACGAGAGGGAGTTTCATTTGTTTTGGATTGTATGTGGGTTTTAAACAGAAATTAGAGTCAAGCAGAGGCCGAGATATAACTGTTCTGAGAGCAGTTTTATCAAAACATACTTTTTACTTCTACTTGAGTAATATTATTGTGAAGTAACGATCCTCTGACCTGAGTACAGTTTTTACAGCTTAAATACTGACTGTGGAGACTCTGCAGACGCTAAAACACTCATCACAGAGAAAGCCTCGTTAGCGCCGCACAGAGAGAACAGTAAAGCTCCCAGAATCCCCCGCGCACTGAGGTCTGCCCCGAGCACTGACTGTAGAAGTAAAGAGAACCAACCTGCTCTGTGGACCAGGACTCGTGGGCTCAGAACAGAGTCCAGGAGCTGCTGTTTTCTCTCGTTCTCCTCTTTTGAGCGACACAGTTCCTCCTCATACTCCGCTATTGTTCTTTCAAACAGCGCAAATATGTCTTCAGCAGCCGCAGTCAGCCGCTCATTCACCAAAGCTCTCAGCGTTTGGCCTTCAGACATTTTTACAAACTGCTTTTAGCTTTAGCTCGGAGCTAACCACCGCTAACACAGCTCTGACGCCTCCTCCTTCTTCTTCTTCTTCTTGTCCTCTACGGCAGTCTACACGCCAAAGGCGCACTGCTGCCCCTCACTGTTAAAAGGGGGTATTACACTCTGCTCCAATCACAGTCTGCGGTTCAGCCCAGAGACAAAGACAAAGTTCATCACTGCTTTATGCGCTTCTTGCTGGTGTACAGATGGTCCAAGTAAGGTCTTCAGTGAGATTGACTTAAACTCCAGGTCAAATATTTGTAGAAAATGTCTCTTCTGTGTTCTGCAAACCTGCTACACTCTAACAGAACATGGTGCACAGTTTCTTCCTTTCCACAGGTTTCACACTGGCCATTGATGTGCTTCCCTATTAGACAGAGACAAACATATAGTAATAAAGAGAAGTATGTTGTTATTGACCACTCTGCCCTCGGTTTAAAAATACTAAATAACATATGGCCCGAAAAGATTGATTTCATTATTTAACTGAATATAATTAATAATTATTATTTATTAACAGTGCAACCTATTCATGAGACAGTGACTCGGGTTAATCATGTGATGCTGGCGTACATGTGGGGAAAAAAGTTTGCCAAACTCCACTACTAATGGACTTCTGTAAACAAACTATGAGTGATTTGAGTATTTATAAACCAGGCATTAAAAACCATGTGTTATATTCAAACCATACTTTACTTTTACGATCAAAACGCTCTGGATTAATGCAGCTGTTATTGCCTTAAGATGGAAGCTAGTTTACCTATTAGTGGGTGAAAAACTTCATGTCTGTGTGAGATGGACCTGACAAATGTAAATTAGTATTTAGGCCAAAAGATTTCCGCTATGGGCCGGTTCCAAGCCCGAGTTAATGTGTGGGTCACTTTGGAGAAAGAAAGATTTATCAGGTACCCCACACATGTCACCTGCAGTGAGGGGCCCTCCCAGAGCCGGCCCCTGGCACAGTTCACAGTTTAGGAGGCGCCGCACAGAGAAGTTTAAGTTGATGCTCACTAAAGTTTATCAAATGCTTTGTTTTTAGTGGTCGTGCTGTAGGAGGGGGCTCTTATTTAAAATCTTGCCTTGGGCTCCAACAGAGCTAGGGCCGGCTCTGGGCCTTCCTCTGCAGATATTTTTTGGTACGTGACCTTTAATAAAACAGGTTTAGACACCTCTGCATTAAACAAATGTACAAATTCTGGTAAACAATTAATCATTTGCACATTTTTGGACACTGTGCACCTTAACCTTTAGTTTAGAACACGTCTCTTCCTTACACCTCCAGTCATTACAAACTATCACAGAATTACACCATCTTCCTAAATCAACTATTGAATATTTCTATATAAAGCTTTGCGTATTACCATTGAACTTATATTTTGATGTACTACTGCTAAGGTTAATAACGGCTCAACATTAGTAATAATAATTGTTGGGTCTTATGTCATGTTTTTCCACTGTAAGGTCAGCTTACAGTTGGGTGCATTGTTCATTTATAAAATTGCACACATAACAAACAAAGCTGCTACAAAGTTATCAGACTCAAGGCTGCAGGTGTGAACCCCTGTGGCCCAGCCCGATGCGTGGGAGACAAAGAAGATAACGCTCTGCTGAGATCGTCATACACAATATACAAACTATTGTCAAGCCTGGCTCGTATAAGGCTCGACAAACAAGACCTGAACAGGATGTATGCCAATTAAATAGTAATTTATTAAAGAAACGTGACCAAATTATATTAAACAAGATAAAAGTGTGGCCTATATGGGCAATCTGTAACATCAATAGTGAGTGTAAGTGTTGGATGTGAAAACTAAAGTGAAACAAACAAAATGAGTGCACCAACAAAGGAAAAGGTGGCTGCAGGTGAGCAGGCTGTGGCGAGCAGAGACCCCGTGGGTGCAGAAGGCCTTGTTTTTAAACCGTTTGGCCACGCCCCTGCCAGGTAGCATAGGCCATCTGGAGCAGCATGCTGGCCACCTGAGAAGAGGAGAGAGAGAGAGGCGGAGAAAATGGAGGAGGCAGAGCAGGAGACAGAACTTGAGGCAAAAGTCATGGCCTCACAGAAACAGACCAGGTAAAGCCTGCTCTGGGGTTGTTACACCCTCCCCCTTAAAACTGTGGACCATTTAAGGTTCACAGTAAAAACCAAACCACAACAACCCAAATCACCATGACAATATAAAACTACAAAGTTGGCCCTAGATTAGACTAAGTACAAGAATCTGCAATATAGCACAAAACCTATGGGAACTGCCATAGTCACCAACCAACTGCTCTCCAGTACTTACCCCTCTGCAACCAGGCGCCTTGGAGCATATTTAAGAGAAGCTGAGGCACACAGAGAGCAAGTTAGTAGCGTCAACAACAGACAACCACAGATCATGGCAGTGAATATTAGGCCTAATCTAGAGACAGATTAACGCTAGGGCTTCCTTTTCTATAACAGAATAATTACCCTGGTAGCGATTAAACTTTTTAGAAAAGAAACAAACCGGCCTCATTACACCATCGTCACCCCCCTGGAGCAAGACGGCACCAGCCCCAACCTGGCTGGCGTCCACCTGGAGCTCAAAAGCTCTGTCAAACCGGGGAGCTGCTAAAACAGGACAAGAGCACAGAAGAGATTTAACACTTTCAAACGCCTGTTGGCAATCTAACGACCAGACAAATTTGGCTCGAGCTTTTAACAACTCTGTCAGAGGGAACACCACAGTAGAAAAATTTCTGCAACAGCTCCTATAATAATCCACAAGGCCTAAAAAACGTTGGAGTTCCTTTTTAGTGGTTGGCTGCGGGAATTCAGACACAGCAACAACCTTGGCGTCAACAGGCGCGACACTACCCTGACCAACCACGCGGCCAAGGTACGTCACAGTCGCGGGGGCTAATTCGCACTTGGCCGAAGTGCGGTTGACAATAAATTTGGCAAACTGCTCAAACAACGCTCCAATTCTCTGCAGGTGGGAATGCCACGTGTCACTGAATACAACTAAATCATCCAGGTAGACCGAACAACCCTCCAAACCCGCTGTGACCCGATTCATAAGACGCTGAAATGTCGCTGGAGCATTCTTTGAACCAAAAGGCATTACTGTTTATGAATACAGGCCAGAGGGAGTGACAAAAGAAGCGATCTCCTGAGCGCGTGGTGACAGTGGCACCTGCCAATAACCTTTAAGCAGGTCAAACTTGGAGACGAATTTAGCTGAGCCAACCAGATCTATACAATCGTCCATTCTAGGCAAAAGGAATGAATCAGATTTTGTGACCAAATTGATCTTCCTCATATCCGTGCAAAAACGAGGAGTCTTGTCAGCCATTGGCACTAGAATGCAGGGGGAGGCCCAACTAGACGATGATGGCACTGCAATATTGTTTTGTAACATGTACTCAACCTCTGCGTTCAAACACTTAAGCTTCACTGGAGCCATACGATAAAACCTCTGTTTAATGGGCTGCGCCTCTCCCACATCAATGTCATGCACAATCCAAGTGGTGCGGGAGGGCACGTCACCAAAAAGCCCTGGAAACTTTTTAATAAGTTCGACCAATTCACAACGTTGAGACATGGGCAAATGGGACAAGAGCATATCCAGACTTTCAAGTGACTCAGAATTATTCAATCTGCCACACAACACACCGTCATCAGGGCCCGGAACCCTGTCCCCCTCCAGTGCCATAGTGCACGTATCAACAGCCAGGGCCGGACACACTGCGTCTTTTACCTCGCTGATAATACGGCTTTAAAAGGTTGACGTGACAGAGTTGTATTGACCTTTTACGACCAGGAGTAGCTATTAAGTAATTTAAGTCCGCGACCTTCTCCTTCACCGTAAAAGGACCTGAATATTTAGCCTGAAAAGGCAAAAAAACGAGGGGAGTCAAAGCGAGGACTTGGTCCTCAGGACTAAATTCATGACGCTCTGTCCTGCAGTCATATTGCATTTTCATTTTCCTTTGGGCTATTTGTAGCTTCTCCTTAGCCAAACAACCCGCTGTATACAAGCGGTGACGAAAACCATTAACGAAGTCAATCAAGCCCTTGGGTGCCTCAGTAGAAACTAAGTTACTTTTCAAAGCCAAAGGGCCGCGTACTGAGTGACTAAAGACGAGCTCGTTAGGGCTCCTGTACAGCCTCACGAGCCGCCAGCATCAACCATGGAAGCCCCTCTTCCCAGTCCCTGTGCAGCTCTGTACAGTATGCGCGCAAAAGGGATTTTAAAGACTGGTGGAAGTGTTCCAGAGCTCCCTGGCTTTGAGCGTGATATGCAGTGGACTGATTGTGCTTAACACCAAGTAATTTCAAAACTTGGGCAAACATGTGAAGAAAAATTAGACCCACGGTCGCTTTGTATAAATTTGGGAATGCCCAATATAGAAATACACTGCCAGAGTGCCTTAACAGCTTTTGTAGTGATTGAACGAAGAGGATAAGCAGCAGGATAACGCGTGCTCTGGCACATAACTGTCAATAAATATTTACAACCTGATTTCGAAACAGGCAATGGCTCCACGCAGTCAATAACAAGATATTCAAATGGCTCACCCAACGCCGGAATTGGCTGTAACGGTGCAGGTTTAATTTTTTGGTTAGGCTTGCCAGTCAGCTGACACACGTGACAAGACTTAATATAAGACGCCACGTCCTTCTTGACACGGGGCCAAAAAAATGTTTTAGGACACATGTGTCAAACTCAAGGCCCGCGGGCCAAATGTGGCCAGCAGGATAATTTCTTGTGGCCCGTGAGATCATTTCCATTTAATATTAATAATAGCCCGCCGATATATTGTGCTCGATCTGTTTGAACTACCTCTCCCATAATGCACTGCAGAAGCGGCGCCGGCACTGCCCCTCCCCCGCTGTTTTTGCGAGCGGCATTTAACGAGCCGCAGGAGCAGAGAGAGAGTGAAGGATTCTCCAACAGGAAATTTAACTTTCCACAAAAGAAATGGACAAAGAGGGGTCAGTGAGAGCAGGAGCTTCTTAAACAGGTGGGACTCTCTGTAAACGCTCTACACTTTGTTTGTTGAGCTCTTGTAGCAGTAATAAAACCACGCTCCAACCGCACAGCAGTGTAAGAACATCTCCTTTACAAACCGTACGTCTTTAAAAACAGCACTGCCCTCCATCACTCTTTTTCCTTTCTCTCTGTCGCTACTTGTGCTCTAATGCACTCATTAACACACAGCGAGCTAAACCTGCCCAGAAACAGGTATCATCCTGCTCACACTGTGTCCTGCAGAGGACAGAGAGGTGGACAGTAGTTTGCTCAATAAAAGTTAAATAAGCCTATAATACGCGTTTGTGTGTAGGAGCTGACTCAGCTTAAAGTTGTGCTGGGCTTACATAAGGGGAATGACATGCACCTAAATATTAATCTGCTGGTAGCACCCACTGTCACAGTAAAACAGAGTGGACCTGATGAAAACACCTGTCTTATATGAGGAGTTGGGTAACTGTGGCAGTAAATAATACTTAATAAATAAATAATTGGCCAGTGTTAGTCAGTAGTCTGTGGCCTATTTGTTGTTATTTGTTGAGTTCTAAGTTCTGATTTAAAACAAAACTACAAAGCCCCTTAAAACCACAAATCTACAGCTGTAGTTCTGTGGGGAAGTATTATTCTATGTTAAAATGCCTAACTGAGAACAAAAATACAGTAGGCTGGCTTTATTATTTATACAATTCTCTTATTCAGGCCACGACCAAAACTGGTTTTCTAATTTTGGCCCCAGCTCCGATTGAGTTTGACACTCCTGCTTTATACTGTCTTACAGTTACATCTGGCCCTTTGAGGGCAACCATTATGCTGATGTGGCCCTCAGTGAAAATGAGTTTGACACCCCTGCTTTAGGATATGCAGGTACGTTTTACGTACCCCAAAATGACCACTTTGATCATGTGCAGTTTTCAGTACATCGGTCCTAAACACATGAGGCACAACCAGCTGAAACACAGGCTCACCGACCAAATCACTGTCACATGGAGACCATTTACGCACTAAAAGGTTGTCCTGTACAAAGTAACCCTGCGCTGCATCCTCTACTTGATCGTCCCGCAAAATCTGATCCCACAATGCTGACCAAGTATCATCCGCTTTTAGCGCATTGACCCACTCCTCGCGGGACACGGCCACAGGCAGACTAGACCATAACGCAGGCTCAATGTCAAGGTTTCACCTGAATCACACACCTTTTTACTCTGTGCGCGCGTGACAGCGCAGACAGGAAAAACCTCGCTCACACATGACACTTCAGGGGGTAAGGGTTTTGATGCGACCGCAGGCGGCGGAGGACCACTCGCCCACACGGCGCTCCCGCAAATGTCATTCCCCAGAATCATAGCCACTCCCTCTAAAGGTAAGGCAGGACGCACTGCCAACAGCAAACACACCTTTGACTAAATCACAGTCCACAACAACGTGGTGTCGGGGCACCGGGACAAAACCAAGCTCCATGCCACGCATTACAATAGAATCACCCGTTTCTGTGTCAGAGAACGGCAACACAGAGTCAACAATAAATGAGTGCTTAGCTCCCGTATCACTTTAATGTTTACGATCTCACTGCTGCCTGTTAAGACACCCGCGCGTTTGTAATAAAAGGGTCAAAGCTTGAGCCGTCACTGGACTCTGGCGCTATTGCTTTTTCACAGCGCGCCGTGGCGCACAGCATAGCTGTTGCTGGAGGAGGCACACCGCCTCTCTTTAACCGAGGACACCGGTGTTTCCAGTGGCCCTCACCACGACAGTAATTGCACATATTTGGACCACCAGATCGCCCAGGACGCACAGCTTGCACCTGTTTACTAAAGGAGCCATGTTTACTTCGCGTATTAACAAAATCATCAGGTTTACTGGCAGACCCCGAACGTAACCCAGAAACACAGCCCTGGTGCGTCAGCACAAAATCATCAGCCAACTGAGCAGCTCTGAGCACACCGTCTGGCTCACGCTCGTTCAAATACGTAACCACACGGCCCGGTAAAGCATTCTTAAATTGCTCCAAAATAATGAGCTCACTAAGACCGTCAAATATGTTAACGCTCACCGCGGAACACCAGCGCTGAAAATGGGACTTTAATTCCCTGACAAACTCCACGTGTGTTTGCTTCTCTGCTTTCGCCCACTGTCTAAACTTCTGCCTATAAGCCTCCGCAGTCAGCTGATACGCTTTTAACACAGTACTCTTCACCATTTCATAAGTCAAATTCTCGTGCGCGCACACAGCAGAGTACGCCTCCTGAGCCTTTCCTGTAAGGACGCATTGCAGCAAAAGAATCTTCTCCGCGTCCGGCCACTGTCTGGCCTCAGATACACGCTCGAACAAAGTGAAAAACGTATCCGGGTCTCGCTCATTAAACTTAGGGACAAGACGGAGGTTCGGAGGACGGAGTCATATCCGTGCTTTCACGAGTACGCGCAGACCCAGACCTGTCTGCCGCGCCCGCGGTGGATAGTCTAGACTCTCCAACCAAAACTCTGGGCTTAGTCTGCTCCAATTCCAACTGCAGCAGTCGCTCCTGCTGTTCAAACGTGAGCGCGTTGCCGCGCGTCACTGACGCCTCTGACGGCACCTGCCTCGCAGGCGCTGCCCCGCCCAGCTTTTCCTGCAGCACACCCATTTCAAACAAAGTTAACAAAATAATCGTTTTTATTTCGTCTTTAAGCATCCCATCCCGCAGATTAATAGCATAATGCCCTGCTATTTCTACTAATTGATCCTTTTTACAGGAATCCAAAAACGTAGCACTAGGCGCTTCATAAAATGCAGCCAAGTCCATTTTAAGCACATAAATTCACCCCAGAGTAAGCCTCGCACTGATTAGACAGACATTACCAGCAAGCATTGCCCCAGGAAAGTTCCCTCTAACTGCCTAACCCACATCAATAGTGAGTGTAAGTGTTGGATGTGAAAACTAAAGTGAAACAAACAAAATAAGTGCACCAACAAAGGAAAAGGTGGCTGCAGGTGAGCAGGCTGTGGCGAGCAGAGACCAGGTGGGTGCAGAAGGCCTGATTTTTAAACCGTTTGGCCACGCCCCTGCCAGGTAGCATAGGCCATCTGGAGCAGCATGCTGGCCACCTGAGAAGAGGAGAGAGAGAGGCGGGGCCTGCTGCTGTAACCTCACCTGTGTGATACTGAATAAACCTCTGATCTGACTGCACTTCTGAATCATCGTCCTCTTTGACGTTTACACCAGAAAATGAACAATTCTTACACAACACTCAAAAAAATAAATAATATAATAATAATATATATAAAAATAATCTGACCGACTGGATTTGTGGCTGTAGTACCTGTGTGTGTCCAGCAGGTGACGCAGTGCTCCTGGTCTTTAAACAGCCCTGACACAGAGAGGACAGTATCAGAGCGTCTCATCCGCGTTTGGCCTTTTCACAGCAAATTTTCAACTTTGGAATAAACTCTGTGGAAGTTAAAGACAACTCTTTTAAAGTGTACAAGGAGGACCGTCAAATCTACTCCAAACTGGATATAAAGTTACCTTCTTTTTTTTTTTTTTGTAGATCATTGACCCGTTTATGTGTTAGACTGAACTTTTCTGGTGTAAAAACAGTACACCTAAAAAACAGTTTTTCACTGTTACCATTTAACACTACAATGTTGTTTATTTTATCACTGAGCAAATCTATATCACATCAAAATCAAAATCATTTTATTTATCCGTTAGGAACTTCATTTGCAGGAAAAAAGCCCCGGTGCAGGCACAGACTTTTTCTTTTGACTCTTTTTTTATTTCATCCATAAATTCTTTCTTCTTTTCTTTGTTTAATGGCGCTTGGCTGAGCAGCTGAAGGAGCAACACCGCCTCCTACTGGACTGGGCTGAGAAGTGACCCCTGCACAGAGCTGGATTTGTAAGTTCACAAAAATGGGCCTATATTCATCAGTTATTTATTTTCATGGTTGATAAAATAACAAAACATATATAAAATAATAAAGAGAAGTAGATTGTTATTGACCAGTATAAAAATACCAAATAAAATATGGACCAACAAGAATAATTTAGTATTTTACAATGCTAATAATATTCTTAAATGTCACCTTTTATGATTTTTTTGTATTTATTTTTTATCAACAGTGCAAAAGTTTTTGACAAAAGACCATTACACACAAGAAATATGAATCTGACTCTGTCATAAAAAAAAAAAAAAAAAGTTGAAGTGGAGGAAATAAAAGATTATAATTTCAAAGACAGGGATGAAGTGTTTTATCAGTTTGACAAATTCACATTCCAATGTCTGTGAGGTCAAAATGTTCACTAGAAATAAACCCTGCAGTGTTGTAGCTTTAAACCCCATCCTTAAAAGCAAACCAATAATAACACTTTCTTTTCTTTATTCATTAGTAAAATGTACACAGTGTAAAAGTTCATCAAAATAATACAAAAAGGCATTTGTTCATTTTGGAAAAAAATACATTTAAAGGCACAAAAGAACCCAGAGAGTGTGCTTCTCCTCTGGCAGTGCTCAGTTTGTCCTCTCAGTCCACAACAAATCAATATAGCAAAGTTAAACCAGGGCAGGCCATTTGTCCCAGGCCTCCAGAACGGAGGTGAGCAGGTGACAGTGGCTCAAGAGGAAGAGAGGTAATCCTATAACCGGAAGATAGGAGTCATAACTGTCAGTACTGCCACACCATTGGTCCATAACTGTCAGTACTGCCACACCACTGGTCCATAACTGTCAGTACTGCCACACCATTGGTCCATAACTGTCAGTACTGCCACACCATTGGTCCATAACTGTCAGTACTGCCACACCATTGGTCCATAACTGTCAGTACTGCCACACCATTGGTCCATAACTGTCAGTACTGCCACACCATTGGTCCATAACTGTCAGTACTGCCACACCATTGGTCCATAACTGTCAGTACTGCCACACCACTGGTCCATAACTGTCAGTACTGCCACACCATTGGTCCATAACTGTCAGTACTGCCACACCACTGGTCCATAACTGTCAGTACTGCCACACCATTGGTCCATAACTGTCAGTACTGCCACACCACTGGTCCATAACTGTCAGTACTGCCACACCATTGGTCCATAACTGTCAGTACTGCCACACCATTGGTCCATAACTGTCAGTACTGCCACACCATTGGTCCATAACTGTCAGTACTGCCACACCATTGGTCCATAACTGTCAGTACTGCCACACCACTGGTCCATAACTGTCAGTACTGCCACACCATTGGTCCATAACTGTCAGTACTGCCACACCACTGGTCCATAACTGTCAGTACTGCCACACCATTGGTCCATAACTGTCAGTACTGCCACACCATTGGTCCATAACTGACACCAGACAAAACAATAAAGTAGGCCCATACCATGTTTGTCTCCTCCTCCTCTCCCGTCCACATGCGCTGCTGCTGGTGAGCACCTGCGACCTCAGACCTGAGTGCGCTTGACCTCCGCGTAACAGCTCTGCACTGCGCCTCACCTCCGTGCCGCACCTCCTTGCCGCTCTGTTTGTGAGTGTGCCCGACCTCGGCGCCACATTTCTGCATCGCACCTTTGTGCCGCTTTGTCTGCGGCTCAACCTGACCTCCGGCGAGCGTTACCGGTGCACTGCTGCTGAGAGAGGAGCTGCTCTGCTCGAACAGGGGACGGCCCACAGGCAGCGGCAAACGCAGCAAAATGCAGTTTTAAAGGAAAACCTTGGTGATTATTGGCAAAGGTTGCAGGAAAGTTGCAGAGTATGGACAAAGCTGCAGGGTCACGCTGAATTCGCAGGGTTTGCTTGATTCTGTGTTAATAGTTGCGATCACAACATCGCGAAATCTTGGGACTGACGATTTGACAGAAATAGAGAGATTTCTTGTATACATGCATGTTGCTTGCTTAAATTTGGGAAAATAATTTCAAACTGGACATCTGTATGGCTTGTGAACTTTCAGTGGATCACATTTGTGCAGCTACAGCTTCTCTCCAGTGTGGGTTCTCATATGTTTTCTGAGTTTAGAGCTACTTGAAAACCCTTTCTTACAGATTAAACAGCTGTAAGGTTTCCCTCCAGTGTGAGTTCTCATATGTTTTTTGAGATTACCGTTAAGGGAAAATGCTTTCTCACAGATGGAACAGCTGTAAGGTTTCTCTCCATTGTGAGTTCTCATATGTTCTTTGAGATAACTCTTTTGGGCAAATGTTTTCTTACAAACTGAACAGCTGTACAGTTTCTCTCCAGTGTGACTTCTCATATGTACTTTGAGAGGAGAGCTAGCTGAAAACCCTTTCTTACAGACTGAACAGCTGTAAGGCTTCTCTCCAGTGTGAGTTCTCATATGTTCTTTGAGATGACCCTTTTGGGCAAATGTTTTCTCACAGACTGAACAGCTGTAAGGTTTCTCTCCAGTGTGAGTTCTCATATGTTCTTTGAGATAACTCTTTTGGGCAAATGTTTTCTCACAGACTGAACAGCTGTAAGGTTTTTCTCCTGTGTGAGTTCTCATATGTAATTTGAGATAAGAGCTAGTTGAAAACCCTTTCTTACAGAGTGAACAGCTATTGGGTTTCTCTCCAATGTGAGTTTTCATATGTTCTTTGAGATGACCCTTTTGGGCAAATGTTTTCTCACAGACTGAACAGCTGTAAGGTTTTTCCCCAGTGTGAGTTTTCATATGTATTTTGAGATAAGCCTTTTTGGGAAATGTTTTTTCACAAACTGAACAGTTGTAAGGTTTCTCTCCAGTATGAGTTTTTATATGTTCTTTGAGATAACTCTTTTGGGCAAATGTTTTCTCACAAACTGAACAGCTGTAAGGTTTTTCTCCTGTGTGAACTGTCAGATGTTCTTTGAGATAAGAGCCACATGAAAAGCTTTTCTTACAGACTGAACAGCTGTAAGGTTTGTCTCCAGTGTGAGTTCTCATATGTTTTTTGAGACGAGTCTTTTGGGAAAATGTTTTCTCGCAGACTGAACAGCTGTAAGGTTTCTCTCCTGTGTGAGTTCTCAAATGGTCTTTGAGATTACCCTTAAGAGAAAATGTTTTCTTACAGACTGAACAGCTGTAAGGTTTCTCTCCAGTGTGAGTTCTCATATGTTCTTTGAGATTACCCTTAAGAGAAAATGTTTTCTTACAGACTGAACAGCTGTAAGGTTTCTCTCCATTGTGAGTTCTCATATGTATGTTGAGTGTACTTGTATAAGCAAATGTTTTCTCACAGACTGAACAGCTGTAAGGTTTCTCTCCAGTATGAGTTCTCTTATGTAATTCGAGATCACTCTTTTTAGTAAATATTTTGGTACAGACTGAACAGTTGTAAGGTTTATCTCCTGAGTGAATCATACTATGTCTTTCAAGATAACACTTCAGCACAAATGATTTCCCACAGATTGAACAGCTGTAAGGTTTCTCTTCTGAGTGAAGCGTTGTGTGTCTTTGTAAACTCTGTTTAGTTGTGAATCTCTTTTTACAAACAGAGCACTCATGTTTTTTGGCTTTACCTCCTACATCAGTTCCTGATTTGTCACCATCTTTTACAGTGTCACCAGTCTCTGGTGCAGACTTGTATTTGGTGAACAGACCTGAGTTTTGTGCAGCTGTACTTCTGTCTTTTATCTGGACTTGGTTGTAGTCGTCTCCATCAGCCTCTGTCTCCATCTGTTGAGTTGAACTGCTGGCTGGAGGTTCCCAGTCTTCATCATTGTCAGTGTCAGAAGAGTTGTCAGTTTGTTCCTCAGTCTCTGAGTGTAAATGTCCATGTGGGTCTAAGCTGGTGTCTGCTTCTGCTCGTCCACAGTCCTCTCCCTGTGTTTCCTCTCTGTGCTCAGTTTGTCTTTGTTGAAGTGAGGACTGTGCTTCACTCTTTACAGAGACAATAATGAACTCTGGGAGCTGCTCTTCCTCCTGTTTGATGCTCTGTTCCTCTGGTTCCTCTTTAGTTTGTGGTGTCTCTGTGATTTCCTGGTTCAGACTGAGGTCATGACTGCAGGAGTAATTCTGGACATCTGCAGGAGAAAATGTAAAGATCACACAATTAAACCACTGATTATTATTTACAGAGGCCAGGGCGCTGGAGTCTGTCCCAGCTACGGCACGAGACAGGCACATCAGCACTGACAGACTGTAGATGCATCTTTAGAAATCTTTTGAAATATTGCACAGTTCATTCATTCATCCTCTTCATGTTCTTCCAGTTACGGGTCACGGGTACTGGAGCCTGTCCCACAGGCTTTAGGCAAGGAACGTCCTGGACAGAGACTCGTTAGTCTCAGGGCTGACACAGAGACACTGACATTTGTTAGGATTTAGTCGTGTCATTCTTTTTAGTTTTAGTCTAGTTTTAGTCAACCAATTGTCATACAAATGTAGTTGACTAAAACTCCAAAAGATTTAGTCAACCAAAATATTTATTTTTCTTCTTTAAACTTATTACCTCTGCCAAAGTTGGAGGTTATGTGTTTGGCGGCATTTGTTTGTCTGTTTGTTTCTTGGCAACTGTCACGGTCCCTTCCTCGTTGTGGCCGTACTGTGTATTTATGTATCTGTGTGCAGGTGAAGCCCTGGGAGGACCTGGCTGTGCGTGCGTCAAGGGCCCGACGCACTGCGCGTATAAAAGACCCGCCTACAGCCGGCCGCGCGCTCTCTCCGCTCCCAGGCCAACACCTGCGCCCGCAGCACCTCGCCTTTGCTTTATCTTTTCGTTTAGCTTTACTTTATTCCATATGGCACCCGCTATACCTTACACACAACCAGGCACCTGCTTACACCACTGACTCTACAGACAGTCATACTCCATGGTTAGTTTATTTTGTTTTAACTTGGTTAATTTTTCTGTAAATAAATATTCATTATTGGCCTGATTTGCTACTTGGCGTTGTTTTTGTTATAGCCGTGAGCCGGGTTATGACAGATTGGGGGCTCGTCCGTTTAGACCTAGGTTTGGTTGTTTTTTGTTGGGTGTTTGGGCGCGAAATGGTGAGTTGGTTTTGGGGTGAAAGAGCACCCCGGTGACGTCATTCTGACGTGGTGGCGGAAGGATCCTTTGGGTGCATGTTCCTGTTTGCAAAAGGGGGACGGTGCATCTTCGTTTGTTGGCCGGGAGTGGAGGAGTTTTTTTTTCTCCCCAACATCAGTTAATCGAGGTGAGTAAAGTGTTGGCAGACGCACCTTGTCCTATCGTTTACAGGCCTGTGTCCCGGTCAGGTATAGAGGCGCTGCTCCTTTGGGCTTCGCCTGTTTGTTTTGTTTGTGTAGTGTCGCGGGGACGCGGCTAGTGTTTGCTGCGCAAGCAGTAATCTCGGGAGCACGTCCGCGGTGTTTTGGGGGTCGTCTGTATAGATTGCCTTACGAACCCGCTGGTTTTCAGTGCATAATAACCCGCCGTTGAACTGCGTGAAGACTAGGGGTTGAGCTTGTTGGTAGGTAAGTTTTGGTTAGGTAGGTAAGTTAGCGGGGCATTTGGTCTGCCGCTGTTTGTCTGGTGTTTGTGGTCAACGCTTTATCTGACTTTGATTACTGCTTTGTTGGTGGTGCGGAGACATCATGGTAAATGTACCGGAGTTTTTTAGTTCTCCCTCAGTGGATTTTTTAGATGAGTGTACGAAGGAGCAGTTGCTTGAAATTGGGAGGCATTATGACATCGAAATTGATAGTAAGCGACTTAAAGAAAATGTGAAGGCCATATTATTGACTAATTTGATAGAGAAAAGGGTTTTTGTTGATAAGTCACCTGTTGCTGCACTTGGTGCCACTTCGTTACCACCCGGCTTGACGTTTGAGCAACAGAAGGAGTTACTTATGCTGCAGTTTGAAATTGAAAGGGTAAAGTTGGAGTCGATTAGGGAGAGTAGCAGACAAAATGATGCCGTTGTGCGCTCTCTCTCAGGGTCCTCTGACAGTACTGCTGACACCTTTGACGTTATTGGTAACTTGCGCCTTTTGCCTAAGTTTTCGGAGAGTGATCCCGATTCATTTTTCCCTATTTTTGAGCGTTTAGCTGAGTCGCGTAATTGGAACGATTCTGCGCGCACCATGCTCTTGCAGTGCGTTTTTGTGGGCCGTGCTCAGGAGGTTTTTTCTGCATTGTCTGCATCGGATAGCCAGGTTTATGTTAAGGTGAAGGCTGCTGTTTTGAAAGCATACGAGCTTGTGCCTGAGGCATATCGACAGCGGTTTAGGGCGTGCAGGAAAGCCACGGGGCAGAGCTATTTAGAGTTCGCGCGGGAGTTGAGGATGCACTTTACGCGCTGGTGCTCGGCTGCAAAGGTCACAGATTATGAGCGCCTTTGTGAATTAATTATTTTGGAACAGCTGAAGAATTCAGTGCCGGACGCGGTAGCAACGTATATCTGTGAACAAAAGGCAGAAACTGCAGCTGTGGCCGCGGCATTGGCTGACGATTATATCCTAACACATAAATCCCAATTTCTGCATGGTAATGGGCACAACGCAGTTGACGTGCGAGGCGAGTGCCGAGCAGGTCCCGTGCGGCATTTTGATAAGCCTTCTGGTTGTCGTAATGAAACTAAAGTGTGTAACTATTGCCATGAAAAAGGTCATTGGAAATCGGATTGTCCAGTTTTAAAATCTAAGAATAAACAGTCACAAGCGAAGGTGAAACCTGCCGCGTTAGCCGCCCCTGTTGCCTGTAATGGACGGGTTAATTTTGAGAGCGCTGAATCTGCCTTGTTTGAACCAAATGTGCTGGCGTCGTATGCTCCTTTTATTAGGGAAGGTTTTTTGTCGTTGGCAGGGGGCGAGAAGACCTCGATCAAAATTCTGAGGGACACGGGAGCGTATGATTCCTATGTGGTGTGTTCTGTATTGCCGTTCTCGTCCAGCACTGCTACAGGCGAATACATACTCAGTCGAGGCATGGGTTTGACAGTGTTGCCTATTCCGTTACACAAAATGAATTTGGAATGTGAGCTTGTGCGGGGTGAGGTGTCTGTGGGCGTGCGGCCGGCGTTGCCAATAGACGGCATTCATTTCATTCTGGGCAATGGCTTGGCGGGCAGCCGTGTTTGGTCAGATGCACCTCTCTTCGCACAAAGCCGGCTCACCTGTCTGTAGCATGACTGTGTTAGCCTCACCTGTGGTTACACCGTCTCCGCCTCCTGGGGTGGTTTCGGCTTGTGCAGTTACGCGTGCCATGCGTAAAGCTGAATTGGATGTAGTTTCAGACAGGGAAGATGTTGTTTTGACCGTGGCAGACTTTCCTTTGAACGTGTCCCATGAGGAGTTGGTTCAGGAGCAGCGTAACGATCCGTCGTTGGTGTGTGCTTTTGGTCTTGCGGTCCCTGAGGCAGAAATAGCGAGCATGGCAAGTGGGTACTTTGTGCAAAAGGATTTGTTGTTCAGAAAGTGGACGTCTTTGGGCGAATGCGTGCATAATGTTGCCTTTCAACTTGTGGTCCCGTCGAAATTCCGCATTGCTGTCCTTAGAGTTGCACATAATGACACGGGTCACTTTGGTGTGCGGAAAACATATTTGAGTCTTCTCAAACATTTCTTCTGGCCACGGGTTAAAAAGGACGTGTCTGCATTTATTAAAACATGCCACGTGTGCCAGCTGACGGTAAAACCAAATCAAACAATTAAACCGTCGCCATTACATCCTATTCCAGCAGTGAATGAGCCTTTTGAGTATTTGCTCGTAGACTGCGTGGGTCCGTTGCCGAGTTCTAAATCTGGCTGTAAATATCTGCTTACAGTAATGTGTCAGAGCACTCGTTATCCGGCTGCGTATCCTTTGCGGTCTATCACAACGAAGGCTGTTGTTAAAGCGCTGTCACAGTTTATATCAGTGTTTGGGATCCCTAAAGTGATCCAAAGTGATCGTGGTTCCAATTTCTCGTCCCACATGTTTGCGCAGGTCCTAAAAATCCTGGGGATTCAACACAATCAGTCCTCTGCGTATCATGCTCAGAGTCAAGGAGCGCTTGAGCGGTTTCACCAGACTTTGAAGTCCCTTCTGCGCGCTTATTGCACTGAGCTGGGTAGGGACTGGGAAGAGGGTCTCCCCTGGCTTATGCTGGCAGCCAGGGAAGCGGTACAGGAGAGTACGGGTTTTAGCCCGAATGACCTTGTTTTTAGCCACGCTGTGCGGGGTCCTTTAGCGGCGTTAAAGGGTCAATTTGTGGACACAGATCCGCCTAAAAACTTGATAGATTTCAGTTAATGGTTTTCGTCATCGTCTGTATTTAGCGGGTTGAATGGCCAAAGAGAAATTGGAGCATTCTCAGGAAAAAATGAAAAACGTTTATGACCGTAGAGCGGAGCGCCATGAGTTTAGTCCTGGTGACCAGGTGCTCGCCCTTACACCTGTGGTGGGCTCCCCTTTCCAGGCTAAATACGCAGGTCCTTATACTGTTACGGAGAAAACTTCTGACTTGAATTATTTAATTGCGACTCCTGGTAAAAGAAAGTCAACTCAACTTTGTCATGTGAATTTGCTAAAACCTTATTATCAGCGCGCTCCGGATGGCGGTATTGGGCTTTTGGGTTCTGTGCGTCCAGCTCTGGCTGTTTCCCTGGCTGCTGTGCTGAAGGACAGTGTTCCGGAGCCTGATGATAGTCTGTTATGTGGCCGTTTAAGAAACTCGGAGGCCTTACGTGAGCTGGACCATTTGCTGTCCCACTTGTCTGAGTCGCAGCGCAGTGAATTATCCAGGTTGATGAGGAAATACCCTGTTTTGTTTGGGGATGTTCCATCTCGGACCACCTGGATAGAGCACGATATAGACGTTGGGGACGCCCAGCCCATTAAGCAGCGTTTCTATCGCATGGGGCCTGAAAAGTTAAAGTATCTTGACATCGAAGTTGATTATATGCTTAAAAATGATATTGCAGTGCCTTCTTCCTCCAGCTGGGCCTCTCCCTGTATTCTGGTCCCTAAGTCCGATAACACGCCCCGGTTTTGCACGGACATGCGTAAGGTTAACTCGGTGACCAAAGCAGACTTGTTTCCCGTTGCCTCGCATGGACGATTGCATTGACCGGGTGGGGTCGGCCAATGTATGTGTCCAAATTAGACCTGTTAAAGGGTTATTGGCAAGTGCCGCTATCTAAGCGTGCGCGGGAGATCGCGGCATTTGTCACGCCCTCCGGCCTTTATTCTTACACCGTCATGCCATTTGGTTTGAAGAACGCTCCCGCTACATTTCAGCGACTTATGAATATGGTGGTGGCTGGATTGAAGGGTTGCTCAGTTTACCTGGACGACTTAGTAATTTACAGTGACACCTGGCATTCCCATTTGCAGCGTCTCCAAGCTTTGTTTGAGCGGCTCGCTGACGCGCGTCTCACCATCAATTTGGCTAAATGCGAGTTCGCCAGGGCAACCGTGACTTACCTGGGTCGCGTTGTGGGTCAGGGTGAAGTGGCCCCGGTACATGCGAAAGTGGTTGCTGTTGCCGAGTTTCCGCGGCCAACTACTAAAAAGGAGCTGCAGCGTTTTCTAGGACTGGTGGGGTACTACAGGAGTTTTTGTAAGAACTTCTCCACTGTGGTGTTCCCTTTGACCGAACTTCTGAAGGCTAAAGCTAAATTTGTTTGGTCTTTTGAATGTCAACAGGCTTTTGATAATGTCAAATCTTTGCTTTGTTCCCACCCCGTGTTGTCAGCTCCCTGTTTTGGCAGGCCGTTCATGCTTCACGTGGATGCCAGTCAGGTGGGAGCTGGGGCGGTACTACTCCAGGAGGATGACCGGGGCGTGGCCAAGCCTGTCTGCTTCTTTTCTAAGAAATTTAACAGACACCAGGGTAATTACTCTGTAATTGAAAAGGAGGCCTTGGCATTAATCTGGGCGATACAGCATTTTGAGGTTTACGTGGGGGGATCTACTCCCCTTGTGGTTTATACTGACCACAACCCCCTAACCTTCCTTAGTTCTCTACGGTGCCCAAACCAGCGACTGATTAGATGGTCTTTATTTTTGCAGGCATATGACCTCGATATTAGACATATCAAAGGTCATGATAATATTATGGCTGGTGCATTGTCGCGAGCACCTTTGGAGTAGTCTATGCCCTATTGCTTTTGCCCTGGTGCTTTTGTTCCGTGTCTCTCCTTCTCATCTCCTCTAGGCGCCAGAGTGGTTGAGGATGGCTGTGGACGGGGTTCTCACCATGGTGGCAGTGGTGGCACTCTATTGTTCTGTGGTAATTATACACTTTGGCACTTGTTTCGTGTTTTCTTGTTTATTTTGTGACACGGTGGTTCATGGGGAGAATCCCCGTCTTTATGAGGGGGGGTGTCACGGTCCCTTCCTCGTTGTGGCCGTACTGTGTATTTATGTATCTGTGTGCAGGTGAAGCCCTGGGAGGACCTGGCTGTGCGTGCGTCAAGGGCCCGACGCACTGCGCGTATAAAAGACCCGCCTACAGCCGGCCGCGCGCTCTCTCCGCTCCCAGGCCAACACCTGCGCCCGCAGCACCTCGCCTTTGCTTTATCTTTTCGTTTAGCTTTACTTTATTCCATATGGCACCCGCTATACCTTACACACAACCAGGCACTTGCTTACACCACTGACTCTACAGACAGTCATACTCCATGGTTAGTTTATTTTGTTTTAACTTGGTTAATTTTTCTGTAAATAAATATTCATTATTGGCCTGATTTGCTACTTGGCGTTGTTTTTGTTATAGCCGTGAGCCCGGTTATGACAGATATTACTAAAAAGCTTAAGGATTTGGATGAAATTTTCAGGAAGTATCACAAATGGAATAAGAAACAAGTGATTACATTTTGGGGGTGATCCAGATCACCATCTGGATCCAAGAACTCTTAAAGGATTCTTTACTATTGGGAGATGGGGCTAATTTTCCCATTAGAGCTTCTAACTCAGGTTCCTGCCACCCGTGGACTGCGGTCTGGTTCCGGAGCTCACAAGGCCCATGTCCCGACTTTAGAGCCTTTTCGCACTGAGCTGAAGTTATCACCAAGCCAGGACTATGGACTATAGCAGTTATCGAATATGGACTATTCCTTTTATGCCAGGATTAAAAGAATCTGGGTGAAGACGTCTGTGGGGTTAGGTTTGGAAACCTTTATCAGCCTCAGCAGGCTACAGCCCACAAACAAACACTGTTCTCTGAATTCATTTGGACTTTAAAAAGCACAAGTCTCTAATGTCACGTTTTCTGGTCTTTACTTTACACAGGTGAGCAAAGCGCCAATGAGGCGTGAATGGACCGAGTTTTCGTGCATATTAATTAGCCGCTGATATGCGCATTTATCCAGTAATATTGCTGCTCTCCCCTGCATCATTCACATAAGAAATATTTTAAATATTGTTATCCAAATACTGAGCCTGGAGGAAAGGGGCAGTCTTTATAAATCCATCTCCAATATGATCTGAGTCTGACACAGTTCAAACATCAGCTGCTGTTAAAGTGGAAATGATAAATGTTTCTCTGACAGAAATAAGCATTGTACATGTTTTAATAACCCAGATTAAATGCATAAATAACATTGTAATATAGCCTACTTATTATTTTTATATATGTTATGTCTGGACTCCAGCAGGGTACAACGTTAATTCTGCAGACCCCGAGCATTTTTTTTTTTTTCTTCAGAAGTTTCAAGTCTTCTCTGTCCGCACACATTAACTAAAGTGAAATTATTTCCATTTCTTTAGTGTCCAAAAGTGGTTGAATCATTCACCCAGACAGGCGTGATTGATGCCAGTAGACAGAACACTAAGCAACAAGATTACTGAAGTGAATTTGTGAGCAACAAGATTACTAAAGTGAATTTGTGAGCAACAAGATTACTAAAGTGAATTTGTGGGCCCAATCTCTAACAAAAAATTACCAGTTTCAATATTTGTGGATTTTCAGTTTGGATATTTCTTTTAAAAATAGTGTCCAACCTATCTAAGGTTTTGGCATCATCAAAACCTGGAACGTGAATGCAACCTATTGTTCAGGTCTGCCTAAGGCCCTTGTACCACATGTGCCAAGAACCGGACTTGGCCCTAATTGGTGACTCTGAATCGCCCCCTAGTGGAGAGTGAATGATTGTCTGTCAGTGTCTGTGTCAGCCCTGTGACGAGCTGCACACTGTCCAGGAAGTACCTCGCCTAAAGCCCAAAGTTACTGGGATAGGGTCCAGTACCCAGGACCCTAAGAGGCAAAGGCAGAAGACGATGAATGAATAACTTTGAGTTTGCAGTTATATCGACATTGCTTCAGTCTATAAAACCTTAACCATTTTCTTATGACGATTAGCTTCAACCTGCAGGTACAACATTAAGGTGCATTGTCATTTCTGAACCGCACATACACAGAACTCGAGATGCATCCAGTCCCTACGCACGCACGCACAAAAGAATGGTTTGTCTCTACTCTGACGACGTGTATGATGAGGAAACTGCTCTTTCTTACAGACTGAACAGCTGTAAGGTTTCTTTTCAGTTTGAACTCTTGTGTGTACTGCCAATTCATATTTAGTAGTAAATCACTTTTTACAAAAAGAGCACTCGTATTTTTTAGCTTTAGTTCCTACTTTTTCACCATCTTTTACAGTGTCACCAGTCTCTGGTGCAGACTTGTATTTGGTGAACAGACCTGAGTTTTGTGCAGCTGTACTTCTGTCTTTTATCTGGACTTGGTTGTAGTCGTCTCCATCAGCCTCTTGTCTTTGCAGTGAGGACTGTGCTTCACTCTTTACAGAGACAATAATGAACTCTGGGAGCTGCTCTTCCTCCTGTTTGATGCTCTGTTCCTCTGGTTCCTCTTTTATTTGTGGTGTCTCTGTGATTTCCTGGTTCAGCCTGAGGTCACGACTGCAGAAGTAATTCTGGACATCTGTAAGAACAAATGTAAAGATCACACAATTAAACCACTGATTATTATTTACAGAGGGCAGGGACTGGAGTCTGTCCCAGCCACAAAGTTAGCGCTGCAGTCTGCACATCACACTGCGCTGTTCGTTTAGGCCAGGAGTGTCAAACTCAATCGGAGCTGGGGCCAAAATTAGAAAACCAGTCTTGGTCGTGGGCCGAATAAGAGAATTGAATAAATAATAAAGCCAGCCTACTGTATTTTTGTTCTCAGTTAGGCTTTTTAACATAGAATAATACTTCCCCACAGAACTACAGGTGTAGATTTGTGGTTTTAACGGGCTTTGTAGTTTTGTTTTAAATCAGAACTTGGAACTCAACAAATAACAACAAATAGGCCACAGACTACTGACTAACACTGGCCAATGATTTATTAAGTATTATTTACTGCCACAGTTACCCAACTCCTCATATAAGACAGGTGTTTTCATCAGGTCCACTCTGTTTTACTGTGACAGTGGGTGCTACCAGCAGATAAATATTTAGGTGCATGTCATGCCCCTCATGTAAGCCCAGCACAACTTTAAGCTGAGTCAGCTCCTACACACAAACACGTATTGTAGACTTATTTAACATTTATTGAGCAAACTACTGTCCACCTCTCTGTCCTCTGCAGGACACAGTGTGAGCAGGATGATACCTCTTTCTGGGCAGGTTTAGCTCGCTGTGTGTTAATGAGTGCATTAGAGCACAAGTAGCGACAGAGAGAAAGGAAAAAGAGCGACGGAGGGCAGTGCTGTGAATGAACTTAGACAACTCTCTGTTGATAACTTGGTTTTACTGACACAACTTGGTTTTCTGTTTTTAAAGACGTACGGTTTGTAAAGGAGATGTTCTTACACTGCTGTGCGGTTGGAGCGTGTTTTTATTACTGCTACATGAGCTCAACAAACAAAGTGTAGAGCGTTTACAGAGAGTCCCAGTGTTTAAGAAGCTCCTGCTCTCACTGACCCCTCTTTGCCCATTTCTTTTGTGGAAAGTTAAATTTCCTGTTGGAGAATCCTTCACTCTCTCTCTGCTCCTGCGGCTCGTTAAATGCCGCTCGCTAAAACAGCGGGGGAGGGGCAGTGTCGGCGCACAGCGGCGCCGCTTCTGCAATGCATTATGGGAGATGTAGTTCAAACAGATCGAGCACAATATATCAGCCTGCCATTATTAATATAAAATGAAAATGATCTCGCGGGCCAAAAGAAATTATCCTGTGGGCCACATTTGGCCCGCGAGATAATTTCCAATTTATATGCCGCACTCAACTTGTTTGCATTGTAAGAACATCTCCTTTACAAACTCCGTCTCCAAAAAGAAGCTACAGACAGCAGCAGTTTAAAAAAAGCCTGTCAGTAAAGCCAAGTTATCAGGCTGAAGAGTTGTCTAAGTTCATTCACGGCACTGCCCTCCGTCGCTCATTCCTCGTCACTACTTGTGCTCTAATGCAACTCATTAACAACACACAGCGAGCTAAAGCTGCACAGACAGAGACCCGCTCCATGCTGCGTCCTGCAGAGGACACAGAGGTGGACAGTGGTTTGCTCTGTAAAAGTACAGTAGGTCTGTGTTTGTATGGAGTCGCTGACTCCTCTGCAGGATTAAAGTTGTGCTAGGATGATATTTATTCACCAAAGGGGTATGGCATGCACCTTAATATTTATCTGCTGGTAGCACCCACTGTCATAGTAAAACAGAGTGGACCTGGTGAAAACACCTGTCTTATATGAGGAGTTAGGCAAATAATACTTCATAAATGAATAATTGGTCAGTGTTAGTCTGAGTCTGAGGCCTATTTGTTATTTGTTGAGTTCTAAGTTCTGATTTAATACCAAGCCCCTTAAAACCACAAATCTACATTTGTAGTTCTGTGTGGATGTATTACTCTGTATGAAAAGGCCTATTGTAGCCTAACTGAGAACAAAAATACAGAGGCTGGCTTTATTATTTATACAATACTCTTATTCGGCCCGCAACCAAGACTGGTTTTCTAATTTTGGCCCAAGCTCTGATTGAGTTTGACAGCCCTGGTTTAGGCCAAACTGTTGTCACATCTAAATGAAGGCATTACGAAGGTAAACAGACTCCTTTCTCTGTGATTATTAGTGTTTTCGGCCTCTGCATAGTCCCCACAGTCACTATTTAAACTTCTGTAGGCGCTAGCATTAGCCACAAAGCTGCTGCAGATCTTGGAGGATGCCATTTCCACTGAAGTTTCTTATAGATACAGCCTCTTTTGACATTGTTCAAGGTACTAAAAAAAAAAAAAAAAAAATTTAAAAAATGTATTTGTTTTTTCGCCCAGCCCTACTGCAACACTACTACTACTGCAGGAGTTTGTGTTTTGGTTTGCAGCATTTTATGTAAAACATAAAATTGGCCGGATCACGTGACTAAGTCCGATCAATCCAATCATTTAAAAAATTCTTGATCGGGATCGGGCCATCCCTAATATTTATATACCATTAAGAGGAAACAGATGGGTCATGGTGGGGTTTTTGGTAAATAATATCCATCAGAAAATCTCTGAGAGGGTCCTGAGGTGTGATTAAAATATTGTAACCCTATTGTAATATGAGCTCTATTGTAAGTAGGTTTTTAATATTGTTTTTCCACCTAGTAAAGTGGCTCAGTGGCGACCCCTGGAAAATCAAATTACATTAGGAGATAGGAGGGTACACTTATCCATCATGTGACCCTGAGTAAAACGTCTATGAGGACCACACCCATCTCCAACCATTTTAGCAGAGCCACAGCACAAACTTGTGAAATAATGCTGCATTTATGATACATCGGAATCTTCGAAAATTTGATCTCCAACTTGGAAAAATGGCCTTGAACACCTTTTTGGGTCAGGATTTTTGCTCAGAAACTCGGGCGAAAGTGTTAGACTCCGAGCTCCCGAGTTGACGTCACAATCCTGGAGACTCCCTCTGTGACAGGAGCACAGTGTGGTTACTAACGGGGAAAGTCTTTTTAAACAAGAGATCTCACACTTGTGTGCAAAAATATACTTATCTTTGTTTAATGAATGAAGTTATCAGTGATACAGCTCTGCAAAAACATCTTTGACTGTTTATTTATCACTGAACGACCAAAATAAAAATAGAAACATCCCATGATATAACTCTGTACCACATCAAGCAGTTCTAATGATGTATTTATTTGTTCAGTATTCAACAACATGGAAATGCAAATATTCTTTTGTTGTTATTGTGAGGATCCTCATGTTTTTCGAGCTGATCTCATGAACGGACATTTTTCTGAAGTCGGCTTTTTAAAGTCAGAACTTCCAAGATTCCGATGTATCATGAACACAGCATTAGTCATACGCTTCAAATCCAGCCATGGTTTGGTGATGCAGCCGTCCCAATAAAGCGTGTCCTTCTGCGGTCGCAAGGGCTGTGAGGGCCCTTTATCACTGCCTGCAGTTTTAATTCTCTTTTTTACACATGGTTCTTTCACCAAGAGAGGAAGACAGAGGCCTCCCAGAAGAATGTTTCACAGACAGATTTACTCTTCTCTCCCTCCCCCAGCAGTGAACCAGGACGTGAGGGCCTCTGATACTTAACAAAAACCAGAACTTTGCACCAGTTCACAAAATCAACTAAACTTCAACAATATCACTGCTGTATAATTAAGAATGTGTAACATTATTTTAGAAAATATCTTTTCTGAACCTAAACATTAAAACTATTTGACTGATGGAGTATTTTCAGACGAGAGGGAGTTTCATTTGTTTTGGATTGTATGTGGGTTTTAAAGAGAAATTAGAGTCAAGCAGAGGCCGAGATATAACTGTTCTGAGAGCAGTTTTATCAAAACATACTTTTTACTTCTACTTGAGTAATATTATTGTGAAGTAACAATCCTCTGACCTGAGTACAGTTTTTACAGCTTAAATACTGACTGTGGAGACTCTGCAGACGCTAAAACACTCATCACAGAGAAAGCCTCGTTAGCGCCGCACAGAGAGAACAGTAAAGCTCCCAGAATCCCCCGCGCACTGAGGTCTGCCCCGAGCACTGACTGTAGAAGTAAAGAGAACCAACCTGCTCTGTGGACCAGGACTCGTGGGCTCAGAACAGAGTCCAGGAGCTGCTGTTTTCTCTCGTTCTCCTCTTTTGAGCGACACAGTTCCTCCTCATACTCCGCTATTGTTCTTTCAAACTGCATTTGGCCTTTAGACATTTTTACAAACTGGTTTTAGCTTTAGCTCAGAGCTTAACACCGCTAACACAGCTCTGCTGGATCTGCTCCTTCCGTAATTTCGTTCATCTTCTTTGTTTAATGGCGCTTGGCTGAGCAGCTGAAGGAGCAACACCGCCTCCTACTGGACTGTGCTGAGAAGTGACCCCTGCACAGAGCTCCATTTGTAAGTTCACAAAAATAAAAAGAACATGGATCTTCAAGTTAGGAGTAGAGACAAGGTCACATCAAGTGGTGGTTTTGAGTAGATTCATGTACAAATACTGCATCCCGTAGGAGCAAATGGTCACTGAGAAAAAGAAATTCCTGTTCTTTATAGCTGCTGCCTCCTTCCCTTCCAGCTCATGCACATACGTCACTGATCACTTACACATGGCAGGGTACAGACAAACAGCCTAAAAAAACTATACCAGGGAAAGAGCTCAGCCGACCTCTTGACCGTTCTAATGGAAAGCACATGTGACGTAGAAGTTCATACACACAGAAAAATAAAAACATTGTTCAGTACTAAAATAGGAGGAATATCAAAATGACATATATATATATATATATATATATATATAATAGAAGTATTTTGTTATTTTATTGTAAAATTAGTAAATTAAATTTGGACCAATGAATAATTTAAATATTTTAGATTGATTTGATTCTAAATTGACATTAATCATTCATAAATGTCACCTTTTAATATTTTTTGTATTTATTTTTATCAACAGTGCAACAGTTTCTGACAAAAAGACCATTACACACAACAAACACTAATTAACAAGTGGGACATTAGTGGGATGCTGCACAAACTCTCTCACTGTAAAACCAAAAGTGGGACATGTTTTTCCTGCTCTTTGGATCGACCTGTCCCTCCTGCGTTAAAGGGAGGAAATAAAAGATTATAATTTCAAAGACAGGGATGAAGTGTTTTATCAGTTTGACAAATTCACACTCCAATGTGGATTTAGAAATAAACTGTCATGGGGTTGCGAGGCACAAGGGAAAATGAGTGGTAATAAAAATTAAGATAAAAACCAAACTAAGAGAAAATGTACAAAAGTTGAAAATCCAAAATAAAAAAAGACTGAGGACAAAACCAAAGAACAAACTATAAATACAAAAATCAGAGCAAAATCCAAAACTTACTAAGACCAGGACAAGACAATGACACTGGAAACTCAGGAAACACAGACGTAGACAATGACACCACCAGAAAACGGCGAGAACACAGAGTTTAAATACACACAGGGACAATGCACAGGTGAAACATTTTAGGCCGGGGCAGGCAACCACAGGAGGGCAGGAAGTAAAACAGAAAAACACAAGTATTAACTAGACATCAAAATAAAACACAAGGGAAACAAGACATGGACACAGACAGGACCAGGACATAAACCCTACAGTGTTGTAGCTTTAAACACTATCCTTAAAAGCTAAACCAATGATAGCACTTTCTTTTCTTTATTCATTCGTAAACTGTACTTTATGTAAAATGTTCTTGTTGCTAAACTGACTTCCTTAATCAAAATAATACAAAAAAGCATTTGTTTATCTTGGAAAAATGTCCATTTAAAGGCTCCAAAGAACCAGAGCTCAGTTTTTCCTTTCAGACCAGAATAAATCAATATAGCAAAGGGGAAACCTGACCATTTGTCCCAAGACTCCGGATCAGGGTAAGGGGGGGGTAACAGTGGCTCAAGAGCAGAAATCCTATCACTGGGGGGCGCTCTTGAGCAAGGAAGGAGTGAGATGCGTCTTCTGAGAGCTCCGACAGCCAAATCATTTAAAAAGTGTGGACAATCGTATTAAACAGATGTATAATGGCCAGAAAGAATAAATAGCCGTGACCAAAAATGACCTACAAAAAGCTATTGCTAATCTCGAAGCTACATCCGCATCGCTAAATAACACTGTAAAGGAAATCGAAAGAGCAGCTACTTCTCACTCAGACAACATAAGCAAGCAACAAGCCAAGCTCAACCAAAAGTGTGAGGACTTAGAAGGGAGATCACAAAGACATAACATCAAAAACCTCTTATTCTCGTGTCTCAGGTCTGTGGATTTTACACAGGGAGGGCAGTATTTTGGTGGACAGTGTTGTGGAACTAACAGAGAAAGTCCTTCAGTTTTGACCTGTGTTTCAAAAGCAGATTATTGTTTTAGATTTTACAAAACTCTGTGTGTGGTGTTGCGTTATCATGAACAGATGTGGAAAACAAACAGCTGTTATTATCACAAACTGTTTTATTGGTCTAAAATACAGAAACAGTCTGGCGAAACTGGTTTCTTGAACATTCAGGTTGTTCTCAGTGTTTGTCCAGAAAGAGGCTGTGGACAGACGACAGTAACAGTGAAAGCATGTCTTTATTTAAGTTCATTAAAGTGTCCGTCCTTTACACACAGCTGTCCTACAGATGATCACACAGCTGCAGTAGTGCTTGGTTTGGTTTTCTGTGGGGGCTCCGGCCAATCAAGTGGGAGGAGCTAAGGTCTCTCTTCTGAAAAACAATGAAAAACAACAATGAGACACCTACAAACTAAACTCAAGTCAGCACCTGTTAACAAGTTTGTAAGATCTGTGAAAGTGGTTCAGCACCACTGACCTGAGCGGGGACCTCAGAAATAGTCACCACAGGTAAACAGAGAAAAGTCATTCTCTGCTTAATTTAGTTTTTCTCATTCACTCATACTTAGTTAAAATGAGATTACCCACTGACTGCTGTGTCCTGTCAGCCCAGGTCATCAGCTGCTGGACTAAAACCCATGCGACCAGCAGTGACAGGGTTTAACCCAGCACTGATATTTGTGTAAAACACAGATAATGAACTGCACTTAGACATACAAATGTAACTTTCACCTGAAGTTAAACAGCCTCCAGAGGGCGCTGCTGAGCCCTGGGACACTGAGGGGCAGGAGGCTAAAGCCTGGATCTATTATTAGGTCTGGAAAATGAGTGGGGTCCTGTTATTTTCAATGGCACAACACGCTGAAAAAGTTTTCTGTTTTCCAGGTTATTTCTGTGCTGTGGCCCTCACAAACATTAAAATGTTGTTTTTAGCTTATAACAGAGAAAAGTCCATGATTTAATATTAAAAGATAATAAACACTACACAATCCTAGGTGTGTTCTGTCGGCTGAACACCAGGTGTTTCTTTTTTAGTGTCCACTAGAAAACTGGTGACCAGGGAGAGGGGTGCAGCCCGATACTCATCTTATTACACATCACTGAGCTAAAGTCAGCTCAGGACAACAAGCTCGCTCCTGATTGGCTTTTATTCTCTTTGAGCCTAACTCTGAGGCTGAGATCCACCTTCAGTCTGTGAGGTCAACCCACCAGAGACATGAAGAGGTTAATGAGTTAAAAAAGCTATAAATGTTGTTACTAGGTCACTGTAAGACTGGTAACACCAGGGTTGGTTTTCCTATGGGTTTATGCTAAGTATTAAAGCTACACTCAAGCTTTGAGTAATCTGTATGTTATTCACATTTTGCTGGTTATACTTATAATCAAGCTTCATATAATCTTTATATATTCATTATAGTAAAAAACTTCAGCGCTGTGAGTGTTTGCAATGTCATGATAATGTCATGTGTTCATCTTCATGTGTTCTTTGAGAAATGTATGGCTTTGTAACTGTGAGGGAAACGCATTGGGCCTCACTGTAGAGAAGATAAAACACACTGATTGTAGTTTAGTGTAACTGCCACTAGGGGGTGCAGTTTAGTGGGTGTGGTTAAATGTTGATGACATCAGAATGGGGCAGGTTAAGTTGATATTACATCATGGGTTGTAAATTTCCACTCCTTAATGATTTATATAACTCCATAATAATGACCTGGATGAACTTTTGTGGCTGTGACAAACTGAGCGTCTGCAGCAGGAGCAGGAGGCACCAGTTCAGTTGGGACGGTCCCATATGTGTGTTTACAAACTAAATTTGAGTAGCAACTGTCCAG
Source organism: Bostrychus sinensis (assembly GCA_020698575.1). Lineage (NCBI taxonomy): Eukaryota > Metazoa > Chordata > Actinopteri > Gobiiformes > Eleotridae > Bostrychus > Bostrychus sinensis. Next base: position 258,795 of record JAIMZQ010000026.1, read on the forward strand.
ACGAATAATAACTTGTTATTTTCAAGGACATATGGAAATTAGTGTTATCAGAAAAGTATAAAAGATGATGTTTGGATGAGCTCGGGGGCTTTTGTGGAGACTGGACATGAGCTCCATTTGTTGTGTCATGCAGTAAACTTTTCTGCGCTGGACTCTCGTCTGCTCCTTGTTTTTGGATATATCATGTATTTTTTTATTCTGCAGACAGGGACTCTGATGGATCTGAGAATAATGAAAAAATACTCTTACTAAATAGTACAATTCCTACTACTGCGCTACTAGAAACACTACTAATACTTCTCACTGCTTTGAGTGAGTTTGAATCGAAACTAGAACTAAATCAGGTCTAAACCAGGACAAAACTAGGACTAAACCAGATACAGACCAAGACAAAACTAGGTCTGAACCAGGACTAAACCAGGTCTAAAACAGGACTACACCAAGACTAAACCAGGTTTGAACCAGATCAAAACCAGATCTGAACCAGGACTAAACCAGGACTAAACCAGGTCTAAAGCGTGCACCTCCAGACTCACACTGCACGTCGAGTCTGATCCGGGCCTCTCTGATCCTCTGTTCTGGGGGCAGCTGGGGCAGGTTCATCTCGGCCCTGCAGATGTAGTCCACCTCTGAGTCCTCTTTGGTTGGGGTGATGAAGACCCCCAAATCCACCTTGAGTCTGTTACTCCTGGAGTAATTATCACTGGCGCTGAGGTTGATTCCCTTCCCATCCTCTCTGATCCAGGTTAAGATCATGAGCTCCAGGGGGTACATGTCCTCGACCTGACAGTGCAGAATTGTGCGGTCATTTCCCAAAGTCACGACCGGGGAAGTGGTGATGACAGGATCAGAGGGAAAGGCTGCGGACACAAAATATCAACAAGCGTGCATGAGCAAATACAAATACAACTTGAAAAGGGCTGCAAGACTAGCTCTCGGTTGTTCTTTTTAGAACCAATATCATCAACTCGATGCATCAAAGTCTGTTGTGGATGAAGGTCAGTGTCAGACTGGCATGTAGTCTGGTTCAGTCTTTACATAAAAGACCCTAAATGGGCGAGGGGTAGAGGGGAAGATGGCAGTGAAGTGTCTCATGAGCCTCGTTCGACAAGAGGCAGCGCAGTTTCAGTCGTGATCGGTGCGCAGTGCACGGCCGTCAGGTTTGTGTCCTACTTGCTCTCGGCTTGCCCTGATGTCACGAGTGCTACGCTAATGGAAAGCTCCATCAGCAGCAGCTGTCTGGCAAACTGCGGTCCCTCAGGAGCAACTGCGTCTGCACGGCTCAGAGCGGGACGGGGAAACACTCACCTGTCAGCAGGGAAAGTGGTTATAAATCATTTTAAAGCATTTATTTCCAAAACGACATCTTAATGCACACGAGAAGTGCATTTTGTGTGTGGATCTGCGTAATCTGAGCCAAACAACTTCTCCTCCACAGTCCAGGAGACGCATGTTAATTCCCAAACAGCCTCCTTTCTCGGGATCTTGCAAAACTTTTCTTGAGGTCTCGCATAACTATATTGGGATCTCGCAATAGTTTCTAAGAATCTTGCAGAACCTTCTCAGGATTTTGCTTCTTTTTTAAACATTTTCTCTAGTCTTTTTTTTTTTTTCACCACGTCCCGTCAGAGACTCTATAAAAAACAAACTTATTTTAAACTTGAACATTTCTTAATTTTCAACCAAACCCCCCCCCAAAAAAAATTGTCTTAGCAGCTTAATCAGATCTAAACCAGGTCTAAACCAGGTCTAAACCAGGTCTAAACCAGGTCTAAACCACATAAACAGCCTCAGTTTCCACAGACGACTGCTATTCCAACACCTTCAAGAGATTGACCAGTTCTCCTCCAGCACCAGATGAACACTCACTGTAGATTTGTACGGTGCTCAGGGCCTCGAGCCGCTCCCATTCACACTTGGCCTTACACAACAGCATCCCCCTGTGCTCTGTTGTCACGGGGTCAAAGGTCAGGGTGGAGTGAGTGGCGTTGGTGGTAATGGTGGTGTGTTCCATCTTGTCCTCGAGCCCGGCCCAGGTGATGCTGGGAGACTCACAGCCCGTGACCGAACAGACCAGCTCCGCCCTGGATCCGAGAGGGAAGAGGGGGTCGCTGGGATGCACGGACACCCGGGGGCGACCCAGAATGCACCACGAAGGGGCGACGAGCAGCAGCACTGGGAAGAGAAAGCAGAGGAAGAAAGAAAACCTAGAATTATTATTTTTGGAAGAAAAAGTTTTGCAGAGTTGTCACCGGGTCAGTTCTCCAGTTTTTTTTTTACATCAAGATACACCAGGGGGCGCTGCAGGGGGCTTTATTCACCCTGCAACAACTTCTTTAGTTGTCACGCTGAAGCTGTTACGTTAAACCCTAAAGCTGCAGAGTTCCCTCTAAACCTTTTGAGGCCAAAATTATGGAAATAAAATACAAACAATTTACTATTATGGAGATGATAAATGATGCTCTTCTTTACCAATAAATTAGTAGAAAAAATCTCAAGACAAGAACTGGGTCTCTCTCACACACATAAACCAGGTCTAAACCAGGTCTAAACCAGGTCTAAACCAGGTCTAATCAAGGACCAAACCAGGTCTAAACAAGGCCTAAACCAGGACTAAACCAGGTCTAAACAAGGCCTAAACCAGGACTAAACCAGGTCTAAACAAGGCCTAAACCAGGACTAAACCAGGACTAAACAAGGCCTAAACCAGGACTAAACAAGGCCTAAACCAGGAGTACCAGAACCATATTTGATCAAGGACTAATATGTTTATAAAAGACAAACTGAATTTAAATCAACATCTTTCTTAATTTTTTTGACCAAATCCCACAAAAATCTGAGAATAAAACTAAAAGGGTGAAGTCTGTGGTTTAAAGTCTTACTGGAGAGGAGCTGCAGAGTCATCTCTGAAGAATGGGACCGGTTCGTTTCTTCACTGATTCTGAAAAGGCCAGACGCAGATGAGACAGTGTGATACTGTCCTCTCTGTGTCAGGGCTGTGTAAAGACTGAGAGCACTGCGTCACCTGCTGGACACCAGGACTAAACTAAAGGTTAAGGTGCACAGTTTCCAAAAATGCACAAATGACTAATCATTTACCAGAATGTTTGTTTGTTTAATGCAAGAGTGTCACAACTTTATTAAAGGTCACATACCTAAAATATGTGTGGAGAAGGGCCCAGAGCCAGCCCTAGCTCTGTTGGAGCCCAAGGCAAGATTATACATTACACATATTGTGTTCAGAATGATAGCAGTATTTGTGTCAAAGTGAGTAAATATCAAAATCCTTATTCTAGCTTTTATTTCCACAAATGCAGCAAGCCTCCGGCCGCAGCTACTACGAGCGCCGCCACATAAAAAAGAAAGAAAAAGGAATATTAGAAAAAAAAAATACCTGTGTCTGCACTTTTCTTAACAAACTCAAACATTTACTGTACAAATTGAAAATGCTTTAAGACACATATGTCAAACTCTGGCCCGCGGGCCAAATGTGGCCCGCAGGATAATTTCTTTTGGCCCGCGAGGTCATTTCCATTTTATATTAATAATGGCCCGCCGATATATTGAGCTCGATCTGTTTGAACTACATCTCCCATAATGCATTGCAGAAGCGGCGCCGCTGTGCGCCGACACTGCCCCTCCCCCGCTGTTTTAGCGAGCGGCATTTAACGAGCCGCAGGAGCAGAGAGAGAGTGAAGGATTCTCCAACAGGAAATTTAACTTTCCACAAAAGAAATGGACAAAGAGGGGTCAATGAGAGCAGGAGCTTCTTAAACACTGGGACTCTCTGTAAACGCTCTACACTTTGTTTGTTGAGCTCTTGTAGCAGTAATAAAACCACGCACCAACCACACAGCAGTGTAAGAACATCTCCTTTACAAACCGTACGTCTTTAAAAACAGAAAACCAAGTTGTGTCAGTAAAACCAAGTTATCAGCAGAGAGTTGTCTAAGTTCATTCACAGCACTGCCCTCCGTCGCTGTTTTTCCTTTCTCTCTGTCGCTACTTGTGCTCTAATGCACTCATTAACACACAGCGAGCTAAACCTGCCCAGAAACAGGTATCATCCTGCTCACACTGTGTCCTGCAGAGGACAGAGAGGTGGACAGTAGTTTGCTCAATAAATGTTAAATAAGTCTACAATACGTGTTTGTGTGTAGGAGCTGACTCAGCTTAAAGTTGTGCTGGGCTTACATAAGGGGCATGACATGCACCTAAATATTTATCTGCTGGTAGCACCCACTGTCACAGTAAAACAGAGTGGACCTGATGAAAACACCTGTCTTATATGAGGAGTTGGGTAACTGTGGCAGTAAATAATACTTAATAAATAAATAATTGGCCAGTGTTAGTCAGTAGTCTGTGGCCTATTTGTTGTTATTTGTTGAGTTCCAAGTTCTGATTTAAAACAAAACTACAAAGCCCGTTAAAACCACAAATCTACACCTGTAGTTCTGTGGGGAAGTATTATTCTATGTTAAAAAGCCTATTGTAGCCTAACTGAGAACAAAAATACAGTCAGCTGGCTTTATTATTTATACAATTCTCTTATTCGGCCCACGACCAAGACTGGTTTTCTAATTTTGGCCCCAGCTCCGATTGAGTTTGACACTCCTGCTTTAAGATGTATAGTAGTTTAGTTGTATAACCATGTTTTTTGAGAACTGCTCTTCTTCTGTGATGCATGGAGTCCTTTAACTTCTGCAGGTATCACAGCCTGGGACGACTGGGCTACATTCCACAGTTCCCCTGCAATTCTTGGTCCAGACTTCCCTCTCCCTGGACACTTCCTCCAGCTCCCCCAGGGGCACCCCCAGGCATTCCCAGGCCAGCCGAGAGACATAGTCCCTCCAGCGTGTCCAGAGTCTTCCCTCAGGGCCTCCTCCTGGTGGGACATGCCCGGAACACCTCCTCAGCGACCAGAAGGCTCCAGAACAGATGCCCGAGCCTCAGCTGGCCCCTCTCAATGCAGGGGAGCAGCGGCTCTACTCCAAGCTCCTCCCGAGTAACTGAGCTCCTTGCCATATCTCTAAGGGAGCGCCCAGCCACCCTGTGGAGGGAACTCATTTCGGCCGCTTGTATTTGGGATCTTGTCCTTTCAGCTCAGCTCCTTCTTCACCACAACGTCCTTCCCTCGCTGTGAACAAGACCTGAGATACTTAAACTCCCGACTTAAGGCAGGAGCTCTCCTCCGACCTGGAGAGGGCGCCACCCTTTTCCGGTCGAGAACCACAGCCTCGGACTTGGAAGAGCTGATTAAAAAAATATATATATATGCAGCTTGCATTTTAGGACTGTTGAGTTTATTGGTTTTCTGTTTTTCTGCTACACCTAGTAGTAAGTTATTTGCCATGTAGAAATCTATTTTTGACCAAAAACAGTGATTGTTTTGCTTTGTGAGTGCTATTATTTTGCACATAACTGTAAATAAGAGCTGGCTTCCTACAGCGCTGTCACTAAAAACAATGCATTAGATAAACTTTAGTGAGCATTAACTTAAACTTCTCTTTGCTGTGGTTCCTAAACTGTGGCCCTGATGTATCTGCAGCAGACAGGGTTTTATGTGGGAATATAGAACATAATGTTCACTTTGAGCCATGCGTAAAAGAACTCTTTGTTGACTGGGAGAGAGTGGAAGTGACACAGGCCGAGGTTAAACTAATGCTAAGGCGACCAGTTGCATAAAATAACAAATAAATCATTTTACGTTTGTTTAAAAATGAATGCTCTGTCTGAAATGAGTTGAGCTTTATCGGTGAAAGAGAAGTTCTGTGTCAAAACAGAACACTCAGTAAGGTCAATAAAACAGGTCTAAAGATCACTCTGTTAAACCAGGTCTGAACCAGGTCTGAACCAGGGTTAAACCAGGTCTGAACCAGGTCTGAACCAGGGCTAAACCAGGTCTGAACCAGGTCTGAACCAGGGCTAAACCAGGTCTGAACCAGGTCTGAACCAGGGCTAAACCAGGTCTGAACCAGGTCTGAACCAGGGCTAAACCAGGTCTGAACCAGGGCTAAACCAGGTCTGAACCAGGTCTGAACCAGGGTTAAACCAGGTCTGAACCAGGTCTGAACCAGGGCTAAACCAGGTCTGAACCAGGTCTGAACCAGGGCTAAACCAGGTCTGAACCAGGTCTGAACCAGGGCTAAACCAGGTCTGAACCAGGTCTGAACCAGGGTTAAACCAGGTCTGAACCAGGTCTGAACCAGGTCTGAACCAGGGCTAAACCAGGTCTGAACCAGGTCTGAACCAGGGTTAAACCAGGTCTGAACCAGGTCTGAACCAGGTCTGAACCAGTGCTAACCCTTATGCCCTGTTAAGGGAAGTTTGTGTAGTTGGGAGTGTATTTATTGAGATAACTTTGGCTGTGATTGCTCCTTTGCCATGAAAACTTGTGAGGATGTGTGTTTTGCATTTCATTTTGAAATATATGAGTTTCATCCATTTCCAGTGTATTTTGAAAGTGTGAGCTGTTTTTGTTACGTTTGTGTTGTTTTGTGTACCATAGACCAGTGGTTCCCAACCTTTTTTGTCTCGTTTACCCCCAAAGCTTTTCATCAAACCATGAGTACTCCCTTACTCACTGATGATGAGTCTCCAAAATGTTCATAAAAACATCTGTTTTTTAGTTCAAAGACATTTTATTTTTAGATTATTTTACTAATGATCTCAAAATAAAAAAAATATTTTTTTTTTAATCTATTTGCCTTTAAAATAAAATAAAATATTAACTCCTGTTACATTTGCTATTTTTATTGTAAATTTAATGTTAAAAATAAACTTAAAACTAAAATTTAATCTTAAAACTCTGAAACTAATACATTTATTGCAAAGACAATTTTAAATAATTTTAATAACTCCCCTTTGAAACAAGCTATTAAACCTAAAATTTGTGACAAAACATAATAATAACAAATAATCTTTAGCAGTTTCACCTTTTTTTCATTGGTCACTGAGAAACCTGAGCTTGTCCTTCATAAGCTTTAATAGTTCAATATGAAATGACCACAGATATTTTCTTATCACCTTGGACGTACCCCCTGTAAAGTGCTCGCGTACCCCTGGTTGGGAAACACTGCCATAGACTTTCATTAAAACACACATTTGATGATTTTTCCTGTAATTTTCTTCCGCAGCAAACCTCATAAAACAATGTAAAAATAAAATAAATCAGACACTGAGCTTTATTGTGACCCTTTACAACAAAGAGGCACCATTGTGTAATTCACGGCAGGTCTTGTTGTGTCACTAAATGCCCAAAGACACACATAATGTAATGTGATGTTGCATTTTCCACCCAGAGCTTTTGGTACAAGAACAGTGGCAGAGCTATAGAAGTGTTTAGTTCAGGGGTTGATTTTCAGAGGAGTTGTGCCAAAGTAAGCTCTGGTGTGTTCTGATACACGCTGCACACTACGATAGGATTGTTCACTTTCAGCTTTGTGGAAACAGATTGCACTCAAAACCTAATTATTCTGTGGGAACGGGCAAAACGAAAAAATGAATATTGCTTCAGTGATCAGTGCCTTTTTCTCTGTGCTGGTGTTGCTCCTATCTGCTTCTCCAAACCTACTCATTTTGTGTCCACATGCGACTCTGATGACTCTGAGATGAAGTTAGTCGGTGTGAGAGGATACACTGGTCTACAAATGTTTGGACTCGATCTGCTTCTGAGATAAAAGTGGATAAATCTCATTTATTTTGATAAGATGAACTGAAAATCAATTGATAACTGTGCTGGTTCGCTAATGTATTCAAGATATTTAATGATATTGTTTCACATCAAAATCACATCTGTTTATACAATAGATTTAGGCATTTTTGCTTATTAAAATGAATGTATTGAATGTGCAGCTTTCAGATAGAACTGGTTGCTGTAGACACTGTACCTTCTGATAAACTACCGTTTTTGCCTTATTTTGCATAAATTTCCTATTTTGACCCAATACTGTTTCTTGCAAACTATAGCCAATCTGCACTTCTCACTTACTTTTTCTTTATTAGTGACCTAATCCAAGAAAAATTTCACTACTTTTGTTCCAGAAGCATTTTCCCGGTGACCTGTGATTGGAATCCAGTCCCTTTTCAGTCCCCTCCTGGTCACTGCCTGCGCTCCGACCAATAATTGTGTCTCAGATGAACTTATTGTGAGCACTGGCTCCCCACAAGGCTGCATTTTAAGTCCCTTGCTGTATATATACTTATATATATTATACTATATACTTTGTACACCTATGACTGTGTTGCTACTCATCTGAACAATCTGATCATCAAGTACGCAGATGAGACCACTGTCATTGCTTTGATTTACTCAAATGATGACTCTCACTATAGATTGGAGGTGAGAAATGTTGTTTCTTGGAGTGAGAACAAACACTGAAACAAAGCTGTAAGTGGAAAGCTGTACGTTTTTGGGGGTGACCCTCTCAAATAATTTGAGTTGGAATTCAAATACGACCACTATTGTTAAGAAGTCACGGCAACGTCTCTTCTTTTTATGTAAATTAAAGGAATTCACCCTAAACAAACACATTCTTTTAAACTTTTTTCGTTGTGCCATTGAAAGTCTTCTTACAGCTGTATAACTGTGTGTTTGGTAATCTCTCTGTTAAAGAAAGGAAAGCCTTGTTGGTTGGTTGTTGGTTCTGCTGCAGGACAGCTGGGAGCGAGCTGTCCGTCCTGGAGGACTTTTATAAACACAGACTTCTTTCTCGGGCATCACTCATCACTCAAATGACCCGACTAATCATCCTGCTGGCAATATCTTTGAACTTCTCAGGGAAACGCTATCGTTCTGTGAAATGCAATACATCTCGTCATGCAAAACGTTTTTTCCCACAAGCTGTGATGACTTTGAACAATGCACTTTGAACTGATATGCAACTTTTTGTATTTAATCTGTTATTGCTGTATTTATTCATACCTGTGTCTTATGTTTTTTGTTTTAGTATTCGCTTGTTTTATGTGTCTATGTTTTATGTTTTAACCCCCTGTTTTTATGTTTTGTCTGCTAATTTTGACAGTGCACTTGAGCTCATGCAACTGTTTTCCAATGTGGTTTGTTTTTACTGCAAATGGCAAATAAACTGAAGTGAACTGAAAAACTGACCCGACGCTGACCTTTTGACACCGACAAATCAGCGCCATCAGATCTGAGTCTTTCTGATTTCTCTGTGTGTTATCTGTCCCAGTCAGTCGCAGGACAGAGGTCTCTCTCGCACATATCTAAACTGAACAGTGGACACATACCTGAGATACAGGAAGATTTTAAAGTCCTATGTTCTGCTTTTCTCAGTCTTTCTGAAACAGTGCTGGACTCTTGTGCATTTGTATTTCAGGTTTTATTTTTACTTAAAATAATGTATCTGTGGAAAACCTCTTCTGTTGTGGAGCTGTTACTGTGACTCTGCAGAGAACGCTTGGATTAGGTGTCTGTCGCCCCCTGCTGGCAACGCTGGGGACTGGACAGAACATAAAGCGGCTAATTAGCATGGCTATTAGCACCATGATGCTAACAGATGGATAAATGAGCTGACTGCTTTGTAGTAACGGCTGTTTTTTTTTTTTTTTCATTTATTTATTTTCCATTTTCTTTTTAATCTGGCCACATTTTTTACATACAAAAATACAAATATAGTAAATTGTATACAGTAAAATGTTAAATATATTTTATATTTGCTACATTTTCATTATACACTTCTTGATTGATATTTAAAGGGTCTATATTCTTCAAAATTGACTTTTCCTCTCTGTCTCCCATGTTATAATGTTGTTCCCTCATCAAAAACAGACCAGGAGTTGTGTTTTGTTTCATTCACGCCTGTTTGAGTAATCCTGTATTCTCTGGCGTTGAGTTTCTGAGGCCTCAGAACACTTGGTTCCACCACAAACCCCCGCCCACTCCAATCAACAAGCCCTCTACATCCAGCTCTCATTCATTTATAAAAAAATAAATAAATAAAAATGCCATACAGCACTGTTTCCACTGATTCCTCACAGACATGTTTACTTTTGTAGTAAAACGACATCATACAAAAAGTTTAAGGAAGTAAAATGATCTTTTTCTATGTTTATGTTCAAAATAGCTCTGCTCTCTGCTGCCCTCTGCTGGTCTCTTCGCCTGTTTCTTTATGGCTCCGGTAGAGTTCCTATTAAAAACGTTCTCTTTTAGTCACATAATGTTTTTAAAGTCTGTAAAACCTGCTGCTGTTCTAGAGGAGACCAAGGTTGGTTTAAAAATCTGAATAAAAGCAGAATATAGCTCCTTTAATATTCCTAATGGCATTTTTTTGTTATTTACTTATATTTTTATTATTTATTCTATGCATTTATACCATTCTCATTCCAGCTGTACAACAACCCATATTATATACCCCTGCATTATCCTTACCCTAGCTGTTTGCATACATATCTTTATTTTTGTTTAGGTTTGTAAATATACAATCTGTATAAATCTTTATATCTGTATTTTTTTATCTATTTTGTTGTATTTTATTATAATATACTAATTATGCTCTGTCTTTTTTAACCTTTACTAGTGTTTTGTTTTGTTTTTTAAAGCGTGCAACTGAGCCACTGTGACCAAATAAGTCTAAGTCTATTTTAGTTTAAAGATATTAGGGAGGATTTTTTTCGACTGCTGAGAAACCAGCGACTGTTTGTCCTTTTTTGAATAATGCGCATGCGTCAGGCCCCGCCCTTCACTGTTCCTTTCCAAGGAACTCCTCCACAGCGACGTGCACGAGCGTTGGAACACGAGTGTTTGTTTACAGCCGGCATCAGCAGAGATTCGCTTCAACCTAGACCTGCAATATTCGTCTGCGCAACCTTTGACCTAGTTCCCCACACAGACCCAGTCACATGCACAGTCCCTAAATGTGAGCAAAAATATATCCTCCTGCTATTGGTAGCATTAGCAAACTGACGCTGCTGCACAGTTGAAAAGGTTCAACAGATAAAGAAAAAGGCATTTTTTTCAAACGATAAGATAAATGTTACCTGTCCAGCAGAAACTTGACGACCAATGCATCGTCTGAAGCCCTTTCTGTTCCTACAGCGCACGCCGTCCTTATTCTGCTCTTCTACAGTTTTTCTCCTCCTCCTCTGGTTCACTTCAAAAACAGTTTTCCTTTTGTGACCACCCGGTTCACGGTTTTCCTCAGCCATTGTGCTCTTCGAAGTCAGGCTGTCCCCGCTACGATGTTAACGCCGCTAATGCGGCGCTAACGGCGCTAACGGCGGACTACATAAACATAATGTGTACGCATGCGCAAGCACAAGAACGTGCACTATCACCGAAACCAGGAAGATGAACGAATGAATGGCAAGTCTGTGGAACAATGGTTAACGTACTCATGACGAAAACGATTGGATGAGGTTTTTTAAGTCCCACAGAGTCCACAGTTTATTAATATTATTATTATATTTTCTAATACACCAATTTATAAGCCTTATACAGGGCAATGAAGGTAGTTTTAATAAATATTGCAAAAAATGAATTTATAAAGATCCTCCCTAATACCTTTAAGTTTTATTTTTACAGTTTTATTACATCTCTTTTCTTAGGAACAGTGTTTTTTTCTTGAAGCCTACAGTCATCATAAATTCATTGGAAAGCCCCAGAGTTACGACATTTCCCTGTAATAAAACCGAAAATCAAACTTTTTTTCCCCGGAAAATTTAACTTGATCCGCTTTCCTCTCTTGTTTCTCCCTGTAGTGCCCCTCTGTGTCCAGCAGGTGTCGCACTAACCTCCCCCTCCTCAAATATCAGCCTCAGACACCGAGCGCGAGCGTTTCAGACAACAAGGGCACGAGACGGGGACGTGTGTGGCTCGCGCTGCTGCAGACAGAGGCTCAGATAAAGACCCCACGCCTTATTCGTTTGTTTTTTCTAAAATCTGCGACGAGATGAAAATGTCGCGCTTTTCCCGGATTATTCTGCAGCTAATCTCAGGTGAGAGCGTCATAAATCCTGTGTAAGGCTTCTGTGGGATTTATTTTTGGATGTTTTAGTGGGATTTGGTTGAAACTGAAGCAGGGACGGGTCTAAAATCGGATTGTTTTTCATAATAATAATAATAATAAAAATAATAACAATAGGAGAGTGTCATTGATCAAATATGGCTGTTTATGTGGGCAGCCATTCATTTACATAACTTCAAAACAAAGACCAGGATTTAGACCTGGTCTAGTCCTCGTTTAGTCCTGGTTTGGACCTAATTCAGTCCTGGTTAAGGCCTGCTTTAGACCTTGTTCAGTCCTGGTTTAGTACTGGTTTAGACCTGGTTTAGTACTGGTTGAGTCCTGGTTTTAGTCCTAATTTAGACCTGGTTTAGACCTCTTTTCAGTTCTGGTTTAGTCCTAGTTTAGACCTGGTTTAGTCCTGGCTTAGTCCTAATTTACTACAGGTTTAGACCTGGTATAGCCCTGGTTTAGACCTATTTTTAGTCCTGGTTTAGTCCTAATTAAGTCCCAGTTCAGACCTGGTTTAGTACTGGTTGAGTCCTGGTTTTACTTCTAATTTAGACCTGATTTACACCTATTTTTAGTTCTGGTTTAGTCCTTGTTTAGCCCTGGTTTAGTCCTGGTTTAGACCTAGTTTAGTCCTGGTTTAGACTTGGTTTACACCTGCTTTAGTTCTGGTTTAGTCCTGGTTTAGTCCTGGTTTAGTCCTGGTTTAGACCTGGTTTAGTCCTGGTTTAGACCTGGTTTAGTCCTGGTTTAGACTTGGTTTACACCTGCTTTAGTTCTGGTTTAGTCCTGGTTTAGTCCTGGTTTAGTCCTGGTTTAGACCTGGTTTAGTCCTGGTTTAGACCTGGTTTAGTCCTGGTTTAGACCTGGTTTAGTCCTAGTTTAGTCCTGGTTTAGACCTGGTTTAGTCCTGGTTTAGACCTGGTTTAGTCTTAGTTTAGCCCTGGTTTAGTCCTAGTTTAGACCTGGCTTAGTCCTGGTTTAGTCCCAGTTCAGACTTGGTTTAGTCCTAGTTTAGCCCTGGTTTAGACCTGCTTTAGTCCTGGTTTAATCCTAATTTACTACAGGTTTAGACCTATTTTTAGCCCTGGTTTAGTCCTGGTTTAGACCTAGTTTAGTCCTGGTTTAGACTTGGTTTACACCTGCTTTAGTTCTGGTTTAGTCCTGGTTTAGTCCTGGTTTAGTCCTGGTTTAGACCTGGTTTAGTCCTGGTTTAGTCCTGGTTTAGTCCTGGTTTAGACCTGGTTTAGACCTGGTTTAGTCCTAGTTTAGTCCTGGTTTAGACCTGGTTTAGTCCTGGTTTAGACCTGGTTTAGTCTTAGTTTAGCCCTGGTTTAGTCCTAGTTTAGACCTGGCTTAGTCCTGGTTTAGTCCCAGTTCAGACTTGGTTTAGTCCTAGTTTAGCCCTGGTTTAGACCTGCTTTAGTCCTGGTTTAATCCTAATTTACTACAGGTTTAGACCTATTTTTAGCCCTGGTTTAGTCCTAGTTAAGCCCCGGTTTAGTCCCAGTTCAGACCTGGTTTAACTTTATTATAATGCATAATTTTGCATTAGTAATATTTTAGTGGGTCAGGGGGAGACTGAATGTATGCATGTACTGTATGTATGTATGTATGTATGTATGTATGTATGTATGTTTGTATGTATGTATATATGTATGTATATGTGCATGTATGTACTGTATGTATGTATGTACTTTATGTATGTACTGTATGTATGTATGTACTTTATGTATGTACTGTATGTATTTACTGTATGTATGTATGTACTTTATGTATGTACTGTATGTATGTACTGTATGTATGTATGTATGTATGCATGTATGTACTGTATGTATGTACTGTATGTATGTACTGTATGTATGTATGTACTTTATGTATGTACTGCATGTATGCATGCATGTATGTATGTATGCATGTATGTATGTACTGCATGTATGTATGCATGTATGTATGTATGCATGTATGTATGTACTGCATGTATGTATGCATGTATGTATGTATGTATGCATGTATGTATGTATGCATGTATGTATGTATGTATGTATGTATGCATGTATGTATGTATGCATGTATGTATGTATGTATGCATGTATGTATGTATGCATGTATGTATGTATGCATGTATGTATGTATGTATGCATGTATGTATGTATGCATGTATGTATGTATGTATGTATGCATGTATGTATGTATGCATGTATGTATGTATGTATGCATGTATGTATGTATGCATGTATGTATGTACTGCATGTATGTATGCATGTATGTATGTATGTATGTATGCATGTATGTATGTACTGCATGTATGTATGTATGTATATATGTATGTATGTACTGCATGTATTGTGACAAGAAACCAGGTCTAAGCCAGGAAAACATCAGGTCTACAACCAGAACTAAATCAGGAATAAACCAAGTCTAAAACCAGAAATAAACTAGGTCAAACCAGGACTAAACCAGGACTAAACCAGGACTGAACTAAGTCTAAAACCAGATCAAAACTAAGGCCAAATCTAGTCTAAACCAGCAACAAACCGAGACTAAACCAGGACTGAATCACGTCCTAAAAGGTTGGGAACCACGTCTTTAGAGAAATAAGTTTGGTTCTGTAAAATGCTGTTGTTGTTTAGAATATAAATCCTGGCTGTGTTCATGGTTAATCTTTGGTCTGTTTCTAGTTTAACCCTGTTTTAACTCCTGTCTCTCCCCCCAGTGCTGCTGCTGCTGTCCTCTCCGTGCTGCGTTCAGGCGCTGTTCCGCCTGGCCGTACACCCCGGCGTCCCCCTCTTCCCCCTCGGGTCCAGGGCGGAGCTGGTCTGTGGGGTCCACGGCTGCTCCTCCTCTCCCACCATCACCTGGGCCCTGCTGGAGGACCGGCCGCTGACCGCCGTCATCACCGCCAACGCCACTCACTCCACGGCGACCTTTGACCCCGTGGCCCGCGAACACGAGGGGCCGCTGCTGTGCAAGGCCATCTGCGGGCGGGAGACGAGGCAGGCCAAGAGCTCCGTGCAAGTCTACTGTGAGTTATCGAGTATTAATCATTATGTTGCTTTACTGACCCCTTGTGGCTGGAGTTTGTATCTTTGTCCAGTTAACCGCTTTAATGTTTGTGTCCAAACGTCCTCCCTAATCCCTCTATAGTGCTAGTACTTTTGTAGTGGTGTCCGAATGTCTAATGGATAAAAAATAGTGCGCTCAAAATTTCCCAATATGCATTTTGAAAAGTAGTGGACAGTGATGGTCACTAGAGGTCAGTATAGACCAGAATGCTTTACAAGTTTCAGAGGAGAACAGCGGGACCACAACACGTCTGAATGAAACCAGTTAGGAATGCCTTTCTTTACTTCTGTTACGTCGTAATCAGAAATAAAAAGCTCTTAAATAAACCGCTGCAGTGTAAAATTGCTAACGTTAGCTTAGCCAGCGTTCAGCCTCCCCACATAAGGCACAGAGCTGCAATAATCCACTCTTTGTGGGTAAATGGATGGAGCATTTACTCCTGAACTAGGAGATACCAGGCACCTAGTTTAGTCTTGGTTTACTTCTGGTTTAGTCCTGGTTTGGTCCTAGTTTAGTCCTGGTTTAATCCTAGTCCTGGATTACTCTTAATTTAGTCTTAGCTTAGTCTTAGGCTAGTCTTTGTTTAGTCGTAGTTTAGTCCTTGATTATTCTTGGTTTAGTTCTGGTTTAGTTGTGGTTTTGTCCTGGTTTTGTCCTGGTTTAGTCCTGGTTTTCCTCTGGTTTAGACCTGGTTTTCTCCTGGTTTAGACCTGGTTTTGTCCTGGATTTCTCCTGGTTTAGACCTGGTTTAGTCCTGGTTTTCTCCTGGTTTTCTTCTGGTTTAGACCTGGTTTCGTCCTGGTTTTCTCCTGGTTTAGTCCTGGTTTAGCCCTGTTTTTCTCCTGGTTTAGACCTGGTTTTGTCCTGGTTTTCTCCTGGTTTAGACCTGGTTTAGTCCTGGTTTTCTCCTGGTTTTCTTCTGGTTTAGACCTGGTTTCGTCCTGGTTTTCTCCTGGTTTAGTCCTGGTTTAGCCCTGTTTTTCTCCTGGTTTAGACCTGGTTTTGTCCTGGTTTCCTCCTGGTTTAGACCTGGTTTTGTCCTGGTTTTCTCCTGGTTTAAACCTGGTTTAGTCTTGGTTTTCTCCTGGTTTTCTTCTGGTTTAGACCTGGTTTCGTTCTGGTTTTCTCCTGGGTTAGTTCTGGTTTAGTCTTGGTTTTCTCCTGTTTTTCTCTTGGTTTAGGCCTGGTTTTGTCCTGGTTTTCTCCTGGTTTAGACCTGGTTTTGTCCTGGTTTTCTCCTGGTTTAGACCTGGTTTAGTCCTGGTTTTGTCCTGGTTTTCTTCTGGTTTAGACCTGGTTTCGTCCTGGTTTTCTCCTGGTTTAGTCCTGGTTTAGCCCTGTTTTTCTCCTGGTTTAGACCTGGTTTTGTCCTGGTTTCCTCCTGGTTTAGACCTGGTTTTGTCCTGGTTTTCTCCTGGTTTAAACCTGGTTTAGTCTTGGTTTTCTTCTGGTTTAGACCTGGTTTCGTTCTGGTTTTCTCCTGGTTTAGTCCTGGTTTAGTCTTGGTTTTCTCCTGTTTTTCTCTTGGTTTAGGCCTGGTTTTGTCCTGGTTTTCTCCTGGTTTAGACCTGGTTTTGTCCTGGTTTTCTCCTGGTTTAGACCTGGTTTAGTCCTGGTTTTGTCCTGGTTTTCTTCTGGTTTAGACCTGGTTTCGTCCTGGTTTTCTCCTGGTTTAGTCCTGGTTTAGTCTTGGTTTTCTCCTGTTTTTCTCTTGGTTTAGGCCTGGTTTTGTCCTGGTTTTCTCCTGGTTTAGACCTGGTTTTGTCCTGGTTTTCTCCTGGTTTAGACCTGGTTTAGTCCTGGTTTTGTCCTGGTTTTCTTCTGGTTTAGTCCTGGTTTAGCCCTGTTTTTCTCCTGGTTTAGACCTGGTTTTGTCCTGGTTTCCTCCTGGTTTAGACCTGGTTTTGTCCTGGTTTTCTCCTGGTTTAAACCTGGTTTAGTCTTGGTTTTCTCCTGGTTTTCTTCTGGTTTAGACCTGGTTTCGTTCTGGTTTTCTCCTGGTTTAGTCCTGGTTTAGTCTTGGTTTTCTCCTGTTTTTCTCTTGGTTTAGGCCTGGTTTTGTCCTGGTTTTCTCCTGGTTTAGACCTGGTTTTGTCCACTCTGTTTTATTCATTATAGCGATAATTCATGTTAAATATCACACGTATGACTATTATTTATCTATAAATACTAAAACATCAAGTGAGTCTGGTCGGGCTTTATCACAGAAGAACATTATCAGCAGAGTTTCGACAAACTTTTTTTTACACAGAAGCCAGAGTCACATGATCACCTGTGAGAGAAAAATAGTGAGCGAGTGTCCGAATCATTCACAAAATGAGTGCACTACAGTCTGCTGTATAGAACTGGACTATATAGTGATTGAGGGGTTAGGGGCTGGGGTGACGTTCAGACACAGCCACTGTTTCAATTTGAAGTTAACCAATATAGGTTTTTCAGTGGCCGTTGCTAATAACGATTTTTTTAAATTCACAGCACCTGATGGCCAATAAACACTGCCAATGTAGCCATTTGTTTTAGTAATGGTTGTTAAAATGCTAACAAATGTGTTGGACAGTGAGAACAGATAAAGATGAGTTCATTGAGAAAACCACTAAGTCCATCTCCGTCAGACTCTGCGCAGGTAGAGCTTGGGGAGAGCAACAAAATGCAAATGGATTTTTTGTTCTACGAGGTTCTGTTCCAGAGAAATGAGCAAAATCTTTTTATTGCCGTTTTGAGCTTTTTCACCCTGAGATTTTGGATGTTTCCTATGAATTGCAGAGTAAGAGCCCAAACTGCTACAAGCTGGGGTCCTTCAGTCACATGGAGCCTGGACATGTGCCCGACTGAAAATCGGCATAAAAGTCCAAGAATTGGTCGATTGTCTAAAGAAATTTCCCTGATATGATATATAGACCTTTATGTTTGTAAGCAGAATGTTTAATTAGGGTTAGCCACTAAAACATCACAAATTAGGAATAATCAAGACAGGTTTGGCAACTGACAACCACTCTGCCACATGTGAGTAATATCAGAGCATGGTTTGATAACAACAGAGAGTGTGTTAACATTTAGCTGTTTTTTAAAAGTTAGCATCTATAAGTAGCATATAAGCTAAAGGCTACATTTGACATTGTATGCTCAGATTTAATTCATCAATCGCCACAAATCCTACTTTAATAAGTTTTCTTTAGAAACTGGACTTGACTCAGATTTATATTAATTCAGAGTTATTTTTAATAAATATTTAAAACAACAACCTTTGATTCCTGCTGCCCAAAAACGTCAAAATTAATATTTTTTATTTTGCTTCGTCATAAAAATGAATGGGATAGAATGTTACTTTCGGTACCAATATCAATACAGTTGCGTCCAGTTCACACTGAATACTTTCCAGTCGATAGTTGCCATTCACGAGCTTTGCTGCAGTGCGAGTCCATGCCCTCATGCAGAAAGTGGAACAGAGCAGATCGAGCCAGACCGGGGAAGAGGATACAGTATATTTTCAAATTACTGTGCAGACGTTCACGTAGGGTCACAAACGAGATCAGACACCATTAAACCTGAGTAAAAATAAAACATTTATATAGAAGCACATGGTAGAAGCACAGAAGTCACGGAAATAATCTCCAAATGAACGGGAAATTGTGGTCAGAGGCAAACGTGTCTTTTGTTTACATGTAACTCTCTGTGTGCACTCAGGTCATCCACTGTTTTCAAAGAGGGCCAGATTTGAAGATGTGCAAATCTTCAAGGTTCCTCCTGATGCTTTCTAGGAACTGAACTCAGAAAGTAGAATACAGAATAAATAAAATGCACACTGTTTTATAAGTATTTTGTTTTCAGAAGCCAAATAATTATAAATTATTTTCTCTGACAAAGCAATGTAACAGAAGTCCCAACAAAATAACATCTTTGAGCATAAAAACTGCAACTGCAATTATTTTTTGACAAACTAATTTGAAAATATAAGGCAGAGAGCAGTAGATGAGATGCACAAATGTTCAGATAAAGCTACAGAAACGCAGTATGAAAACGCTGGAGGGCCTTAAGTAAAGCATTTTGTCATAGAAGCTGAGGTCCATATGAAATCTCAACCCTTGCCAGAAGAGGTTTTCCACAGATACATTATTTTAAGTTATAAAACCTGAAATACTAATGCAAAGGAGTCCAACACTGTTTCAGAAAGACTGAGAAAAGCAGAATATGGGAGCTTTAACTGCACAGCGTCCCGTTTCTCTGGTGCACTGAAGCTGTCAGGACAGAGGCAGGAGCAGAGAACAGAGACAGTCTTTCAGATTTCAGAGACTTGGACCGGGACACTCTTTCCAGATGACTACTGCTGACCCGGGCCAGTGAAGCTCTTTCAGTAACACAGCTTCTCTCCTCTGACCCCGCTCTGGAACCATGTCCTGGACTGCGACCAGGACTCGAGTTTTACAGCCCTCTGCACACACTCGAGCATCTCTGGACTCACACTTTCACCCAAACAACAAACAGAGATTTCTAACTTTGTGTCTCTTAGTACTACGACTACTACTACTGCTACTACTACTACTACTACTACTACTACTACATTGTGATACCAGGCACCTAGTTTAGTCTTGGTTTACTTCTGGTTTAGTCCTGGTTTGGTCCTAGTTTAGTCCTGGTTTAATCCTAGTCCTGGATTACTCTTAATTTAGTCTTAGCTTAGTCTTAGTCTAGTCTTTGTTTAGTTGTAGTTTAGTCCTGGATTATTCTTGGTTTAGTTCTGGTTTAGTTGTGGTTTAGACCTGGTTTAGTCCTGGTTTTCTCCTGGTTTTCTTCTGGTTTAGACCTGGTTTCGTCCTGGTTTTCTCCTGGTTTAGACCTGGTTTTGTCCTGGTTTTCTCCTGGTTTAGACCTGGTTTAGTCCTGGTTTTCTCCTGGTTTTCTTCTGGTTTAGACCTGGTTTCGTCCTGGTTTTCTCCTGGTTTAGACCTGGTTTTGTCCTGGTTTTCTCCTGGTTTAGACCTGGTTTAGTCCTGGTTTTCTCCTGGTTTTCTTCTGGTTTAGACCTGGTTTCGTCCTGGTTTTCTCCTGGTTTAGACCTGGTTTTGTCCTGGTTTTCTTCTGGTTTAGTCCTGGTTTTGTCCTGGTTTAGTCCTGGTTTTGTCCTGGTTTTCCTCTGGTTTAGTCCTGGTTTTCCTCTGGTTTAGTCCTGGTTTTGTCCTGGTTTTGTCCTGGTTTAGCCCTGTTTTTCTCCTGGTTTAGTCCTGGTTTTGTCCTGGTTTTGTCCTGGTTTAGTCCTGGTTTTGTCCTGGTTTTGTCCTGGTTTAGTCCTGGTTTTGTCCTGGTTTTCTTCTGGTTTTGTCCTGGTTTTCTCCTGGTTTAGTCCTGGTTTTGTCCTGGTTTTGTCCTGGTTTAGTCCTGGTTTTGTCCTGGTTTTCTTCTGGTTTTGTCCTGGTTTTCTCCTGGTTTAGTCCTGGTTTTGTCCTGGTTTTGTCCTGGTTTAGTCCTGGTTTTGTCCTGGTTTTCTTCTGGTTTTGTCCTGTTTTTCTCCTGGTTTAGTCCTGGTTTTGTCCTGGTTTTGTCCTGGTTTAGTCCTGGTTTTGTCCTGGTTTTGTCCTGGTTTAGTCCTGGTTTTGTCCTGGTTTTCTTCTGGTTTTGTCCTGGTTTTCTTCTGGTTTTGTCCTGGTTTTCTCCTGGTTTAGTCCTGGTTTTGTCCTGGTTTTGTCCTGGTTTAGTCCTGGTTTTGTCCTGGTTTTCTTCTGGTTTTGTCCTGTTTTTCTCCTGGTTTTGTCCTGGTTTAGTCCTGGTTTTGTCCTGGTTTTGTCCTGGTTTAGTCCTGGTTTTGTCCTGGTTTTCTTCTGGTTTTGTCCTGTTTTTCTCCTGGTTTAGTCCTGGTTTTGTCCTGGTTTTGTCCTGGTTTAGTCCTGGTTTTGTCCTGGTTTTGTCCTGGTTTAGTCCTGGTTTTGTCCTGGTTTTGTCCTGGTTTAGTCCTGGTTTTGTCCTGGTTTTCTTCTGGTTTTGTCCTGGTTTTCTCCTGGTTTAGTCCTGGTTTTGTCCTGGTTTTGTCCTGGTTTAGTCCTGGTTTTGTCCTGGTTTTCTTCTGGTTTTGTCCTGGTTTTCTCCTGGTTTTGTCCTGGTTTTGTCCTGGTTTAGTCCTGGTTTTGTCCTGGTTTTCTTCTGGTTTTGTCCTGTTTTTCTCCTGGTTTAGTCCTGGTTTTGTCCTGGTTTTGTCCTGGTTTAGTCCTGGTTTTGTCCTGGTTTTGTCCTGGTTTAGTCCTGGTTTTGTCCTGGTTTTCTTCTGGTTTTGTCCTGGTTTTCTTCTGGTTTTGTCCTGGTTTTCTTCTGGTTTTGTCCTGGTTTTCTCCTGGTTTAGTCCTGGTTTAGCCCTGTTTTTTGTCTTTTAAGTGCTGTAAGTGTATAAATGAATTTCCTCTCCCCCAGCGCTCCCCTCCCGTCCCGTGGTCTCCGGTCCGGCCTCGGTCCCCGTGGGGGTGGAGTCCTCTCTGCTGTGCACGGTCCAGGACATGTACCCGTCCGAACTGGTCTCTCTGGACTGGATCAGGGAGGACCAGCTCCTCCTCAGGACGGCCGCAGACTCCGGGTCCGCGGTGGTGAGGTCCCGGCTGAACTTCACCCCACGGAGACCAGACTCGGAGGTGGACTACATCTGCAGGGCCACGATGGACCTGCCTCAGCTGCCCCTAGACCAGAGGACCACAGAGACCAGGGTCCAACTACAGCTGCTGTGTGAGTACAGAGCGGTTTTCACTGGGATAGTCTCAATTTCATTTTTAGTGTAGGCCTTGTTTTTTGGTGACCTGCTGACAATGTAGTTCTTTAAAAACATAGCTAGCATAACTTTAGTGAAATTACAATGCATCAAAATAAAAGATAATAGGAGTTTTTTTGCGTCTTGCTCTCCACCGGTTTTTTACATCACTGTTTTTAACTTTATATCACTCTGTCAGCTTTGTCTGACGTCCTGTGAGCTCGCAAACAGAGTGAGGTCTGGCTACAACTGCTGTGTGAGTGCAGAGGGGTCGCATGGGTTTGGACCTGGTTTAGTCCTGGTTTACTATAGGTTTAGTCCTGGTTTAGGTTTTGTCCTGGTTTACTATAGGTTTAGTCCTGGTTTAGTCCTGGTTTACTATAGCTTTAGTCCTGGTTTAGTCCTGGTTTACTATAGGTTTAGTCCTGGTTTAGTCCTGGTTTAGGTTTTGTCCTGGTTTACTGTAGGTTTGATCCTGGTTTAGTCCTGGTTTAGTCCTGGTTTAGGTTTAGTCCTGGTTTACTATAGGTTTGATCCTGGTTTAGTCCTGGTTTACTATAGCTTTAGTCCTGGTTTAGTCCTGGTTTACTATAGGTTTAGTCCTGGTTTAGTCCTGGTTTAGGTTTTGTCCTGGTTTACTGTAGGTTTGATTCTGGTTTAGTCCTGGTTTAGTCCTGGTTTAGGTTTAGTCCTGGTTTACTATAGGTTTAGTCCTGGTTTAGTCCTGGTTTACTATAGCTTTAGTCCTGGTTTAGTCCTGGTTTACTATAGGTTTAGTCCTGGTTTAGTCCTGGTTTACTATAGGTTTAGTCCTGGTTTAGGTTTAGTCCTGGTTTACTATAGGTTTAGTCCTGGTTTAGTCCTGGTTTACTATAGCTTTAGTCCTGGTTTAGTCCTGGTTTACTATAGGTTTAGTCCTGGTTTAGTCCTGGTTTACTATAGCTTTAGTCCTGGTTTAGTCCTGGTTTACTATAGGTTTAGTCCTGGTTTAGTCCTGGTTTACTATAGGTTTAGTCCTGGTTTAGTCCTGGTTTAGGTTTTGTCCTGGTTTACTGTAGGTTTGATCCTGGTTTAGTCCTGGTTTACTATAGGTTTGATCCTGGTTTAGTCCTGTTGTAGACCTATTTTAGAGCTGGTTTGGATCTGTTTTAGTCCTAGTTTAATTTAAGTTTAGTCTTGGTTCACTACAAAAAATCATTATTGCCTTTAGTTAAAATGACTTGAATTCAGATCATTCATCTTGATTTGAGTCATTTTTGACTAGATTGGATTTATTTACTTATTTAGGGATGAGTGGAATTTTCTTACCTCATTGGCAGATACGTTTGCTTGAAATAAGTAAAAAATGGCCTAAAACAAGACTGAAATAACTTGAAACAACAACTACAAAAACAAATAATACTCAACTCAAGATTAATAATCTGAATTCAGGTAACTAATGCGGATTTAGAATTTGTGCAGTGTTTAGACCTGGTTTAGATCCGCAGCAGGTTATGTTTATGTTGAGTTAGTTTCAGAGAGGTTACTGAGCAGGGCGTGTCTTTTGATGATGATCCTGTGAACGTGGAAGCATCCAAAAAGCCTTTAAGTTATTTAGAATTAGAATATATCTATGAATTGGAATAAGTATACAGTGGTAAACATTTCAGTGAGTCAGTTGTGTGGTGAGAGAGTGATGAAGTGCCCCCAGGAATGCCATCGACCACTTGTCGCCCTTTATTAAGGGCCACCACCCCCTCCCCTCACCCCAGCTGAGGAGTTAGCTCTGCCCTCCAGCAGTGAGACGGGCCTCAGCCTTCTTTCTATCAGCTACATGACAGAAAGAATGCACTAAAAATTACTTAATAGACCTAGCTCCAGTAATTATTTGATTCAATATTACCTTTTTGGAGAATGTTTTTGTGTTTCATTTTGACTTGGGACAGACTTCTTCTGGCTCCAGAAGGATTACATCTTATTAAACAAAAAGCCAATGTATTATTTTAAGTCAATATACAATATTATAATATTATACAATATTATAAGAAACTGGTGGCAGGAGTAGTAATGCTTGAATAACTATAAAACATATTCAAAAGGATTTTTTACTTTACATTATAATAAAAATGGAGAGTGTTTGATATTTCACTTTGGGAGTGAGTTGATAGCCCACTCTCTTTCTTTGCTGGTGCAGCTGTGTTGCTTTTTCTTTCATGATAATGGACATGAAATCTTCATAAGCCAGCATTAAAACCTCCAACTCTGCTTCTGTGAAGTCTGCTGCCCGTTTCTTCTCACCTTCAGTTTCCATTGTGACTCAAGAATTTGGTGATTCAATGAAAGGGTCTTTATGTTTTCAGCGTGCGCGCTCATTAACTCTCGGTTACCAACAGGAGGTTGATTCAACTCAATCAACTGAGAGTTCAGAGTTTACCAGACGTTTGTTAACCATGCTTTCTGGAATACACCCCTGGTTTAGTTCTAGTTCTAGTTTATTACAGCAAGGTTTCTGCAAGGTCTTAAAAAGTCTAAAAAAGTCTTAAATGCTAACATCTGGATTTAATGCTTTAAAAAGTCTTAAATTTGCAGAGATGCAGATGATTTGGTCTTAAATACATTTAACCAGGTCTTAAATATGTCACGTACCTTTGATGCTGCTACCTTTGTTCACTGGCTTTTTATAAAATGTCCACTTAAATGCTCAAAGTCTTTTTACCGTTGTGGACATAAGAGCTCATATCTTTTCTTTCCAAAACCAAAAGGCTTTGAGGCTTTGTTTACGACACAGAGCAACCTTAAACATTAAAGAAATAAATTTGAGAGTTTGGTCTTTTTTTTCTTTTATACATTTTTGTCTGAATTCTCTTAAACAGTGGTCGTAAAATGGTCTAAAAAAGGCTTAAATTTAACTCAGTGACCCCTGCAGAAACCCTGTACAGGTATATTGTGTTTTGGTCCTGATGTAGTTCTGGTGTATTGTGGCAGCAGTAGCTCAGTTGGTAGTTCGCCCACGTCAGTAGGCTCACGCAGAATGGCTGCCACGTCTCCATGAGCCTGCCCCAGGGCAGCTGTGGCTACAGAACAGGGCTGAACAATTTCGAAAAAATATCTAATTGTGAATTTTCTGACAGATATTGCAATTGGAATTAGATTTGTGATATATATTTTTTAAATAAAATTAATATTCAGTTCACACTTTACATTTTAAGCATGTGAAGCATTGAAACTCAAGAGAAGACTAAAATATTCACTGCTGAGCTAAAGGAATCCTTTCAGATCATTTGTGTCGAGGTCTGAACTACAGCAGAGGCACAGTTTATTCACATTAGTACTCTGTGGAGATGAGATATTTTGTTCTTCGCAAAAGATATTATTTCAGCCAAATTGCAGCCTTTGTGATTTGCTAATTGCGACAATTCACATTGCGATTTCGATTTGATTTCGATGAACTCTTCAGCCCTACTACAGAAATAACTCACCACCGCTGAGTGTGACTGAAGGAATACTGCAGTCTGAAGTGCTTTGAGGATCTAAAAAGGTGCTGGATAAACCCAATATTATTCCAAGGATTTAAAAATGTGTCAAAGACTATTTTGGCGTTGCTAAAAATGTTAATGTCATTTTAGTATATAGTGGTGCAACTTGACATAAAAATGCAAATGACATCATTGTTAGAGTTTAGTCCATGTTATGTGACCTTTGTTATTTCATTAACAACATGAGTGAGTGAATCTGGACAGAGGTCAGAGGGTAAAGGGTCACAGGGGACAGAAAAATCAACACAAACAACAGGCTTTACACTGATCTGAGTATTTCATTTATGTGTTTAATTAAGTCCTGTTTGAGTTTGGTTTTAGCCCTGTTCTGGTCTGCAGGTTAAAATAACTTAGATGAGTGGTAAAGGGTAGTGAGGAAGCTAATTTTCAGTGAACTCTTTGCCTTTCACGCCGTTAGTTGTCAGGAGAGCAGTGTGGTTGCAGAGCATTAATTAAGCTTTACTCTTTTTTAAAATGACGTGTATTATTCCTTTTACTCCCAGATCCTCCGGTGGTCAGCTCAGTCTCAGACCCAGTCCTGGTTCTGTCCGGCTCCTCAGTCACTCTGAACTGTTCTGCAGAGGGACACCCCAGCCCCGTCCTCTCCTGGAGCTTTAGTCCCACACAGGAGTGGTCTGAGGGAGAGGAGCCCCGGCCGAGCACCCCCCTGGTGTCTAAACCTATGGGATCGGGCCCCGAGCTGGAGCTGGGCCCCCTCGGAGTGTCCCAGTCCGGACTGTACCAATGCACCGCCTCCAACTCAGAGGGAAACCACACGGCAGGCGTCAGAGTCACTGTCCACGGTGAGTCCAGCGCCACCCACTTTGTTTTAAAGCAGACACCGAGATTGTAATAAAGCCAAAAACATCATAACTTGCAAATATTAGTTATTATGTTATTGGCTGCTTATTAAATTATTGACCTAGCATTAAAAACTCTGTTGAAAATGTATTAACTGCAGCCTGTAAGGTAATAATTCATCAATAGGACTGCTTTTCTTGGAAATAAGATGTTTTATTTTTATTTTATTTATTTGTTTTTTTCAGTTTTGTCAGGGTAGCTCCAGGTTTTGTCTTTTGAAATTTAAGACCTTTGTAAGACTTTTAAATGCCACTTTAATACCAATTTAATGCCATAATCTTTAATAACAGAACAATAATCTGTATATATTATACACTAAGGAATTATCCGTACTACTCTCTGAAACTCAAGGGTTTTATTTTAAAAGTCTAATACAGATGAAAGAACTCCAGCTGCATTAAAAAATCATGAAAAATTAATCATGCATTTCAATGATAACATTTCTTCAATAAATGTATTTTGTTATTGGGGTGACTCTAATTTTTGTAATAATAACATAATGTTAAATTTTAAGACCTAGACAAAAGACAAAATTGAATACCTACTCATTATATTTAGTACTTTTAAGGCTTTGATTTTGACACAATAAAATGTAATCTCTATTTAAAGCTTTTAAGACCTTGAGAATAACCTGGCTTTGTGCAGTTTGCTCACCAGAAATAACTTTAGTGGATGCCGCGGTGGAAGAAGTTCTCAATTTCTTTACTTAAGTAAAAGTACAGATAAAGGAGCAAAAAATTACTCAAGCAAAGTAAAAATATCACCTTAAAATTTCTACTTACTTTAAAATGTACTTGCAAGTAAAAAAGTAAAAGTATTTCTCTCATGAATGTGTTAAATGTGAGGGATTTTTTGCCTGGAGATTCCAGACTCACCGCTGTACCAGTGATGAGTCTGGTCGCCTTAGAATCAATTCGATTTCTAGGGCGGAGCAAACCCGAGTTAACGGACAGCGGAGTTAGCCAATCAGAAAATGGCGGACGTGACATTAACAAAGTGACAAGAAAGTGAGAAAGTAAACAAACGGAGTAGTGAGGGAGTTATTTCAACATTACCGTACCATACGCTGAATGAAACTAACTCTCGGCTCCTCGGTGCGCCATCTTTATTGTTGTCGGTGAGGAGACGCGTACGAGTGACGCTGCTCGCGAAGAACACGTGACTTAAATAAACCAATCAAAATGCACGGTACAGTTTGGATTTGAGTAAACCACTGCGGACGGCGGTGACCAGACTGATATTTCTCTGTAGAATAACACAGAGACATATCAGTCTGGATTTTCCAGGCAAAGGGATTTTGCTGATTCCAGATGAAATGAACAAACTGCTGCAGTAGAAGAGACTGAATCTGTCGCTGAGCTCTGGCTCTTTATTATTCTGATGTTTCTAAAGCAGTACTACTTTACTGCATCTGTTATATTTAAGTACTGTGTGTCTACAATGAGAGCACAACAAAAACACAGGATTTTAAACCAAAACTCAAAATACTTTGTACTTCAAACCAACTCATAAATGTAGTGGAGTAAAAGTAAAAGCAGCCCTTGTTAAATCTGCTAAAGTAAAGTACAGATATAAGTAAAGTAACTAGTAAAGTACTTTTACTTTTTTACATTCCACCATTGAGTGGATGACACTGTTAATTATGATTGTAAGAGCCAGTTTAATAATTTTTTTATTTAGAATATTATTAATTTTGCTTAGGTTTGTCTAAATCACAACAAAAAATGTTTAAAAATAAATCAGCTGGACTTTGGTTTTAGAATTTTAAATCAATTAAATTATTATTTTTTATTTATATAGCCCGGCATCACAGCAACAGTTGCCTTAAAGGACTTCATCAAACATAAACACACAATCAACATAAACACACAATCAACATAAACACACAATCAACATAAACAATAACGACACTAAACTAAACAGACCCAGGACGTCCCTGTCCTTAGATCCTCCTTCTCTTAAGGAAAAACTCCTAAAAAAACCCAGCTGTGGAACCTAAGAAACCTTATGGAGCCCACATGAAGTCCCTCCCCTGACCTGCAGAGGTGATCTAACGTCTCATTGGTCCTTTTCTCCTTTAGCTCCTCCCACAAACCTGTCCCTGTCTGTCGGTCCTGAGGAGGTGCTGGAGGGACAGAGCCTCACCATCACCTGTCAATCAGACGGAGCCCCGCCCCCAACGCTGGTCCTGAAGAAGAACGGGGCGGAGCTCCACAGAGAGGACTCCTCCCACTTCCTGTCCTTCAACCTGACGTCTGCCCAGCTGCAAGACTCCGCCCACTACCAGTGTGAATCCACCAATCAGTACGGAGCAGAGCGGGACGGCGCTAACGTCACTGTCAGAGGTAAAGCTGGGCGACGCTTTTTCATTCTCACGGCTCATAGTGACCGTTTTAATTGTTAATTTAATTGTTATCTCCTACCACGACGTTTTCGGGCCACATGGAAGAAATTAAAACGGGCACTACGAAAATAAAGTTGTAAAATTTTGAGAGTAAAGTTGTCATTTTATGAGATTAAAGTCGTAGCCAAAAAAGTCATAATTATACAAGAATAAAGCCGACATCCTATGAGAATAGTCGTAATATTTCGAAAATAAAGACATATTATTATGAGAATGAAGTTGGGCAAAAAATATATATAATTTTACGAGAATAAAGTTGTAATTTTATGAGAATAAATTTGTAGCTAAAAAAGTCATAATTTTTTGAGAATAAAGTTGAAATCTTATGAGAATAAAGTTGTAGTATTTAGAAAATAAAGACAATATTATGAGAATAAATTTGTAGTCAAAGAAAGTTATAATTTTACGAGAGAAAAATTATAGTATTTTGAGATTAAAGTGGTAATTAAAAAAAGTCCTTATGCTAATGATAATGGTGATGATGGGCCAAAAAGATCAGTATTTCACCTGCAGGAAGCCTAAATGAAAGAATAACCTCACAAAATGCTCGAAATGACGAAACGAGTGTCATGTCCCATGTCTTTGTCTTGTTTTCTGTGTTTGTTTCCCTTGTTTTATTTTGTATTCCCAGTTAGTTTCCATGTTTTTCTGGTTTACTTCCTGCCTCTTGTGTTTCCCGCCTGTGTGATTGCCTGCCCCGCCTTAATGTGTTTCACCTGTGCCTCATTCCTTTGTGTATTTATGTCCTGTGTCCTCCCCTAGTTTTGGTCGGTTCATTGAGTTTGTTGAGTCTGTTGTATATGTTGAGTTTTTGTGTTCCCCTGTGGTGTGTCTCCTCGTGCTCTCAGTGAGTTTCATTAAAGTTCATTGTTGTCTGCATTTTGGGTCCGTTCCCTCCTGTGTTCCTCGTCACCCTGACAACGAGAGAGCGCAGCTTCATTCTCTAAATATTTCAACTTTATTCTCATAATATTTCGACTTTATTCTCGTAACATTATGACGTTTTTTGGCTATGACTTTATTCTCATAAAATTACGACTTTAATCTAGATATTTTACGACTTTATTCTTGTAGTGCTGTATTTTTTTATATTTTGTGGCCCTAAAACTCCGTGGTCCTGTGCTCTCTCAGCTCACCCGCTGCAGGTCAGTGTTCTGCAGCAGGTGGCGGCCGCGGACTCCGGTTCTTCTCTGGTTCTGACCTGCGAGGCCCAGGGCTGCATCCAAACCCCGACTCTGACCTGGAGGAAGACCGGTTCTGGCGGCCCGGTCCTTCTGAGAACCGCAGACCGGACCACCTCCAGACTGAACCTGCAGAACCTGGACCTGCTGGACTCCGGGGGGTACAGCTGCGAGGCCCGCTGCGACTCTGTGATCCGGACCGGACGCACTCAAGTCCACGTCTACTGTGAGTATACAACAGTGTTTTACAGATTAAACACAAACAGGTTAATCCTCCAGCTGCGTACTCCCAACCAGGACCCTGCCCAGTGGCGTAACTTAGCATTAAAGGGCCCCAGTGCAGGTTTTTAGAATGGGCCTTAAAGTTAGGAAACACCTTTAGCACTTTTCTTTTTAAAGCTTGGATATTTTTAGGCCTTTTTGGCTTTATTAGACCATGCAAATGAGATGTGACAGGAAATCAAGAGGGAGAGTGGGGACAGACAGTCAGCGAAGTGGCGCAGTCCGGAATCAAACCCATGACGCCAAGGCAGGCTGTAGTTGCCCTGCATATGGCCGCAGCTCAACCACGAGCTATACCACGGCACGCATTTAACACTTTTCTAAGGCTCGTGCATTAAGCTTCAGAGTTATCATTTTTACATAGAAAAGCTATAAAGTAAAATAGTAGCTTTGTTTCTTTATTTAAGAAAATTTTATATTATAAAATTATTTTTACAATTTGTGCTTTTATTTAACTTTTCTTTTTTTTTTTTACAAAGATGTGTCAATTTTTTGATGAGTTGATAAATTCCTTTAGAGTTACAATGGATATTTTAAATCCAAGCATGATTTGACATGCACAAGGGCCACTCTAATGGGCCCCTAAACCTTTGGGGCCACAGAGCAGTTGCACTGGCTCTGCCTGATGCTACGCCCCTGGTCCTGGCTCAGATCATCTCTCAACAGGACGAACACTCTCCTGACCCTGAGCGCTTTTTGTTCTCATTCTCTATCACTGTGTAACTCGGAAGGTCACTCTACAAACTGCTTGTAAAATACGAGCCAAATACTAGCTGTATGAGAATTTTAGGTCCCATTTATCAATATTCATGTTTGTATAATTTAAACTATCCTAAATTCATGTTGTTGCCCAGTGCTGGAGTCAGGACCATACTAATCAAGACCAAGACCAGTCCGGGACCACAGTGAACCCGAGGCTGAGTCAAGGCCGAGACTTTTAAGGTTTGAGACCAAGTCGAGAGCAAGACTTGTAAAGCAGAGAGGAATGTAACGGTATTGGCGATATTGCAATATGTCGATAGCAAAAGTCTCTCGATATCGTTGTGGTCTCATTACAGTATCAAACAGAGTTCTCCCCGAGCAAAAGTACATAGTTTTGTTGCAATGGCGTGATAAAAAGCAGAGAGAACTACATAGACCATGATCCTTTGCTCCGTTTGCGCAGCCTCCAACATGGAGGAGGAGCCCAGTGTTTTCAGTAGCTTTAGCAAGATAAATCAGCAAATATCAAGACTCACAGCTGTTTTCTGTAGCGGAAGATTCAAAAGGTTAGTAAATAATACACTAAGAGTTACTAAATAAACTTTTTACATTCTCCCGCAACGCTTCGCTCATTCATTTCATCTCTCTCCTTGTCTCCGTCTGCGCTTGAGGAGCGGACTGCAGGCTCGGACTGGACTCGCGCTGAAAACTATTAACTAACTCTAGTGTCCAGCAGAGGAAGGCTGTGAGCAGGAGTTTGTGGATAAAAGAAAACAATAAGCACTTGCCCTTGTGCTGACCCCTGATCAGTGATGTCTGAGAGACGTGCTCTTTGTTTACAAGAGCCTCGTGTCCATTGGCGTTTAAGAAGTTCCTTATATGGTCATTGCTCATGGCACCTGTTTGAGCTGCCGTTTCAAGCTTTTTGTTGTCAGACCAAACTAATGTGATCCAGATGAAAGCTTAGTTATCTGTCACACTGTAGATCAGATAAAACATGAAATATGCCAATAATTATTGCACCAAGGGCTTGGCAGGGCTTTTTTATATAATAAATGTTGTTATCGTGAGCATTTCCACAATATCGCAATAAATATCAAATAAATATATAAGTATTGTGAGGTTAATATTGTGATAATATCATACCGTGAGATTTAGATATCGTTACATCCCTAAAAGCAGAACTCAGTAAAGCAGCTTGTTTCTTCGCTGTTTTTGCCTCATTTTCCTCTGTAGAGCTCCCCCTACAGTTCAGAATCAAGCACTATCGTAAATACTCACAAGTCCATTTGACTCCTGTGTGATTCCTCGCTCGGCTTTACTTTCCGTGTATCTGTACAAAGGTTTTTCTGCTATTTTGCTGCACTGCCGCGACAAATATCAAGAAATAAAGCCCTCTCTAGCTTGTTGTTTGGGTCTAACCGGGATGTGCCGCTTTCTTGCGAGACCCGAGACTTCTGTGACACCGAAGTCGGAGGCGCGCACTGTTGCAAGTGTCACTTTTGGCTCAGAGACAGCAGAGCGAGGTGACAGACGCTTCATTCACCCCACAACAATTCATTTAACCATCACACGGACTCTGAAACTGTTTATTTAAGGGAAGAAAGTTACGGAGATCTGCTTTAAGGATCGAGACCAAAACCAAGCCATGTGAACTAACACTGAAAATGGGGAAAAAGAAACATAAATCAGTGCTTAAAATTAGTAAAAGATCATTTTAATTAAATACTGCAACAAATTACTGTATGTAA
The DNA here is from genome assembly GCA_020698575.1 of Bostrychus sinensis. Classification (NCBI taxonomy): domain Eukaryota; kingdom Metazoa; phylum Chordata; class Actinopteri; order Gobiiformes; family Eleotridae; genus Bostrychus; species Bostrychus sinensis. The sequence continues at coordinate 291,253 of JAIMZQ010000026.1, forward strand.
TTGTTGTCAAAATTGAGCATCTGGAGACTTTTCTGCCTGATGCTCACAAGTTCTTTAAAAAAGTTAAAAATCTCTTCCTGGACAATCTGAGGCAAAGGTCTAGACTCAGATTAAGTAACTATAAATAACAAACTCTTTAGTAGAAAACTGCTTTATTTGACTCTGAACTTGGGCTCTTGTTGAGTAATAGTTGTCCATTAAGATGAATGTGTGACCTTGTTTGTTTTTCTTGGACGCTTCTGTTGTCTTTCTCTAAAAAAAACAAAAAACATGACCATAAACGTGAACAGGAAGTGTGTTATTAAGATCCCTTTAAAACTATAACCTTTGACCTCTCCCTCTCTCCTTAACCTTTACATTTCACTCCTGCAGAGCCACTTCCTGTCCTCTCCTCCTTCTCTCTCAGATTAATGTCATTTTTACTGGAAGAGCTGCGACCCCGGACCTCCGCACTGTCCAAACAAACGCTCAGAGAAAGGAACGTCTCTGAGTGAAATCTGATGACTCAGGTCTGCGCTGTCCCTCTCAGAGATTATTATTAAACATATTAGGGATGCTCTGATTAAAACCAGACTTGAGAGGAATGCGGCCCACTGTCTTTCTGCAGACACTGGAGTGGTCTGAGTCTGAGCGGGACGTTATTGTAAAAGGAAAAGCCCAGTGTTACTCAACAGGTCAGACGTTTTGTCTTGAGAGGAAACAGTAAAGGATGGAGATACTGAGAGAAGACTTTGCATTTGGCACACTTTGTTCCGTCTGCGTAAACAGGCACTATTGGACTTTTCTGTTTCTAAAGCTATGTTTTGTTCTCCCTGTGTTACTGTGGGTTCTTTCCTCTTCCTCCCAGCTGTCCAAAAACATGCTGAAATGTCTCATTGAACACTTTTTTTTTTTTGGTCAAACTGTGATTACTTTGCACCCAGATTGTGGAATGAACTGCCACCGCACCTGCGCTCATTACATTGCATGAATACTTTTAAAAAACAACTTAAGACCTTCTTTTTTACACGAGCGTTTCAGGGTCATTAGACTAGGGCTGCTATGATTTACTGTATTTTGTTATAATGTGTTTATTCCACTGGTATTTTATTATGATGTTGTTTTATGCCTTTCATTGTGAAGCACTTTGTGACTATGTCTGGGAAAGGTGCTATAGAAATAAAGCTTACTTACTTACTTACTTACTACTGTTAGGGGTCCTGGGTATTTATTTATTTATTAGGTTTATTTGTTAGGGACAGACACAAAAAACAAGACAAACTGTAAAACAGCTGTCCCATGCATGTATCATAATGCTTTTAGCAAGAGCTAATTTGCAGCATTTGTCCTTAGATGGGCTTTTATGCACAGTACAAATTAAAACACAGAGAAAAAGTAAGCAGAGTGTTTGTGTACTGGAGCTTATCCCAGTAACTTTGGGCCCCACTGTCCAGAGGTATACTCTGGACAGGGGCCTGTTAGTCTCAGGGCTGGCGCAGAAACACACAGACAAAAATTCACTCTCACTATGGCACATTTAGACTCACCATGTCGCCCGAACACATGCATTTTTTGGACACTGCGTCTTTGGGCGGTGGGAGGAAGCCAGAGAGAACCCACAGTAACACAGGGAGGACAAACAGACTCCACCCAGAGAGTTTGTGCGACCTCCTTGCTGAGCACTAACCACTCTGCCACCATGCCCCCCAACATTAAACATTAAATGCTCTCAAATCTAAATAAAAAAAACTGTGCCTAATGTTCTTCTAGCCTGGCCAGCCCCTCCTACTTTCTTCTCAAAAGCAGGACTGATCCCTCAGTAACAGCGAACCGTTTATCTGCAGCATGTCTTACAAATATATTGTTAGCCTCATAGCATAAGTCATTTTTTGGCCAAATTGTGATTATTGTCTCTACTCTCCAAACACTGCTGTGGCATGTGTGAAAATTTGAATGTGTTTTATCTTGTTTAGTTTGTGAGATTATTATTTTTTTTTGTAAGGGGACATCTCTGCCCTGAACTTTGAAATATTACAGAAGTCCTGATTTTGGCCTGACACACCCACTTTTTTTAAACCTTATTATCTGACAAATAAATAAAAAAAAAATAACCAAATTTGCACACATGCTCCTGATGACACACACATTAACCACACCAAGTTTGAAGAAATTCCAAGTGGCCAAGTGTTGATTTTACATGGAATGACCCTGTTTTCCCCAAAAAACTAAAATATGACTTGCTATGCTATGAGGCTAACAATATTAAATATGGCACCAGAGTGAATGTAATAACTTCTCTCTGATTAACGACGTTTAGGTCTTTCCTTCGTCACCTGTTGGTTCTGCTGAAGTCCTCGTTGTTGTTCAGTCCTCTGTGGGATTTTTGTCTTTGTCCTGTTTCCATTTTAACAACAGTAAAGTCCCTCTGACGTCCGGCGTAACCACCACATTCAAACAAACCCACTTTTTCTTCCACAAGTCTTTGTACAACTGGCTTCTGCTGCTGTCCCCGTTCACAAATAAAGACAGAGCTGCTCATGATACGGCGTATTCTGGTGTTTTATGACAAAACTGGCAACAATCCACCATGTTTGTTTGGGTTTGGGCACACTGCTTCTGTCCCGCCCTTCATTTCTCTGATTGGTTGCTCTGCCTGTGACTGTTCCGTCTGTAGAAATGAAACTCAAGCGCAGGGACCAGACTAACTTCTGTGTATAGAACAAGAAAAGTCTGCCCGGCCAGGCTAATGTGCAGAGGAAATTGGGGGTTAGTGTCAGCCCTGCGGCCCTGACTGGCCACTGTCCGCCTCAGGCCCATAGTCGCAGGCCATAATGGGAATAAATAGAAGAAGATGAATAAATAAAGTGCTGCGTTGTTTAGTATCTCATGTTATGCTTTTGATCAAGACACAGAACCAAGACATTGTCCCTAAGATACAACCTTGACTCAAAACAGGGATCTTCTAATTCAGGGGTAAATGCTCTAAGCTCTGTCTGACCTCTTGTGGCTGGAGTAGGTTTCTTTGGTTTTATTTCACAATGGTACAGAATCCTTCTTCGATCCATGTTTACATTTTCGTAACCCTGCCTGAACCTTGTCTTCTTCTCTCCCCAGCGTTCCCATCCGACCCGGTTCTGGAGGACCCCGGTCCGGTTCTCCTGGGCCACGAGGCGGTCTTCCGTTGCTCCGTGTACAACGTGTTCCCGCTGGCTCAGCTCAGACTGCGGTGGCTGATGGGTAACGAGTCCGTACAGGCCGAAGGCTCGTTCTCTCAGTCGGACTCTCTGCAGAACCTGACCTCCGTGTTCCGGTCCCGTTTGGGTCAGAGCCGCAGTGACACGGGGCTGAGCTGCAGGGCGGAGTTACTGACGGAGGAGGGAGAGGTGTGGAGGACCAGGACCAGCAGCGCATTAATACAGATACACTGTGGGTTTGTTTAAAATCTTTCTTTCACATCTAAAGCTGGGGACACACTACACGATTTTCTCAGTCGTTACAGATTCTGAAAAGACTAGGAGCACACACTAACGACTGGTTTCAGCAAATTTAGTTCTGATGACTGAAAGACTGGGGCTCACACATTTAACGACTGCGCCTCACACACTACAAGATCTGTAACTGCAACTGACGCCAAACAAACGCAGCAAACTCTGGCGGGGAACTCACGAGAACTAAATGGTAAACAAACATGGACGCTCCCTGGGACGCTGTTGCCGTTGTGTGCGTAGCTATCTGTTTGGAAAAAGGGAAAGAAAAAACGGCTATGTATCTAGTTTCGCTTGGGTAGCGCTCAACTTTCTTCGGTGTTTGCCATGATTGTTTATGTTTTCTTCTTCTTCAAATTTCCGCTTATATTTTCCCGCCGCTTCCTGTTTCTTCGTCTGCGTCCTGACGCTATTTCCTGTGTCCCATCAACTGTTTTTCATCGGCCGCTGGACTCCATGAATTCCCAGTTGGATGTAAACAGCCCACACTACAGGAGTGTGGTCCAGAGTCGGCTTTAAAATTCATGTTTGATTGCTTGTGACTGACGTCAGGCCAGGTTTTTGCGGCGCACACACTTAAAGATTCGAGTCTTTGAACATCACACGCTAACGGATTTCAGGGCCGACTGGTGATTACGATTCCCTGTAACTGTTGTTGACTGGTGAAGACTCGCTGCAACTGTGAATCATTATAAAATCGGGCAAAAAAATCGTGTAGTGTGTCCCCAGCTTAACCCTCTCCTCTTTATCCTCCTCAGTCACAACAACTCTACAGTGAAGCCCGAAATTATTCATACCCCTGGCAAATTCTGATTTAAAGTTACTTTCATTCAACCAACATGCCACTTTTTTGTTCAAATGTAAAAAAAAGCTGGGAAATATTTTTTTCCACAATGATACCTCTTGTACATCTGGTTATTATCTTTTGGGAGAAGCCTGTGTCATTTCCGGTCAAAAAAAACTTGTTGGTTGAATGAAAGTAACTTTAGGTCAGGGGTATGAATAATTTCGGGCTTCACTGTAACTTCATGTCCTCTTTCACCACATCCCTACTGTTTTTTTCTATGGCCAGTGCTGATAATAAGATTTAGAGCAGCCGGTGGCCAATAAACACACATATTTTTTGGCACTGATAATTTCTGAAAGAAATTATTATAGTATTATTAGTAATATATTATATATAGCCATTTGTTTTAGTAATGATTATAAAAATGCAAACAAATGTCTTAGAATTAGACAGTGAGAACAATTAAAAATGTTTTTTTGAGAAAACCAATTAGGTAATCTCAATCAAACTTCCTGTGCAGGTAGAGCTTGAGGAGAACTACAAAATGCATTTTATTTTTTTGTTCTATGATGTTCTATGCCAGAGACACGAGCAAAATCTTTTTATTGCTGTTTTTAGTTTTTCAAGCCGAGATAAAGAGATTTTGAATGTTTTTAACCCTCTCCAGGCAGGCGTTGCAGATTTGCAACAGCTAAATGCTCATTACCTAATTAAAAAAAAAAATAAAATAGTCAGAATTGTTTATTACTACCCCATATGATAATGTCCCCCAAATATCAGATTTTTCCTGTTACTAAAACTTAATTTGAGCCTGAGAGGGTTAATGAACTGTATTGTAAGACGCCCAAACTGCTACAACATGGGGTCCTTCAGTCACATGGTTGCCTGGACATGTGCTTGACCAAAAATCTGCATTAAAGGACAAGAATCGTCTGATTGCTGATCGACCTCTGATTCAGACATTTCATTTTTTTCATTTTAACCTTTCATTTCCCAGGCAGAACATTAAGAACAAATTCTTATGTACAGTGTCGGTCTGGAAGTCTTGAGTGTTGAAGCAGAAATCTCCTCTCTGGTCTTCCTCTAGGCCTCCTCCTTCTTCACATTTAATCACTAACCCTATAAGAAAAATGGCAGTGAACTGAACATATACAGTGAAGCCTGAAATTATTCATACCCCTGACTTAAAGTTACTTTCATTCAACCAACATGCCACTTTTTGTTCAAATGTAAAAAAAAAGCTGAGAAATAGTCTTCCAGTCTAAAAAAACTTGTTGGTTGAATGAAAATAACTTTAGGTCAGAATTTGCCAGGGTATGAATAATTTCGGGCTTCATTATGTGTAGGGCTGCAACAACTAATGGGATTAATCAATCATCACTGACAATTTAAATAATCGTCAACTAATTTAAAGGTACTGTAAGCAGCATGCATTCTGCTGGTCTGAAAATGGTACTGCAGTCTAATTCAAAACCAGCCAGTCTTTCCGCTTTTCTGATTGGACGATTGGCAATGCAGGGTTTAGAACCAAAGCAAAAGATGTAAACATAAACAACTTGGGCATTACATTCACTATTTTTTAATTTGTTAATAAATCAGCTGTACCATTGTTAGTTCAGTAAAACTAATATTTGATTTAAACATGTTAACCTCATATCTTGGGACACCTGGGTAATTTTTATAAAATATAAAAAATAAATCCTGCTCATAGCATCTTTAATAATGGTTAAGAGGGATATTCGGTAGAAACATGGCACATGCTGAGAGAAGAGGGTTTATTACCGGGACAGAGCAGTAAAGCTCTAGGGTCATTTACTGTGGAGACGCCCTGAAAGAAAAGGAGCAGCTGAAATATACCTTGTTTAAAGCAGCACTATGTTGTACTTGTACCTCAAAATACAGCTCATAGAGTGACGTACTGGCTGGAGTTAGAGGATGAGAAGTGCTTAGGGGTTTGGGGAGGAGCAGCTTGTCCCATTAAGAGATTATCTACCACTAAAATATTGATAGAAACATTATTTTACGGTCCATACTCTAAAGGGTTGCTTTAAAACAGTTTATGCCTCTGTCCAGACAGTAAAATCCTGCTCTGACTCCCCTCAGACCCTCCGAGGAACACGTCCCTGTCTCTCAGTCCCGTGGAGGTGGTGGAGGGGCGGAGCCTCACTATCACATGTCTGTCAGACGGAGCCCCGCCCCCAGCAATGGTCCTGAAGAAGAACGGCGCAGAGCTGCTCAGAGAGGACTCCGCCCACTTCCTGTCCATCAGCCTGACGTCTGCCCGGCTGGAAGACTCCGCCCACTACCAGTGTGAATCCACCAATCAGTACGGAGCAGAGAGGGACAGCGCTAACGTCACTGTCAGAGGTAAAGGAGGTTCATTTTTACAGCATTTTCACGATTAGAGGCCAGAAAGTGGACAAAGATCAATGCAACATAATACTGCCACGTGCACGTTGTTTGTACTGAAATGAAATCAGTTCCTCAGTTTTCAGGTTAACTTTAAATCCTGTCGTGCAATAAGCTACATACACGTATATAGGGCTGTGCTAAAAATTTTATTTAAAGTTGAATTAAGTATAGAGTCGATCTTGGTGATAAGCTCAGAGCTCTTTATTTTGATCTGAAAAGTCTAACAGCCAGTCCAGAGGCAGATAACGGAGCGGCTGAGGAGTGCACTCATGTTCACGGTCACTGTTTACTTGTTGTACTGTTGTTGTACTGGTTACTTGTTTGGTCACTTACAACAAATGAGATCCTTGAACCAATAACGAGGCTCTGTAATAGAGCTTTCAAGATCCACAACAGGCTTCCGGGTTGGACTCACCACTGGTCTGCACTGTCATTGTCTAATGCTTTGACATTTCAGAACTATACATTATGCCATGGGATTAAATTGTATTATCAAATTTTAAAAGGACTCACCTCAGCAGCACTTACTGCCTTGGTACCAAAACTCAGCTCAAGGTCTGAACGCTCTACCAGATCTGTTACAAACGGACTTTTGCCTTTACCGGCCTTTAGGAACTGCTACAGACAGAGATCCTTCTTTTATGTGCTCACTAAAGCCTGGAATAAGAGCCCACAGCACATCAGGAATATAACATCAATAAGACTATTTAAAAAAACATTTATTTGCCATCTAATGGACAGGTACAGCTGTGACCTCTGAGGTCCCCTAATGTTGCTTTTCTTGGTTTGTGTGTTTGTATGGATGTTGTCTTGTCCTGGAGTTTATGATGTGTGTCTGATTTCTATGTTCTGCGGAGCAAGAACTTGCTGAAAAACAGTTTTAAACTGAACCAGGCCCAATTGTTTTTAATCTTTTCCTGCTTAATAAAATAAATAAATAAATAAATAAAATAAATGAACTGCTCACCTGAGCCAGAGAGAGCAAGAGTGGAGTTTAGAGCAATAACCACCTAAAAGATACTACGCATTTAAATAAAAATAAAAAATCATAAAAAACAAGCAAAACTGCATTTTCACCATCTTAACATCGCGGAAACACCACTAGGGCTCAGAAAAGGAAGGAGCGCACAGCAGCGGTGCATCACGTGACGCGCGTCAATGCCACGTCTTGTCACTTGAAAAAACTTGTGATCAGCACGGAGTTTAAAATCTGTGATTTTACTTTCAATAGTCTGACAAACTGAGAGAACATGGCCTAGGTGAGGTGAGGAGAGACAGGAGTTTTTTCCTGCTCTCATCATTGGAGCTGCTGCAGTTCAGACACCGCTGCTCTCTCAAGGATGCGTTTAAAATATCATCCTGCCTCTTTTATTTAAATTATTGCAGTTATTATTGAATAAAAAGTAAAACTTGCAATGAATAACTCTAAACTCAATCTCACACTTTCCTATTACAATAAAATTCTTCCTGATTATTCATTTTTAATTATAAACATCTAGTCTAATAAAAAAATTGAGATTGTGATTACATGTTTTTGCCATATCGCCCAGCCCTACACGTACGTACAGTACACCTCACATCTCTCACATGGGAATTGGCAGCGACTGGAGTTAGTTTCCAAAGGCTTCATGTTTGCATTCACATTACGGATATTCCAGGTACATAGAGATGGATTTGTTAGTTTGCTTCATCCATCTACACTCGGCCTGATCGGCTCAGAAGGGTGCCGCGCGTGCATGTGAGTTTTAAAAAGTGGAAGTGGAAGAACAGACAAATCTGCACAAATCTGGTCTGTAAATGAGAATTCAGTAGTAGTTGCAGTGGTTGTGTCAGAGTACGACCACAGTGCAGACCCTGTGCAGCCTGTCAGTCAGCCGCAGCAGAGAGAGAGATGGATGTGTCAGAGACCTGTGAGTGAACTCTGTGATAGAAAGTGTCTTCTGTGTTCTTTAGACAGAGATCTGAGCTGTGCCACAATTTGCTCCACTTTTAGCGCAACTTATTCATTTAGCGTGCACACAAATCTTTGATAAATCAATCCTTCACTTCGAGGAACCATTCACACTCACAAGCACACATTCATTCACCAGCGTACACAGACACGGGAGGGAAGGTGGGTGAAGTGTCTTGCTTAAGGACACGGGAACAGTTTGCATAAAAAAGTCACCCACGCAACTTTTATTTACAACCATCAGCTCATTTTCTCTCATTTCTTTTCCCAGCGGTCTTATACTTTAACCTCCGTCTCGTCTTGTTCTGTGAAAGCGATCTTCAGCCGCGACGCCTTCAGGGTCGGTCTGTAAATTTTGGCTCTGGTTCAGTTCATTTGGACTGTTTATGTTTCACTGGTTTAGAGTCAGTTTGACCTAAAAACACTGAGGTTATAACGCAGGAATTCACTCATTTTCCCCAAAGACTTTCTCCCAAAACACAGCGCTTACTTGTATCAGACTTCAAAATCCAGAAGTTCATGTTTTTGGTACAAAGACTTTTGTTTTGAGCCACAGTGGGTACAACATGTTCAGACACAATGAAACTATGCTGCTTTTAAAATAAAACTAGAGAACAAAAAAAAAATGGAAACTAGTTGTTCAAGTGTATTAAAGGCAGAAAAAGCTGAAAGCTGTCTCTGCAAATCCTTGATTAAAAATTTGATCCACAAGTTATTTTAATATGTAACTGAAGTAAAACATTTACAGAAATCATTCCAGAGCCAATCTTTTAATCCAATAATCAGGAGAGGCCAAAGCACACAGAGAATTATTAGAGTTTTCTCATTGTTAGTTGCACAGGGAAGTGAGAAGGCTAAAATAGACTCCCTGTGTGGCTGTGAAGACCTTATGATAGAGATGTGAAAGTTAAAATAAAAGCAGAAGTGGTCCATAATTAACAGGACTGAGGTCTGAGTCAGCTGACCACTCTGAGGTCAGGGTGAGATCTGTTGCACTCGGGATGGGGGCTTGAAGATGTATACTTTATTAGTAATTACAATGTGTTCAGTGCAATCTATAATGGTTATGTTCTGCTTATCCTTTTGTTGAAGATCAGTGCTTTTAAAACTCTGGTACAGGTCCCACTGGTGGTACTCTGGAATTTTGAAGATGAAAACCATTAAATAGATAATTACAGGCGAGTTTATTTCAAGTTTAGTCCTGGGTTAAATCCTGTGTGCAGTCCTTGTCTTGTTATTTCTTCTTTAGTCATTTTTTGCTCTGGTTTAGTCCTGGTTTTTGCTCCTGGTATAGTCAGGCCTATTTCAGTTGTGCTTAGGTTTAGACCTGGTTTAGTCCTGATTTAGACTCCTTTCTGTTAAAGATAAGACTTTGAAAGCCAAATAATTTCTGAGGTGGAACTTCCAGTGAAAAATCTTGTCTTGTTCATTTGTTTACTTATTGGGATCCCCATTAGCCTCTGCCGTAGTGGTTGCGAGTCTTCCTGGGGTCCAGATTAAAATTTAAATACAAAATGCATTTACAGTATAGTGCAACGAATACAGATCATTAATAGTCCGATAGATGAACAAAACATTGAATATTCTCATTATAAACAAGCGATTCTGAACCAGTCTGACTGTAGGACCCAGTTTTATCTTTTTACTGTGACCTACTTTTTACTGAACCAAGTAATAATTTACATTTTACTATGTACCTTTTTAAAATTAAACTGTACTTTGAAAAATTGTTTTATTACAACATACTGTTTACTTCCACTTGAATAAGATATTTTAAAGTTACAGTATTCCTAATTTTTGGCGACTCTACCCACGTCCAGTCCTGATGAATCAATGAAAATCAGGTACAGCAGAAACGTATTGGTCTTATATTTGATTTGAGAGTTTCACACAGATGTTTACAGGAAGACATCTGCATTATTCCGGTTTACCACACGGTTTATTCTCACCAGACTTTAATTCCCATGATGCACAGGGCCTGGGAAAAAGGATGTCCACCTCCACTTCCTACTGCCCACACCACTTCCTCAGATGACCACTGGGATTCAGTCAGTATGAGCAATATTGAGAATTAATTCCAGCATCTTCAGATTTTTCTAGACATTTCTGCCTCATCTTCCCAACAAACACCAACAGGGATTTAAAATTCTTTAATAGTTTATGGTATTTTATGATTACAGTAGCTTTCTTTGACTTTGACTAATGAACCTGTTTGCTAGAGAATGGTTATGGGATGGTGCTAAGTAGGGATGTCCCAATCAACTCTTTTTGGTTCTTGATCCAATCCTGATCATTAAATGTTTAGCTTTGGTTGATCCAAGTCCCAATACCAATAATTATTTTTTCTATTATTTATACACACCGTATGAGGCCTGTGAAAAGACGCTAAGCTGCAGAGCATGTGGCTAATTAGCATAAACAAAGCAAGTAAAATTTGCGCTGCTGCTGCACATCACAGTACGCTGTAAGTTTTTGCCTAACTCCTGCAACACCTAAACGAAGGCAGAGGTAAAATGTTTACTTTCGCTGTGATTAGTGTTTTTGGTGTCTGCAGAGTCCCCACAGTCAGTTTTAAAGCTGCTCTGGGTGCTAGCAGTAGCATTAGCCACAACACCTTGAACAGCTGCAGCTCTTGGAGGATGCTGCGCCCACTGAAATTAATAGAGCCTCTTTTGACATCATCCAAAATTAAAACCACAAATAAATCAAATTATTATTATTATTATTATTATTTTTTTTTACCTAGCCCTACTGCAGCCATGTTTGGTCAGGTTATGATGGTTTGTGTTTTAGTTTGCGGCAGAAGTAAAACACAAGATCGGCCTGATCACATGACTTAATTCAATCCAATCTGATCATTAAAAAATTCCTTGATCAGATTTCCTTGATTCCTTGATTAAGACTCTCAGCACTAGGGATGTCTTGATCAGTATTCCTAGTGCTGAGAGTCTTAATTTGATGTTGACGAGTCTTGTAGACCAACAGCCAACAAGAGCGTTCCTTATTCTAATAAAGGAGGTAACTAAGGAGGTTGTTTCTTGTTCGTCTGTTTGCAAGATAACTCAAAAAAGATAGGACAGATACTTGAGATAGTTTGGTTATCTAACAAGAGAAGGATATAATTATGTTCTGGACAGGACACAGGACGTAATGTTGTTATCTAAACACTTATAAAACGCAGTGTCAGATTTTAGACGGGGATTTCTCAGTAGCTTCTGTTTCCTTTATCATTGACCTCAGCAAACCAAGATGGAGAAGTGGACAGCTTTCACTTTTCTTTATAAAACACCCATGAAACAGCAGTCTGAGCCTCTGTTTGTCTCTCCGTCACAGGCCCAGTGTTAAATGTGAGTGTGAGCCGTGTGTGGGAGGAGGACAGTGACTCATTCAGAAAGCAGAGAAAAAAAAACCATGAACAGCTCTGGCTCTGCTCATCTGGAGAGGTTATCGGACTCATGACATTTTATTATGAAGGATTTGTTCTGTTTTGGGGAATTTTTGATATATAAAAATGGACAGTGTTATTGTGAAAGTGTGCGTCAGGTCTGTAGTGGGAGGACTGTTCGTTAGAGCTGTGTTTCTCAAACACTGGGTCATTATCTCAAAATTACTGAGAGGATCCTTTGTCTTTGAAATAATGGTTACTTTAAATCAGTGGTTCTCAAATTGTGGCACAGGTACAACTAGTGGTGCATAGGCTTCTTCTGGTGGTACTCTGCAGTTCAAGTCCTGATTTAGTTCAGTTTAGTGCCAGTTTTATTCCTTGTTCACCACTAGGTTTAGCTTTGGTTTAGTCCTGGTTTATTTCTGGTTTTGACCTGGTTTAAATCTGATTTAGTCCTGGTTTTGTTCTGGGTTAGTCCTGGTCTTGTCCTGGTTTAGTCTTAGCCTGGCCTGCCAGACAATCTTTTTTCCTATTCTATAAAAAGAAGTTAGTCTGGTCCCCATCGGTAACTGAGGTTCTGAGGCGGAACAGTCACAGGCGGAGTAACCAATCAGAGAAACGAAGGGCAGGACAAGCAGCGCACCACTGACCCAAACGAACATGGATTCTTGCCGTATTTTTTCATAAAACACCAGAATACGCCATATTATGAGCAGCTCTGTTCTCATTTCTAAACAGGGACAGGAGCAGAAGCCAGTTGTACAAGTTTTTTTTTTTTACATCAGACTCGTGGGACTTTACTGCTGATAAAATGGCAACAAGACGAAAAAAAATCCCACAGAGGACTGGACAATAACTCAGACTTCAGCAGAACCAACAGGTGACGAAGGAAAGTGCTAAACACCGGTAATCAGGTCAGAAAAGTTATTAAATTAGCTCGGTAGCCAGTGCTACCTTGGTTAACTCTTCTGCTTTTGTAAGACATGCTGCAGATAAACGACTGTGATAGGACAGCTCCAAATCGAACTGGAGAAACGCTTTGCTCTGAGAGGGGAACCAGACTGTCCTACTTTAGAAAAGCAAGTAGGAGAGTCTGGCTGCAGGCTAGTTTAGTCCTGGTTTTGTCCTGGTTTTGTCCTGGTTTAGTCCTGGTTTAGTCCTGGTTTAGTCCTGGTTTAGTCCTGGTTTTGTCCTGGTTTTGTCCTGGTTTAGTCCTGGTTTAGTCCTGGTTTAGTCCTTTAAAGTTAACCCTGTATATCTTTTCCCCAGCTCCTCCGAGGAACACCACAGTCCTGGTCCTGCCCTCCTCTGTTGTCCACGAGGGCCAGAACATCACCGTCTGCTGCTCCTCCGTCAGCTTCCCCCCCTCGGCCGTCTACCTGAAGAAACTGGCCAATGGGACGGAGCGGCACTCGCCTGACGGGACGTTCCTCTTGATCAACGTCACAGCGCAGGACTCGGGGCTGTACCAGGTCAACGTCAGCAACGACCTGGGCTTTCAGATCCACGTCTTCAGCATCAGCGTCAGAGGTACGGCCTAGGACAGCAACTTAAAACCTATGAGAGCGGCGAACTCCACAGAAAGGCCTGCTCCAGGAATCAAACCTGTTTAATCTGGCATTATTTTTTACAGTAAATACAGTAGATATGGTAGATTGGGGTGTTCGTGGTTAACCAGCATTATGGCCATAATCGATTGAAAGAAATACTAACAATTAATGGTTCTGCTGTACAGTAGAGTGACGTTACAGCACTATTGGAGAGTTAGGGCAAGTTAAACATAAAATTTCCTAAAATATCCAAGCCTTTAGTTAGGGTTCTTGACTTTGAATTTAATAAAGAGCTGTGTTTTATAAAAATGCAATGATAGATGATATCAAGCCGGTGGTTAACAGTTAATCAACAATAATTTTGTTTTTTCACAGTGGTGGAATGTAACAAAGTAAAACTACTTGGTTACTTTACTTAAGTGCAATTTTCATGTATCTGGTCTTTACTTGAGTAAATTTTACAAAGAGTATTTTACTTCACTACATTTTAGAGCAAGTATCTGTACTTTTTACTCCACTACATTTCTGAAATGGTTTGAAGTACAAAGTATTTGGAGTTTTGGTTTAAAAGCATGGGTTTTTGTTGTGCCCTCATTGTAGACACACAGAACTTAAATATAACAGATGCAGTAAAGTAGTACTGCTTTAGAAACATCAGAATAATAAAGAGCTCAGAGCTCAGCGACAGATTCAGTCTTTTCTACTGCAGCAGTTTGTTTATTTCATCTGGAATCAGCAAAATCCCTCACATTTAACACATTCATGAGAGAAATACTTTTACTTTTTTACTCACAAGTACATTTAAAAGTGAGTACTTTTATACTTTTACTTAAGTAGAAAATTTAAGCTGATACTTTTACTTTTACTTGAGTAAATTTTTGCTCCTTTATCTGTACCTGTACTTCAGTAAAGAAAGTGAGAACTTCGGTCACCACTGATTTTTTAAGACTGCAAATTAATTGATTAAAGAAAATGAACCAAATGTGCATCTCTAGTAGATACCATTACTGACCAACCCTGTCCATTTATCTGTGCTTGACCCTTGGTGGCTGCTGGATCCTTTGGTCAAACCAGAAAATAAATCTTGCGATTATATTCACTAATAAACAAAATAAAAACTAAAAATGTATTAGATTCAGTGTCCTTGATTCTGAATGTGGCCATACTTTAGGACCCTATAATAGGTTCTGTAATCCACTCTTCTCTTGTACATTATACAAACTTTTACAACTCTGTATTTTTTCCTCCAGAGCGCAGCACTGGCAGCGGCAGTATTCCCACTCCCAGCCTCAGTCTGATCCTCATCTCTTCTCTCTGTGTCGCTGTCGGACTCACTTCGGCCGCTCTGTTTCTGGAATACGTCCGGAGAGCCAGGAAAAAAGGCTTCTACCAGCTGCCCCAGTCCAACCCACCCTCATCATGAGAGGAACACAGCCCAATAATATAATATGGGTCTAAACTTCAGCCTATGGATCGCACAAATAAATCCAGATGGAAATACTGTGGTCAAAGACTTTGATGAACTACACTTGTGAAGCTCCAGAATGACTCAAAACAAATCTGAGCTGGAATGAGCTAAAGAGGAAACTGTTTTGCTCTTAAATGGGACAACTGCCAAAACACACGGCTATACACGCAGCCGGTTAGAGATTAATGCTGTGAAGCTAAATGTGGCTTGTGTAAGTTGAATTATGTGCTAAGTAAAAAAAAAAAAAAAAAGCTTGAAGCATAATTTAGCCTGAGCTAAATGTGAAAAAAGGCTATTTTAACAAGCTGCTAAGTTAGTAGGGTGAGCAGATGTCCCCATTTAACTGGGACAGTCCCAGTTTTAGGCTCCATATCTCATGCCCCAACACATATCTGTAAAAACACTCATATGTCCCAGTTTTCAACAAACTATGTCCCAGCACAGGAAACTTAAAATAAGTTTGTGTCTGTTGTGCCAAGACTTTTGTCACCAAAATTATTTACAGTGTCATAATTTTTATGATTAAATTGTAGGAGTGTAACGAAAGGCTTCGGCATATATCGATTAGAATTGTTTTGATCCGATTCAAGAACGATATTGGCTAATGTGGAACAATACGATTCGATACGATTCAACACCTTCATATCGATACAATCAATACAGCAGCTTTTTGCTAAAAATCATAAATGTAAATCCAGCACTGCGGCCGAGGTTATGTCCAGCAGAAAGAAAGTGAAGAGTGGAGAGAATTTTTTTAATTAAAAACACAAAAATGTTCAAATGTCCGAAAACGTGTATCTGGGTTTATTTTAACTTGCAAATTTCTAATATCAGTATTTCCGATATAATCGATTTTTTTCCCCCATGTATATCAATATATTCAATACATGGTGATGTGTATCGATATAGTTGTATCGTAGGAATAAAAGCTGATGCATCAATATAGTAACTGTATCATTACATTTCTGTTAAATTCCCATTAAAATTCAAAGCTTGTGTACTTTGTAA
The DNA here is from genome assembly GCA_020698575.1 of Bostrychus sinensis. Taxonomy (NCBI): domain Eukaryota; kingdom Metazoa; phylum Chordata; class Actinopteri; order Gobiiformes; family Eleotridae; genus Bostrychus; species Bostrychus sinensis. The sequence continues at coordinate 307,278 of JAIMZQ010000026.1, forward strand.
AAAATATAAAAAAAATAAGCAGATTTTTTACCGGGAGAACCATGTGCTTCCAGATGCTTCAAGCCTGATATAACGATGAACTACGTTAGCCTTTTATAAGTAATTGCAAGGCCAGTTTGTACTGCAGTCCTAATGAGAAGCTAGTGTGGCTAATAGCTAACGTCTCTATACCTACTGTTTAAAATGGCAGAACTATGCCCCAAGCTTAAGATAAATGCTGAAGTGAACTAGTGAGCAGAAAAACACGCCTAATATCCTACTGCCCTAAATGTGAACGTGCTTATCGCTTACTTTTGGGAGTTTGTCTAGAAAATGTTGCTATTGTTCTACTAGTCATTGCTATTAAATGTGCCTTGGGTGTCCTAAAATAGGCCTAAATTCATTGTCTTGTCTATGGACACAGTCTTCCACCTTTTAAACTAGTCAACAGGATTTATAGTTTGTATTTTTGGGCAAATGTGTCATCATATAAAGGACCTCTCAGACTTTAACCGGATTTCCACTTGGGTGTTTTCCTGGAGTCTTGGATTTCTTGGAGTGACTGTTCATCACTACAAGAAAAGCTTTGTTTTACAACCAAACCTGGACTCAATTTAGGATTTGCCCACATAAAAAAACAGAACTACCAATGTTACAGGACTAATCCAGAACTAAATTAAGAACCGCAGTCTTCTCTTTTGGGCAGTTTTCTTCCGGGATGCCCACACAGTGAATCGTCCGCCTCCATCCATCTCCACTGATCCAGGTTGGAAGTCAAATTGAGAATTTGCATATGTAATTTTTTTTACACCGGATGCTCTTCCTGACACAAAACAGTTCCAACCCAAGAGATAAACCTGGATTTAAACTAAAAAAACACCTAAAAATTGTTAAACCACTTTTGGACTATCATTGTGAGCTGTTTTTCTTTCCTTAAAGACTTGTTGACAGTCAGAAAAGAAAGTGCAATGGACTTGATCTAACTGTGGTGACTGTTTTACTAAATCTCATGTCTTCTTCATGCAGCTACACTGATATTTGACTGCATATATTTTAGGTACACATTGTTACTTCTGTGTTACTACTTTAAATGTGACTGTATTATATGTAGTTATGAGTACTTCTACATACTAAAGCTTGCATATTTAATTCAGTGTGGGCCAGAAACAGCTCTGGCCTTGACCTGTTTAGAAATCATCGAATGTGTGTCATTTAGTTTGATCCAGTTTCTGAAAATAGTACTCGAACTCTCCAGTGGTGTGGCAAAAAATGGTGGTTTGCAAAATTGTTTTTTATTTGCAAAATGGCCTAAAACCGGGTATACACTGTTTGTTTCTTTAGTCTTACAAGATTAATGGAATTCACACTGCATGGTGTGGAATGAGAAAAATTGTAAACTGTAAACACTGTGCAGGGGTTGAATTGTGACTACGACTGAAGTCAGCCTGAACAAATTTCAGACTCTGGATGCTGTGTGTTTTTTGTCATTGAAGTGTCATTGAGTTTTAAGTTAGCGCTGCTTTCTCTCTTGGTGTTTATGTCATGGATGTGTGTGGAAAAGTAAATGCATCGAAAGGGTTACTTTGTCTATTAGTCACACGTCTGACAGAGATCGTAGGTCACACGTCTGACAGAGATCGTAGGTTTGGTCACACGTCTGACAGAGATCGTAGGTTTGGTCACACGTCTGACAGAGATCGTAGGTTTGGTCACATGTCTGACAGAGATCGTAGGTTCGGTCACACGTCTGACAGAGATCGTAGGTTTGGTCACATGTCTGACAGAGATCGTAGGTTCGGTCACACGTCTGACAGATCGTAGGTTTGGTCACACGTCTGACAGAGATCGTAAGTTTGGTCACACGTCTGACAGAGATCGTAGGTTTGGTCACATGTCTGACAGAGATCGTAGGTTTGGTCACACGTCTTACAGAGATCGTAGGTTTGGTCACACATCTGACAGAGATCGTAGGTTTGGTCACATGTCTGACAGAGATCGTAGGTTTGGTCACACGTCTTACAGAGATCGTAGGTCACACGTCTGACAGAGATCGTAGGTTTGGTCACACGTCTTACAGAGATCGTAGGTTTGGTCACATGTCTGACAGAGATCGTAGGTTTGGTCACACGTCTTACAGAGATCGTAGGTTTGGTCACACGTCTGACAGAGATCGTAGGTTTGGTCACATGTCTGACAGAGATCGTAGCTTCGGTCACACGTCTGACAGAGATCGTAGGTTTGGTCACACGTCTGACAGAGATCGTAAGTTTGGTCACACGTCTGACAGAGATCGTAGGTTTGGTCACACGTCTGACAGAGATCGTAGGTTTGGTCACACGTCTGACAGAGATCGTAGGTTTGGTCACATGTCTGACAGAGATCGTAGGTTTGGTCACACGTCTTACAGAGATCGTAGGTCACACGTCTGACAGAGATCGTAGGTTTGGTCACGTCTTACAGAGATCGTAGGTCACACGTCTGACAGAGATCGTAGGTTCGGTCACACGTCTGACAGAGATCGTAGGTCACACGTCTGACAGAGATCGTAGGTTTGGTCACACGTCTTACAGAGATCGTAGGTTTGGTCACACGTCTTACAGAGATCGTAGGTTTGGTCACACGTCTGAGAGATCGTAGGTTCGGTCACACGTCTGACAGAGATCGTAGGTTTGGTCACATGTCTGACAGAGATCGTAGGTCACACCTCTGACAGAGATCGTAGTTTCGGTCACACATCTGACTGATATCTGTCGCAGCTCGACTTTGGTCGTAAGATGGCTCTGTCTGTGATCTTTGTCTCCGTCTCACTGTAAGACTTACAGCTACGACGGATGATTTTTTTCCCACGATTAGGGATTTTTCATCTGAGACGGCAAAAATTGTGCAGTGTACACCCAGCTTCAGAAGAGATAAATCATTATTTAACTAACCCAAGATAAAACCAAGACTAAATAAGGACCAGATTAGGACCAAACTAGGGCTTAAACTAAAGTAGTACTAAACTAATGCAAAGTCTAACAAGATCAAACCTTGAGATAAACCTGTAGCCACTAAACCAAGGAATAACCCTGGACTCAATCCAGGACTTCCAGGTCAAGTTAAACCATGTTGAAACTGGGATAAACTAGAACCAAACCAGTTCTAAGTTAAATAACATAAACCAGGACTTTAATTTTGGGCTAACAAAGGCTACAGTGTGACTAAACCAGGCCTAAAGCAGCTCCAGTTTCTGACAGCAGTGCTTCAACTCTTCAGTGGCATTTCAAAATAATCTCTGTGGGGAAATAATTGTTTACAAGTTTGATTTTCTATATTCACTTTCTTGCTTTTTCCCCCCTAAATGTAAACATTGATAAATTTGGTTTCTGTTTCATTACATGTAATGTGTTTTGAGAAAGTTTGGTTCATTTGTGGCATTGTGAATGTGTAATCCATGTAAATCTGTACAGTTTCTCATTGTCTTTATATTAAAGATATTTATTTCTTAATCTGCTCTGGCGTCTCCATTACTTCCAGTTCACTTTCTTTCATTCACAAGATTTAGTTTTTAAAATAGCCCCTCTCTCAGTCTCCACAGTAACACCACACAGCCATTTAAACTTTCTCATGGTGAAGAGAAAAGTACCATCTGTTTTTGAAGATGAGGAGGCTGCAGAGGAAGAGGAGGCTCACGGCTCGTCTCTCTCAGATTCACAGATAAACTCAGATCTGTGGGGTATAACGTAAAGACTTTAAAAGCTCAGAGTTTACATCACTTTATCCTGTACATTCTGTTATCTCCACACATCTGCACTACACCAGTGTTGTAAATCTGTGGTAGGAGGATGTTTTAGTTATTCTCAGCTGGTTTATGTTGGAGCCAAAGTTTAGCTGGGATTACATTTTTCACAAGCCGTTAACATGACAGTGCATTCTGTGTGACCCCTGTGTGACCCCTGTGTGACCCCTGTGTGACCCCTGTGTGACCCCCGGCTCGGCTTGACTCTGGTTTTCTCCTTCTCGAATCCGTACAAAGGTTTTCTCTGCCTTATGGCCGCTCTGCCGTGACCAACGTCTAGGAAATAGAGCCATCGCTGTCTTGTTATGGCTGAACCACACTGTAAAAAATATCTGTAGATTTCATGGTAAAAATCTGTAAAATCTCAACAGTAAAAGACCGTAGTTGATATATCGGTAAAATACTGTTTTGGTTAGGGTAATTAACTGTAATATTAAAAATAAGGCAAAATTGTATTTTTTAGTTTTATTTTTTGTAATGTATACAGTATAGCACTGTTAAAAAAAATCCGAGTCCTGTGTTTATTACAGTTTAACACCTTTTCAAAAGATAATAACTTTAAATTTTACAGTAAATGTTGATTAAAAATTAAGTCACAAACTAAAATATACATTAACCTATTTTTTTTAAAGATAATAACTTTAATTTGCAGTAAATAATAATAAAAACTCAAGTCAAAATCTGTAAAAACAACATTTGTGATAAAATTATACTGTAAAATGAAATACAGGCCTCTTGTAGTTTTTACGGTAGAATTCTGGCAACCACAGCTGCCAATTTTTTACTGTAAAATTTACAGATTTTTTTTTTACAGTGCAGGACGAGACCCAAGACATCAGGGCCACCAGGTCGGTGCTCCCATTCTTACAAGGCTGTTTGTTTTTTGGGATTTTTTTGCCCAAAACTAACTCATTTAGTCTTCACGCCGACTCTGAGTTAACCCTGTGTTTAATCATGGATACAATTCATCTGAAAACCAGCTAGAAAAGGCATTAAACCATAGAACTGTGCATTAAACTCATAAAACGTGTCCAATCCACTTTATAGCTCATTTTATAAACAAAGAGCTGCACACAATTATAAAAACAATAAATATTTAAATGTACTAGTTCCCATTAAAACAATAAAATCTAGTAAAAATCAAATAAGAGTAATACATTAAAATAATAATAAATAATTATAAAAAACAGCAAAAAACAAACAAACAATTAAAAATGTAGCGTACAACACTCTGCAAACTGTTCTGAAAAGCTCATAGGCAGCTCATTTTGTGATAAAGTGTAACATTTCTCAGTGCAAACATTTATTATATTATCTATGTTTTATTGTGAATAAAATATTGGCTCAGGTGATTTGAAAGTCTTTTAGTTTTCATTTTATTCACATTTATAAAACAACATTTTCAGAATTCAGGTGGTAGTTTCTAAACCCGGCTCTGACCCAGTTCCAGTCCTAATAAAGCTGAGTCCTACTGAATGACACGTCTCTATTGGCGTTAGCTGTTTTTTCTTCTTTTTTTTTCCCTCTCGGTCTTTTATTTTGGCGAGCCTCTGAGCTTTTGAGCCCATCTCCATAGAAACTGAAGCTGAGGTGAGACACAGAGAAACCAGCTCCACTTCAGCAAAACAAACTCACACAGAGCCCCATTCACAGACAGATTATTCACTGTAAAACTCTCCTGTCCCTTCAGCAGTCAGTTATTAACAACCGCTTCCGACGACTTCAGGATTCAACAAAAGAAATGGGTCTGAATGAAGACGTTTTCGGTCCAAAGTTTTTACCGCCTCAACAGTTCACTTCAGCTCAACTTTTTTTTTTGTCTGCTTTTGCCCAGGTCCACATCATCCAGCGCTCAGCAGAAACTAAGAGCTGAATGCTGACTCACAAACAGCATCGGATTTGTAAACAGATCACATGAGCTATCATTTAAACAAGCTAAAAGGAGGAAATGCTACGGCTAAAGGCTGACAAAGTGCAGCTGCTGACAGTTATGGACCAATGGACTAAACTGACAAAAATAGCAAGAACTTTACTTCACTTTTTTCCTTGGACTTGCTTTTCTGTGCTGCCTCTTGTCCAGGTCAGAGGTGCTACAGTCGCCACTGCACTCAAGTAAAAGTCTTGTTAACTTTTAAAAAAGCTATTTATGCTTTTATTTATTCTCGCCTTGATTACTCTAACGCACTTTATTTGTTTATTTGCTTATTTGTTTAAAATGGATCCCCATTAGTTACTACCAAAGTAGCAACTAATCTTCCTGGGGTCCATGGCATAAAGAAACACCATACAAAATTCAACAATACATACAAAAAATACGTTACAACTTGGTTATATACTGTACAAGAAACACTTATACAATCAAAACAGTAGTACTATCAAACATAAAAACAGTAATCAGATAATATGACTAAAAAGCCGGACTTTTGTGTAGTCTCTTTCTGAGATTATTTTTAAAACATTTTATATTATTTGATTCTTTCAATGAACAAGGCGACCTGTTCCACTGCAGCCCTGTACAAAGCTGTTTTCTGCATAGCACATGTTCTCGCCACAGGGACAACTATGTCACCATCTGTTTGTTGTCTGGTAGAATGGCTATGTCTGTTAGGAACGAAAAAGATTTTGGAATGCAAGATTTTAGGTTTCATATTAATACAAACATTATAAAAAAAGACAAGAAGGTTCTTATATAATCTGTTCTCAACTTGTATCCATGATAGAGCATGATGCATACGGTCAATACTCGTCCAGAATGGGCAGTTCAGTGCCAGTCGTGCAGCTTTGTTCTGCATTAGTTGAAGCTTATGAATGTCTTTCTTTGGAGCACATGACCAAATAACAGAGCAATAATCGAGTTGGGATAACACGATTGATTGTATTTCTTGTTTGACTGACAAATCTGTCATAAAGTAGGCACATCTTCCAATAACTTTATGCTGGCGTCAAACAAACTTCCATCCACCATTTTTAAGAAACATTTAAAAACTTTTCTTTTTTAGAAGCATTTGATATTACCTCATTTTAATTTGAGTTAATATTTATTATGGTTTTTTTTTTTTATTCGTGGTTGTAATATGTCTTGCCTTTTGCTTTTTATTGGCTTGTATCATATTGCATGTTCATGGGTCTTTGTTGGATATTTTATGTAATTTTGCACTGGAAAGCACTTTGGAACTTGTTCAGAAAAGTGCTATAGAATTAAAGATTATTATTATTATTATTATTGTTAATTCAACATAATAAAAAGTACTTGATGGGAAAACTACTCAAGTACTGAATATCTGTTTGGACGTAACTTTTTTTTAATAAAATAAGAAAGTAAGACTCAAGGCCCAGGTTGCTCTGATAAAAGAGATTCTTTGTACTTTTTATCACAACATGCTTTTTATTTCGTCTTGAGTAATATTATTTTGCAGTAACAGTACTCTTACTTGAGTACAGCTGTCGGTGACTCATGTACTCACGTCTATACCAGGGGCGTAACATCTGGCACTGGGGCCGCAGAGGTTTAGGGGCCCCTGGGAGTCAAGTCTTTGCTTTAAAACTGTTTCAGTGCATAAATAATAAGTGTGATGGACAACAGAGGAGGTAAAAACCCTCAGCACACCACACATTTAGTTTTGGTCATTAGGTTAATTTCATTTGTTTCATCCACATTAAATGATTTTCATAACTGTATTTTGCTTGTTTTGTTTAATTTTGATATTCTCCTTCATGAGGTTATAGGCCTACTTTGTATACTGAGTTATATCTTTTGTTAAATGGCCAATAAAGCCTATTTTTGTGATTTATAAACTTTGTGTTGTTCCCTGACAGTAAAACCTGGATCAATCTGAATCATCTGTGCTCTGGTTTATCTCCGGAAATCAGTTGTTTTTTTATGATTGATACAAACATTTTAAACATAAGTATTTTAAATTAAGCTCTGCAGACTGTCAGCACCGGTCTTTGAATCCAGTAAAAACAGCCAACTCCCATATTTATAAATTAAAAGCTTAATGCATGAACTTGAAGTACTGATGGGCTTTATACCACCTGGCCCCATCCTAAAAGTGGGGCCCCTTGTCACTGAGTTACACCTCTGGTCTGGTTTTATAAAGATGACATTTATTTTGACTCATGTGTATTGTTTGTAAACAGCAGAAGTGTCTCATTATTTGATAAAAGTTGAGTCTGATTACATTAAAAAGTTGATACTCCAAACAGTTACTCAGTACTTATGGAGTTTTTCCACTAAATATTTTTTTTTTTACTTCTACTTAAATAACATTATTCTGAAGTTGCAATACTCCTCAAATGGAAAAACTCAATGTGTTAATGAGATACACATTTATATAATCCTTTTTATATTTTTTACACTGTACCTGTCACATAAAAGAACTGACAGCAGCTCTTCGACACATTGAGCACAAAAGGTCAAAACAATCAGAGACAGAGAGAAAACAGGAAGCTGCGCCACGCGACCATATAAGGCTCCATCACAACAAAAACATCGCTTACGTAACAATCTGAAGTCTCACGTTAACCTCACAGCGCTCCGTTAATAAAACACACAGAGATGATCCAAGTGTCCCATAAACTCCAGGAAATGCCGACAGTTTAGACCAGCCTCCAAACAGTGGGTCAGGGGTCAGGGGTCAAGGGTCACGGAGGACTTTATGGACACAAATTCATCACATACTTCCCCTCACTTCATTGTTTTAGCTGAATCCACACAGTTTCTCAACGGCCAAGTGTAAAAACAAACAAGTTTTACAGTGTCAAGGTTAAAGGGACAACACTGTAAGTTTAGAGACACACGAGCAGTTTTTTTTTATTGGGCCACAACGTTTTTTAGGTGTTGCATGAATATCACAAGCATCAAGTTAGTAAGTGAGTAAACTTTATTTATATAGCACCTTTCACAGATGAAAAATCACACAGAGTGCAGAAAAACAGAACACAATGACAGAAAATAGAAATACAATGACATGAAAAGATAACAGTTAAAGCCTAAAAACCCAGTCAACTAAAAGCTCGTCTAAATAAAAGTGTCTTCAGCTGCTTTTTAAAGGAATCGACAGAGTCGGCCGCACAGAGAGACAGGGGCAGGGCGTCCCACAGTCTGGGGGCCACTGCCTGGAAGGACACGTCCCCAAGAGTTTTTAAACAGGGTTTTGGGAACATGATGAGTTTTTGACTCAAGGATCGAAGAGAGCGATCTGACGAGTATGAGGTCAAAAGGCCTGAGATTTACTTCTGTCCAGGTAGTGCTCTAAAAGTTAGCACTAACATTTAAAATCTATTCTAAACTTCACTGGTAGCCAGTGAAGATAAAACCTGAGTGATGTTAGGTTGTTTTTTGTCTTTTGAGCGGTTCTCTGAAAGGAACAGATCCACAAGATTCAGCTGCCTTCAAAGTTCTGTAAATCCCAGCTCTAATACGGGACAGTCTCCAGTTCTCCTGTACATGCAGGGGTTGGGACGGCGGGAGGAACAGAGAACCTACAGTAACACAGAGAGGACAACCTCACAACCTCCTGGAGTCAAGAGAACTAACCTCTGTCCCTGGACCAGTTCTTCACATGAGAATAACACTCCAGAAAGACTTTCTTCTGTCATTAACTTTCTGAGGAACTCTCCTGTTTTGTCACACGTTTTCCTACTTCAGAACAGGGACTTTCCAGTCGGTCCAAGGGATCTTTTGGTGACGTAGTTTTGCACATGAGCGCGTTAACTAAAGCTAGTTAGACTCACCCCTCGTATCTTTTGTCCGCGAAGCTCCACTTTCCTTTTAATAAAAAGGAACATAAAATTAAGTAGAATAATGCTGGATCCTTTGTCTCCTCACTCTCTCTGTAAACTCCCAAAGCCTGGACATTAAACATTGTATTTTTCACTGCTGTTATGATTTATTCTGCAGCAAAAAGTGTGATCTGTCTGTCTTTGTGCTCCATGCTAGCGGTTTGTTTTGGTTTACTGATGCTGTCTGATGTTGCCTTTAAGGGCCTTTCACATAGGACGCGGCGGGCGGCGAGCATGGCGGCAAATTCCATTGATTTGTGTGTAAAAGAGCGGCACTAGAGCCTCTGCCACTGAGCTGAGCGATGCGCTGGAGCTAAAAAAAGTTCACCTTGGGCACAGCGTGCTGTGACGTCAGCTCGGTGCGTCCACAGAGTCTCAAAGATCTGTTCAGACAAAGCAGTAGAAACAGGATGTTTACTGATGTTTACTATTGTCGTATTAGAAAGTTAGCTGAGCTTACAGACTTTCTGCCTTTCTAAAAATTAGCCTCGGCTGCTACATGCTAACACCACTTCCTGGTTAGGGTTAGTGTGTGGAACTGCACGCTCCGCTCCCTCCGCTGAGTTGAGCGCCCGCCGCGTCCTGTGTGAAAGGGTTTTATGCTACGTCACACATCGTTTTCTACCACAGAGTTCCTCTCTGGTTGCTCTCAGCGTTTTGCTGACAACGTGATAACTCGATTGCAGTTCGGCCTTTTGTTTACACGAGGACAGGGTTTCTGTTTTCTGAATTCGCAGTCTTTTGAAAACTCTGGCAGAGCTGTTTTGGTCTCACAGTGGGAGCCGCTCAGAGCCGCTCTGCTCTCTGTGAAAACAGCGACTCACTGAAAACAATGACAAAACAGCCTCAATCTGAACTGTGATTGGCTGTCTGCCAGGTCAGCTGACCCACGATTGAAAAATACAAGGCTTTTCTGTCTCATCCGTTCATATTTAGTCAGTAACTGTCAGTAACATCTGTATCAGGACTGACTTTGACTGAACACTTTATGACAGTGGCTCCAGAAAACCACAAGAGCCTTCATTAGTTGTGAAGCAGAGCTATCATTGTACTACAGTTTGTTCACACTAACTCTTGTTTTCTTCACACCTCAGGGTTTTTGTGTAAATCCAAATCGTTGTTTTTCCTGCTCAGCGTTGTCGTGTAAACAAACCCTCAGTTGTCTGTTGATAAGTTCTGTAGAGCAACAGCCAATGGGAGCAGACCCCCTTTAATGCAACATGTATACGGACAAATAGCACTTATACTGGGTGTTAGTTTTCACTTTTTAGCATAATTTCAGGCACGGTGCAGAGACTTCTACAGCGGCAGGTGCTCAAAGTGCAAAAAGGGGCACATACAATAACCAGATTAAAACACTGTTGTGTTAGGACTGTGGCAAGACTCTCATACAACTATTACATTTCTGTGTATACTATGATATATTGCAATATGGTAAGGATGAAGCTATACATTTTTAATACAATTTTGGGAAAATAATAAAAAAAACTAATGAACATATAAAATGTAAAGAAAACACACACTGCATGACACTAAACTAAATAATGTAATTTTATCCATGCTCTGACAAGATGAGAATTATTCCCAGTGCTATGAGAAAGTCCTGAGACATTTCTAGTAATAAATTAAATAAGTTATGTAGGAACAAGATTTTGCGACATCACTTTTTTTCTTATCAGATCACATTTTGCCAGCTCCCATCACCAACTAGTTCAGTATTTTTGCACAATTATAGCAAATTCTCGCAATTTAATTGCATTAAAATGCCTAAATGCTAACTGCAATCCATTATTTATAAGCAACCCGGTCTAAAAATAAAAAGATTTTATGCTAACAACAATCACAGAGCATTTTATGGAAGCATTTTGTAAATATCTAGGTGGTTAGCAAGTAGGCGGTCAAAAGCTCTGTATTTAAACAGAAATGATCTAACGTGCGTGCTGTAATACTTTCATGGCTTTGTCTTACAAATCTCGCTGACACGAACAGCTCACTCACCGTTCTTTCATTCCCAGTGATTATACTGGGTTTTAAGTTCTGGAATCTGGACCAAAAAAATGATAACAGCCTCTTTATTGGCTCCGCAGTCCTGCTCTTTCTCCTCTGTTTTCAGCTGCGCAACTCACGGAGACAAAAGGTTAAAGGTCACGAGGTACTGGCGGCCGTGTGATGTCATTTATTTCAAATTATTAATAATTAATGAATGAATAAATGTTCTTATGAAGAGCCACATGAAGGGCTTAAAGCCACAAAAAAAAAAAGAAAAAAAAAAAAGAAAGAAAAAAGACCAAGGACCAAAAGGGCACTTGGAGGCAAGGGGCAAAAGGGGCAGGTGCTCAAGCCCCCCCTGCACGTGCCTGCATAATTTAAATTTCTGTAGTCATTTTCATCTGCCTTCTTCCTCATCATTTTATGTTTTAGAAAGTTAAAGAATCACGCCGTGCAGGGAGAGAAGTTTCCTCGCTGTGCACATGACCAACATTCGTCTTAAATATTGAACATAACTCTGTCCTGAACAAACCGGCCTCAGCTCAGCGTCAGCGCACCCTGAGACAGACTTAATGTGGTCCGCCTCTGGGCATTATGCTAATTTCCAAAGACTAATGCATGCTACAGGTCATATGCTAACCCCCGCTGATGCTAACGGGACGACCCGCAGCTAACCCGCAGTTAGATGAGGAACAGATGATCATCAAAACTAAAACGCAAACAACCAACAAAAAAATCTGACAAAATGACCCGAACTTGTATTTTTGATTACCTTTAAACTGAACTACGGCGGATTCAGAACAATGAGGTTGCACTATTGACAGTAATTACACCAGATGCCCTTCCTGACGCACCCTTCTCCATTTATCCAGACAGAGAGCCTGGGACTCCTTGTGGGATCCTCTGGGTGCTCTTTTATGCTAATTTCCTCTGACAAAAGTGAAATGCTTCAGGTTATGCGTTGAGCTGGTCCCCGCTGACACTGACAGGACGTCCCGCAGCTCTGGAGGTCATAAATAAGAAACATACATCAACAGTTTGGGTCCAAAGCCTGTAGCACCAACTTAACAATAATGTACTAAGTTATTACAATATTAGCTTAGCATAAAAAATCCTTTAAAAATGTAATAACTGCAGCCTGTTTTGTAATAATACATCATGAGGACTGCATTATTTGGAAATAATATGTTCGTTTTGTTTCTATTTTTTAATTTTTTTGCAGTTTTGGGTTTGGTGGATGGAATAATTAATTATGATTGTCAGAGCTAGTTTGAGAATATTTTTCTTGTACATCCAGGTCGTCTAAATCACAACAAAAAACGTTTAAGAATAAATCAGCTGGCTTGTTCTTTTTTTTTTTTTTTTTTTTTTTTTTTTTTTTTTTTTTTTACAGTTTTAGATGTTTTGTCTTTTATCCATGAGACATTTTAAGTTTTGTCCAGGTCTCTGTTCAATGTTTAATTCAAATTCAATTCATATTTTATTTATAGCACATTTAAAACAACCCCAGCACCAAAGCGCTGCACAGAAATAAAATCAAATTAAAAATACTACAAATACTAAGACAAAGCGTATCAAAAAAAATAAATAAATAAAAAAAAATACAAAAAATAACAATTCTTGCACAATAAAAGAGAAATAAAAGATATAGACATTTATAAACCAAGATATTCAAGGAGAAGTAGTGCTTTAGTCATGTTCAGGTGTTGCATTGTTAGCATTATTGGCTCAAACATTTTATTACATTTATGGCTTTATTACATTTAAAGTTGCCTAAATGCAGCCTTTATTACATTATCAGTTGCTACGCTGTGATTGTGCTCTGTGTCTTTTTAATGCGGAGCTCATCAGGATTTGGGTCTCTCTCCAAAAACAGACTCCTCTTGTGATTAGAAGTGTGTTTTTGGAGCTAAATCAATAAAAGCTGCTCCAAATTCAGCAGCGGCTCCTCCAGACTTTGACCTCCTGTGTGTGAGGGCCCCAGAGTTAAACTGGGACAGTGCACAGAGGAGGGACAGCTCTCTGTGGCCCCCTGCTGGCCAAACGCATGCACAACAACAGTTCATACAGTTTCTAAACAAGTCTGCAGAATAATATAGTTTTGTTTATGGCATTAAAGCATTCACTAGATTTCTCTGTTTGTAATTTATTTGTACAATTTAGTTTAGTTTTTGACTGTGACAAAATCAGGACTAAACAAGGACTAAAGCAGGAATAAAACTTGAAGTGCACACAGTTTGAGAACTGCTGTTAAAGATTAAACTCTTCCTTCAAAATCCTGACCGTCCCATTCTTTCAGCGTGTGTTAAAAAATCTTGGGATCTGTCATCAACCTGAGGTCCGACGCCTGAGAGGAACACATGGCCTGCACTGCACTGGGACACTGATAAGCAAAGTACACAGCAGCAGCAGCAGCAGCAGCAGCAGCAGCAGCAGCAGCTCACAGACTGTGGTCCCGCTGGCTTTACACGGCGTCTTCTGGTGATCTTCAGGAGTGGCTTACAGTTCAAGTCCTGCTTTAGTTTAATTTAAAGCCAGTTTTATTCCTGGTTTAATCCTGGAAGTGAAGACCACTGCTTAGACCAATTTAATCCTGGTTTAGTCCTTATTTTGTAATGTATAATTAATGTATAATGTAATTACAGTACATATATAGTATAAATATCTTACCTCTTGAATTATATGCTAACAAATTACCCTAAATTACTTTGATGTAATACTTAAATATTATTTCTAACGGCCTATATAAGAATAGTATATATTTTTATTTAGTTATTGATGTATTATATGATAAATCTTGGGCTTGGTGCTCATAGGGAAAGTGGCGCCTGTGTGTTATGTATTTTGGAGACAGGGTGGAATTAAATAAGTTTTACTTCTTCCCACTCCTTTTTGAGCAGATTGCTTCTGTATGCTTTATTATGATAACTTATTGTTTTGCTAAAATTAAGGTTATGAATATTATTACACAATAATTTATTATCTTTATGTTTTTTTTTTTGTTTTGTTTATTTTTCTGCTTGTGTTTTGTTGTTAATCGCACACCATGAACTATTCACTTGCTCAAAATAAATAAAATAATACAAATACAAAAATGTGTTTATTTTATCCTTTTGTTTAGAAATTGGGTTACACAAAGACCAATTTTTAGGCCCATTTAAATCTGTTACAGATGGTACTCGTTGTGATAAAGCTCAGTGTAACATAATTATTTAATGTAAGTTCAGTATTCTGTGCAGTTTATTTTGAACAATTAAAAAAAAAAAACACAAAAATGTTCCTCCAGTAGCTTCTACGTAACAAATGTCCAAAAGGAGTGGGTTGAAGTGTAACCTTTTGTAATCCCACCCCCTTTCTGTTAAAGATTGACAGATTTTGCAGCTTCCTGTTAATACGAAGGTTTAATCAGTCAATAACCCAACCGTAATATTCAGAATAAATAAAAAAAATACAAAACACACAGAATTCCTAGAAGAGTCCAATACAAAATCCTGTAAGACCCAAATATGTGTCTTATAGGATTTTGCAAGCTGTAGAAAAATTTTAATGTCTTAAAACCTAATTAAAATGTTTTTCCCCCTAAAATCACTTTTCTACTAGATACTGGGTGAACAAGCTATGAATCATTTCAGACATATTTGAAATATTATTTTAGTAATTACAATGTCTAGTCAAAAACTAAAGCATCTGCTAAAAGCACACATTTATTTAATAAAAAAAGGAAAGAAACAATTATCTGATACAAATCAGCAAATAAAAGAATATAATGTAAAACTGACAATAATACAAAATAATACAGTCTAAATTGTTTATGATATTTCTTTATAGTCCCTCTTCAGCCCTGTACCCTGCAAAAACTTTAAAAACATTACTTTCTTACTGATTTTGGTGCAGGTCTCATTCCCTATTTTTTCAGGCTGCAACTACGGCGACCTCCTGTCCCACTTCTGGTTGTCCTGCACAGCCATTTAGTCCTCTGTCCCTGCGTCCCACTGACTAAGATAATGTCCCTCCTTTTCATTGGTGCTCAGTGGATCTTATAAAAAGTGAGATTCAAGTTAAGAAAAACACTTTAAGGTCCT
The DNA here is from genome assembly GCA_020698575.1 of Bostrychus sinensis. Lineage (NCBI taxonomy): Eukaryota > Metazoa > Chordata > Actinopteri > Gobiiformes > Eleotridae > Bostrychus > Bostrychus sinensis. The sequence continues at coordinate 322,890 of JAIMZQ010000026.1, forward strand.
GTAAAATGTAGAATAAATATTTGTGGCCATCCCATCTTGACAGTTTGGAATATATGGTTGGTGTTCTGCTGCTGGATTGTTTTTAGAATATACAGAGTGAGAGCTTTATTTTATTTTTTTCCTATGTATAAAGTCCCAGTGTGTGTTTCTTGGATAAAAACAACACATTATGTTTTTTATGGGCCCTAAACTGAAGCAACTTGTCTCACAGTAAGTTGGAAATTTAGATTTGTATTTCAAAACACTTGTCCCACTATATCAAACAACTTGTCCCTCTTTTTGTCCTCTTTTAGGTGGTCACCCTAGCTGCAACATTAATTCTGTAGAAAAAAATCCTAGACTTAAAGGATTTTGTCATGTTTACTACTGTCTTTACTGAGGCGTGGCGTGTTTTTTTTTTTTTTTTTTTTTGTAACTCCAGTCCCTCAGACAAACTCCTTCAGCGACAGTGCGTGCATCACTTCTTCTTTTTCTGTGGTTCAGGTTACACCAGTTTCGTAGCTTTTATTGTGAAAACCCCGGAGTCGGACCGGAAGCGGCGCTGCTGCTAACTTTAGCCTCCTCAGCTAACCCTCCTCTGTGAGCGTGCGGCCAGCTGTGAAAATGTTACCGCTTTCCATTAAAGACGACGAGTACAAACCGGCAAAGTTTAACCCGCTGCTCAAGATTTCGGGATGGTTCAGGTAGAAAAAAAAAGAGATAAAAGCGATGCGATGCTAAATGCTAACGCGGCTAACAGTGCTAAGTGCCAGCTGTTTGAGTGAATGATTGAATGCTAACCCGAGCTAACCGGCTAAACTCAACAAAATCTCACAAAATTAATACTTAAACCGCTTTAAATCACACTGACACTAGTTTATTCGTTCATCGGGATGCGCATTTAATGCTTTAAATTTTAAAAAACCTGTTTTATTGCAATATTTTAGCTAAAGATTTATATTTTCTTATTTTTATTTTGGTTCCTTTTAGGTCCATTCTCGCAGACAAAACGTCCAGGAATTTGTTCTTCTTCCTGTGTCTAAACCTGTCCTTCGCCTTCGTGGAGCTGACGTACGGGCTGTGGAGTAACAGGTAAGCCGGGGGACAGGTAGAGGGGAGCGGACAGAGGCCAGAGCGGAGAGCCGCTGGTGTTTGGATGTGCCACGTATGTCTTCCTCTCACTGCAGCCTCCGCTCTGTGCTCACTCAGGCACAGGGTCAACAACGAAAACAAACATGTGCACTGTAAAATTAGCAATATAACGATGGAATACTAGATATCCTGGTGTGAGCTTGTGGAGTGACAGTAATAATGTAAAAAAATAATGTTTGCATAATAATAAAGTTAGCAGTGCAGCTTTGGTATTCAAGGGATCTCTGTAAGATTTGTTTACATTTTAAGTCTGACATTTTTTATGTTTAACACTTATACCCCAATTTATAAAAGTTACTGTTAGGTGTCCCTGTTACAAAACATCATAGCAAACTAGTGTGCTTACAAATTAATGCCATCTATACAACCACTAACAGCTCTTAAATGGCTGAAAAAACATTAATTTAACATAAAAGCATTAAAATGAGGTTTTGTGGGAATAAACAAAATGTATATATTACTTTAAAGAGCCTGTATTGAATGATAGTCAAGGTGGTAGATGCTTATAGCAAGGTGGCCACCTTCACTATCAAGTGCTGTGGGAAACACTGATATACATAATTATAGTATAGGTTAATTATTTTTTTGCGAAACAGCCAGGGCACACATTGATTAAAAGATATACATAAAAAATAAAAAAGTAGAAAAAACTATTAACGTATACTATGATGTTTTATGACGGACACTTTTTTAACCCTGACCCAGGAGTTTGAAACCTTCTGGATCCAAAGAGCCAGCTGTTCCCAAAAATACAAAATGTGAAGCTGTAAAGAGCCACAACCAGTTTTAAAGCACAAACGTTGCTCAGCCTATAATGAAATCTAACATGTGGATGGTCATCGGTATTGGCACTTCTAATCAGTCCCATCATGCACCTGCGTGGACAACTGAGGCTAACACAGTTTATTATAACAGTTGAACACTTATAGCACCTGAAACCACTGAGAAAGTTTTATTTTAAATTGACAGGACATGATGCAGATGCAGTTGGTTTTAAAGTCATCTGCATATTCCTTTATTCACTTTACATAACCAAAAGTCAGATGCCCAAAGAGCCACAAGAGCAGGGCTAAAGAGCCACATGTGGCTCCGTAGGTTGCAGATGTCTGCCCTAACCACATAACAGTAACTTTTATGATTTTAACTCCATCTAAATCAGTGTTATTGGCATCTTCAACAGACTCAAGGCTTCAATAAAACCCCCTAGAAAAATCCACTTTGCATTGAAAATGTTGAAAATAGTTCATTTCTGACATCTGTATTATTTTTACTAAAGAATATAGATGTCGTCACATACACTGGCATAAAAAGGGTTAAAATTCACAAAATAAATAAATATTTGGTATTTATAATCAGGGCAGAAGTTGAATAAAAGATGTTTGCAAAGCAGGTAGAAAAAATATGAAGGTGTACACTTTCTCTGATGTTTAGTGACAGAGACACTTTTGTCTGCAGCAATGTCTCAGATTTACTCAGAGGGAGTAAACAAAGTAATATTAGATTTGTGTTCAGAAAATCAACATTTGTGATAAAATACACACCTGACACACAGAGAATAGAAAAGAGAAGAACCACTGCAGAGTTAGCAAAAAAATAAATAAATTTGAAAATGACTCCTCATTGGGGTTAAATCGGTGTTTTAGTCCTGGCTGAACCATAATCCTCAGCTATTTACAAGCAATGAAATAACAGTAGTGAAGCAGAAAGGCAAAAATGTTATGACGTAGTACTGATTGTGAAAGATACGAGGTCTATGTTTAAACAAGTACGTAGGGAACTCCAAGCCTCAGTTAGTTGGAAGTAATGACTCAGTGAGAACTAAATTTGGAGGAATTAAGTGACAGTAAACAGTAAGACGCAGCCATGATTACAGCATCCGTCCTCATTCATCTGTGGCTTGTTCAGTAAACTTCAAGGCAAACCTTATCACGTGTAAACTACCACTGTTTCATTAGTGTTATCTGATAAAAGTAGATAAAGTTTGTGTATTCAGAGCGGAAAAGGCTGAGAAATCTACAGTCTATGTTTAAACAAGTTCTTTTTTTTTTTTTTTTTTTGTATCTGCTTGAGTTTATCAGAATATTAGTTAATGCACACAGTTTTTTTTAATTAATAATGTGGTTAAAATCACTACTCCCATTTACTGCAGTACATAGTTTAGTCTCTGTGTCATTGCTCCTGTCTGCTTCTTCAAACTGGGGCTTATCTACTGAAAAATGATTTGGCTCCAAAAACATTTAATCACCATAATAAGTACATTTAAAGGTCCTCTATTTTGCTAAATCAACTTTTTTGGTTCTTTTAACCATGTTATAATGTTTCCTCCTCAAAAACAGACCTGCAGTAGTATTCTGTTTGAGTAATCCTGTATGCTGAGGCACTGCCCTTCTCCAGAGCTGAAAACGCTCGGTCTCACATCTCTACGCAGACACGTGAAACCAGGAAGTGCTCCTGCGCGTTTCTAAAGCTCCGTCACTACAAAGCAGTCAGCTCATTTATCTATCTGTTAGCCTCATGTTGTTAACTGCTGTGCTAAATAGCCATTTTATGCTCTGTCCAGTCCCCACTGTTGCCAGCAGGGCGCGACAGACTCCTAATCTAGCTGCTAAAGGAACGTAACAGCTCCCCAATGAGAGGTTTTCCACAGATACATTATTTGAAGTCATAAAACCTGAAACACTAATGCAAAGGAGTCCAACACTATTTAAAAAAAAACAAAATAAAAGTATTATACAGTAGCTTTAAACAATACTGGACTACCTTTTAAAGTAACGTTGTTAAATTGTGTTTCCAGTCTGGGCCTGATCTCGGACTCCTTCCACATGTTCTTCGACTGCACGGCTCTCCTGGCCGGTCTCGCTGCCTCAGTCATCTCCAGGTGGAGGTCCAACGACAGCTTCTCGTATGGGTACGTTCACTAAAACACTGAGATGTTAACTACATGTTAGAGCTTTCATCCAAAAATCAACTTATTTAGTATTTTACTAAATTTATACTGTTACCAACATAGTGTAAGTGGTGTAAAAAAGAATATAATTATAATTTACCACTGGGAACAGCAACAATTCTTATTATTGTTTCACAAAAAATTAGAATAGTTTTTCATTAATCAAAAAAGCCAAAATAAACGTTTCATTGTTATGGCTTAGAAATGCGGTAGTGCTATAAGCGGAAGGTCCTTTGGTCTTGTTGTGTGGTGTTGTCTACTTTAGACTTTAAAAGCACTTTGAAACTATGTTTGCTATTTAAATAAAGCTTATTATTACTGGGGAAGATACTTAATGTGATTATGTGGGTTTGGTGCTGGTCAGAGAGGCCATAGACGCAGAATGGCTGCCACGTCTCCGTCAGTCTGCCCTGGGGCATCTGTGGCTGCAGAAGTAGCTCACCACCACCGAGTGTGAGGAGTGAAGGAATAATGCACCCCTAATTGAAAAACAACTTGTAAAGCGTCTATAAAAGCATTATATAAGGCCAATGCATTATTATCATCATCATCATTATTATTATTATTATTATTATTATTATTATTATTATTATTTTGAATCCTGTGTTTCAGTTATGTGAGAGCGGAGGTCCTCGCCGGCTTTGTAAATGGATTATTCCTCATCTTCACAGCCTTCTTCATTTTCTCTGAAGGAGTCGAGGTACGTGTGGTTAAAATGAGGGCCAACTTCTACAATATACAGTGGAAATAAAAAGTATTGGCACCCCTTGGAAATACTAGGATTTCTGCACGGTTTGCTCACAAAATGTGATCTGATCTTCATCTAAGTCACAACAACAGACAAACACAGTCTTATTCTTTCCACTGTATGTTTATTTTTAAACGCACAGAAAATAATCTCTTTAGCATTTTGTTTTTTGTTTATTTTTTAACCTCAAATACGTGCTAACGTCACAGTATCTTGCCAAATGCTAAAAACATATGTAAGAATGTCACTGGGATCCTTTCGAGTCAAACCACAGGTGGTTTGCTTGCCCAAAGTTGTACCGAATATTTGACTAAAAATGCCTCCCTAACAAAATCTGTAAGAAATTGGATGTTTTTTCTCGCCGTTATAAGGTAAGTACAGCCTCAGCAACATAAACATGACGTACCAGAGGATGATGAGCCGGTTGTTGGTCTACTAGAGCTCAGGAAAGGTGTCATTTATGGAGTGTGTATAAACGGTAATAACTGTGTGTGTGTGTGTTCTTCTCTCAGAGAGCTCTGGAGCCTCCGGACGTCCACCACGAGAGACTGCTGCCTGTGTCTGTGGCCGGTTTACTGGTGAACCTGGTCGGCATCTTCGTCTTCCAGCACGGAGGACACGGACACTCGCACGGAGACGGAGGTGAGATCTGCAGAAATTATACAAACAGGCAGTGAAAAAAAAAAGTTAAAATGTTTATAGTTGATGCTCTGACAAAAGCCGAGACTTTTGGACCAAATGCAAAAAGAGAGAGAAGAGAAAAGAAAAGAGGAAAAGCATGAGGATGGTTTAATGTGCTGCTTATGTTGTCATTATTAGGGCTGCTTCATCTGAGGAAATTATGCATTATGTGATTACAATACAGTAAACAATATGAACAATAATATGAACAATAATATGAACAATAATATGAACAATAATAGGTCTATATGCAAAGAAATAGCTGCACAGTTGACACCACACAGTCCTGTTGTCTTGTTGTCGAGTGTAAACAGAGCTCCAAGGGAAATGTGTTGTTGTAGTTTTGTGGGTGTGGTGTGTGAAACCAAAACCTGCCAAACCAAACGAACACAATGGAATACTTTATGAATAATTGGTGTTAGACTTTTCAACGTGGAAGTAAGGTAAAGAAAAAAGAAAGGTCGTCCCAGGTTTGACAGGCCTTTCTCTGTGGAGTTACATATGCATTAATATATTTTTTCTACTTTTTTGCAAAAATCTTTTAATCAACTTCTGCCCTGATCATAAATACCAAATATTTAATTATTTTCAGAATTTAATCCTTTTTATGTCAGTGTGTATAATAGCATCTCATCAAAAAATGAAATATTTTTTATATTCTCAATGCAAAATCTTTTTCTAAGAAAGGTTATTACAGCCTTGGGTACGTCAAATATTACCAACTTCTATTTTTAGGGATTATTTTTTCCTGTGCTATGTACAATCTAAAAAACAAAAATAAAGCAAAACATTAAAACAGGTTGTAACAAAAAAAAAATCTCAAATCCATCTAAATAGATGTTGGTAATCTTTGAGATACCCAAGGCCAAGATGCTATTACATACAGTGGCATAGAAAGGGTAAAAATTCTGGAAATAATTAAATATTTAGTATTTATGGTCAGTGCACAAGTTGATTGAAATATTTATACAAAAAAGGTTTAAAAAAATGTAAATGTACACATTTTTATGACGTTTTGTGACAGGGACACTTTTGCCTCTGAACAGCAGCAGTGTCTCAGATTTAGTCAGAGAGAGTAAATATTACATTTGTGTTTAGAAAATAAACATCAGTGATAAAATACACACCTGACACCCAGAGAAAAGGAGAGAACCACCGCAAAGGTATCAACAAAATTATATTTGAGGAGGACACTTCTCAAAGGTTTAACGGTGCTCTTATTGATCGAAGAACATGAATTGCTGTTTTTTCCCACGGTCGTCTTTTATGAGAGGAGAACTAACAAACTAGCGAACTATATTATGCACATATTTGACCACGTGGCATTTATGATAAATTGCTCCAGTACTGATAAGAGCAGCTGTTATGGCTGAAGCTTACAGATCCATGTGGGCCGTTATAATCCCGGGTTTCAGTACCCATCCCTTCTCCTGACCAGGATCCTGGCTCAGATCCTGGAGAAGGGTTCCCGGGCCCACTGCTCCTGACAGGTTTTACCCCAGCGGCATTGGAGAATGGGTCAAATGCAGAGGACAATAAAGTTTACCGTAACCTTAACCAAAAGAAACCAGTAGCTGATTATTCTGGTGGCGTTTCCTGAATAACTACGTGTGTTTAACCTCTTGTCCTCTCTGTGTTCAGGTCACGGCCACAGTCACTCCCTGTTCAACGGCAGCCTGAACCACGGCCACAGTCACGGACACTCGGACAAACACGGTCACGGACACACGGACAAACACTCGCACGGTGGACACGGACACTCTCACGGAGGATACGACAAACACGATCACTCTCACGAACACGACAAACACGGTCATTCTCACAGCGACGGACACAGTCACGGACACGGCCACGATGACCCTCACTGTTATGGTGAGAAACACCTTTTCCTCAACGTTATACCACTTACTTTACTGTCTCTGGTGGCTGGAATCTATCCCAGTTACTTTGGAGATGGCAGTAGCTCAGTAGGTAGAGCCATTCGCCCACTAACAAAAAGGTTGGCGATTTATTTCATTGTTTATTTTATTCATTTAAAGCCAAGCATGACAATTTAACATTTAAATTAAGCATCACGAATGAAAAGGAGCAGAAAGAAGTACACACAAACATTTCTGATCAGCTCATAAAACCAAACACAGCCACTTTTCTATTTCTTAACACCTAATATAACGAAACAAGCTTCTACTCTGCAGCCTCAAACATTTTCACCATACAATATTTGACACTTTTTTAAAATATATTGATAGATTTCTTGATTTCACTGTCAAGATTGTTCCATAAGTGGACATCTTTGATTGAAATGCACCTTCTATCTCAGTTCCTTTTAAATTCCAAGTGCTTTCTCTTTTAGTAAATCTGTTTTGAAGGTTGGTAAGGCAGTTCGATCCCCGCTACCAGCATTGCATACTGCCATTGTGTTCTTGGGCAAGACACTTCACCCACCTTACCTATGTGTGAATGTGTTAGTGTGATTATGTGGTCGGTGGTTGTCAGAGAGGCCGTAGGCGCAGAATGGCAGCCATGTTTCCCGTCAAGTAGCTCACCACTGAGGAATGAAGGACGATTATTATTGTGATTATTATTATTATTTACTTTAGGCTTTATGTGGGGTACATCCTGGACAATGGCCGGTTAGTCGTACGGCTGACATGGGCACTTCTGAGGAGGTTTTGTGTTTCTATTCCTCAGGGATCATGAGACCAGCGTCTGCTACAGAAACACTGACATCTTGTTAAATTACGAGATATGAATCATATTTGAAGCTAACTTTTAAAACATGAATGCGTTGACAACGTTTAATAAAAAGAAGAGAGTAAATTCTTGTGTGTAGCAGACCACAGAGTAGTCACCCCACGCCAACCGTCCCAAAACTAGTACGGGACGGTGGGAAATTTAGATTCTTCACTTTTAGGTTCTTGGGTCTGTAACCTGGACCTAAGCTTTGCCTTCTGTCTCTGTCTGTTCCTGTCACTGATTGCCTACTTTGTTCTTCTCCAGATGAGCCTCACACGCCAGGCAAAGGCTCCAGTAAACAGATCCTACAAGGTAAGAAACAACAACCTTTAATATTTTAACTAAAAGTGAGAATGTAGTCAGTGTTAATTTGTTTCTTGTAAGAGCAGCTCAGTAGATGCCTCTTCTGTTTTTATTTCCAACCCCTTGTTTCTTTTGACCACCAGAGGGAGCTCACACACCACCGTACAGCACCCATTAAGAATAAGGATTTTTATTTAATTTTTCTACTTTACAACATCAGACAAAGCTGATTGACCATTACAAAGTATACATAATATACAGTGTATGGACATAGTAGTCCTGCAGTAAACCACCTAAATAATCAAATAACATAACAAGAGAATGAATAAAGCAAGAAAGTAAGATTTTGTTGTGCATTGACATAAGATGTTTTTCTATTTATAATATGGTTTTACATAGTTTCGCCCCTAAAATGTGTTTGTTTTTGATATCTTTCCTTAGGTGTCCTGCTCCACATAATCGCAGACACTCTGGGCAGCATCGGAGTCATAATCTCTGCCCTGCTTATGCAGAAATATGATTTAATGATCGCTGACCCCATCTGCTCCATGCTCATCGCTATGCTCATAGGAGTCAGGTAAAAATACAGCTTAACAGGTGTGTCTGTGGACATTTAGAGACACTCCTCGCCTGTACAGGTGTGTCTGTGGACATTTAGAGACACTCCTCGCCTGTACAGGTGTGTCTGTGGACATTCAGAGACACTCTTCGCCTGTACAGGTGTGTCTGTGGACATTCAGAGACACTCTTCGCCTGTACAGGTGTGTCTGTGGACATTCAGAGACACTCCTCGCCTGTACAGGTGTGTCTGTGGACATTCAGAGACACTCCTCGCCTGTACAGGTGTGTCTGTGGACATTCAGAGACACTCCTCGCCTGTACAGGTCTGTACAGGTGTGTCTGTGGACATTCAGAGACACTCCTCGCCTGTACAGGTGTGTCTGTGGACATTCAGAGACACTCCTCGCCTGTACAGGTGTGTCTGTGGACATTCAGAGACACTCTTCACCTGTACAGGTGTGTCTGTGGACATTCAGAGACACTCTTCACCTGTACAGGTGTGTCTGTGGACATTCAGAGACACTCCTCACCTGTACAGGTGTGTCTGTGGACATTCAGAGACACTCTTCACCTGTACAGGTGTGTCTGTGGACATTCAGAGACACTCCTCACCTGTACAGGTGTGTCTGCGGACATTCAGAGACGCTCCTCACCTGTATGTGTGTAGAGAACCCACAGTAACTTGGGGAGGACCTGTAGACTGCACACACAGTCGTCCCAGCTGCGTCTGTGGGATCTGGTCCATGTGACTGTGGTCATGTGGTCTAAGCCCCGCCCCCCTCTGGTTTTCTATAGGCTGTAATTTCAGCTGTCAGTCATCAGGGAGGAGCCGGGACACACATGTAAACACTACACTTGTCTGTGTTCAACATCTGTCTGTGGTCTCCACATCTGTTTAGATCTGAGGCTAATAAATTATAGCCTGGTTGTGATCACAGTGAGTTTGAATGAGAATCTACCCTAAAACACTTTTTTTTAGTTTGGAAGCGCCTGTTTGGAACAGTTCTCCTCTGATCTGTTGCCTTCAGAGGTCTCCACAGTGAATCCTCTGCCTCCCTCTAAACCTCTCACACCAACTAACTTCATGTCCTCTGTCACTACATCCATGAATCTTCTATTTGGTCTTCCTCCACACCAGGGGTCACCAACAGGTGGACCGCAATCCGAATCTGGACCCAGACACTGTCCCTTTCAGACCTGAACCCATGTACTGCACCACAGACACGAACCTGTTCAGCCCCGCACTCACTGGGAGCACAGCAGCGCCTCTCTCAAAACCTGTCAACAGCAGCGTGTCCTGATGCTTTAAAGCTTTAACGTGAACAGCGCAGGGTTTTTGATCAGGTGTGTTTTCTGTTAATGTCCAACAAAATGACAGAACTAGGTCCAAACTGTGTGCGGAGGGACAGGACTGCTTGATTTACAACAGACAGAAGTTTTCTTTTTACAGATCAGTGAGAGAAGCCGGAGATGACACACTGCTGTGAGCGGCTCTGTCCCATAGCTCTCGGAGTTTGTCCCTCTGTCCCACAGAGGAGAGAACTGTCTCATATTTACCGGAAAATTGAGAGGCAGTGTGTTTTGAGGCGCAGTACAGAGCCCTTCAGTTTTAATGGGTGAAACTTCTCCTGCGTTAAACTAGACAGCGAATCTTTGCATATGATGCTATCAGCCAATCAGATCTGCAGATTTGGAAACACGGCACAGTGACTGTGAGTGAGACAGAAGGCAGAGAAATGAGAGAGAGACAGATGTAGAAAGGAACAGAGGTCAGATTTATACACAATGGACACAGGAGTGACACAGGGCTACAGTTTTTACTTTAAAACTGTAGCTATTTATTTGATATAAGAAAAAAAATATGTCTACCTTTTTGTTTTATTATTTCATACCCCCAAGTTTGTTTTGAAACTAATGTTAGGATAATGTTGCCATAATATACATTCCCATTATATTTCACTATAGACACAGATGTTGATGTAACTGCAGTGCTTTCTCAAGGCACAAAATAACATTGTGATGTTCTGGACCTTCACTTGAGAAAATTTTTACAAATTGGACCTCGGTGAATTTTATTTGTTGACCCCTGCTCTCGGCCTCCAGCTCTAAGCTCAGCCTCATTCTTCTTCCCAAATATTCACTGTTCCTCGTCTGCACGTCCAAACCATCTCAGTCTGGAAACTTTATCTCCAAAACATCTCACATGAGCTGTCCCTGTGACGCACTCATTCCTAATCCTGTCCATCCTCGTCACAGTTGGATACTAACCCCAGCCACAAGGGGTCAGTAAAGGATTTTTTTAATCATACATCCCTACATCACAACAATAGTTGCCTCAAAGGGCTTTACAGAAACAAACACAATATTCAAACAGGCAAATATACTGTTCCTTAGACCCTCCTTCTCGGTAAGGAAAAAAAAACAAAAAAAAACCTCAAGGAGAACCACATGAAGGAGAGATCCAGTCCCAGGACGGAGAGGCTGTACGGTCCAGGACTGATGAGTATAGTCTTGATCAGGTTAGTTTTAGTGGATTCTTTACCATTGTTAGACAATGTTGTAACTCTTTTGTGGCTCAATGTACGGAGCATTTACCCCAGAACCAGAAGATCCCTGGTGTGAGTCCATCTCTGAGCTCTATATCTTTACCATTGTGAGATAGAGACATGGCCTTGGTGACATTCTGGGTTCTTACAAAATGCAAAGCACCACAAGATACTTTAAAGAATGGCCTAAAACCTTTCCAACCGTCTTTCACCAGAGTTTGATAAACGCTCTCTCGTGTTTCCTTTAATACTTAAACCAACTTTCTGGAAACATCTCTCGCTTATAAATTCTTCTGAACTCGAACTGCATTCTTCAGAAAGTGGTCGACCCTAATGCAGCCCCAAAACCACAGCTCCTGACGTGGAACAGTTTTGAAACTCGGCTGGAAGTAAACGTCTTGGTCAGATTTCCCAGCAGCAGCAGCAGCCCCGGCCGCGATAATACGCTCTGATAGGGGAGGTTTTTTTTTTTTTTTTTTTTTTGTAGATGTCAGCAGAAAGGAGAAGGGAGCTGTGGTCAGCGCGGAGAGGGCTTAGAAACGACCACAAGTTTTTGAGTTACAGAGAATGGAAAGAGGAGAAAAGCGGAGAGAGTGGTCACAAAGGCGAAAGCAGCCAAAACCAGAAGAATTTTGCGCTGAAAGATCCAAAGGACAAAGTAAAAGGAAGCCAAGAGCAGCTGCAGACAGAGGTGAAACAGAGGATTCAGAGGAGGGACAGCATTTTAAAGGTTTCTTCTCCTTTTATTCTGTTTCCTTCAGACTCTCACAGACTTCATGTCCTCTCACTACATCCATAAACCTCCGCTCTGGTCTTCCTCTAGGCCTCCAGCTCTAATCTCAGCATCTTTGACCCATATATTCATAGTTTAGTAGATTTTGGTAGATATTTTAGTTTTGAGCCAATTTATTTCAGCTCAGAGACTAAACGGGCTGTAAATGTGTCCAGTGACAAAATACATTTGAAACACTTAACAGAGATGACAGTGTAAATGAAGAATCATTTTCCAGAAGAGCCTTAAAAGAACATGTGTTGTGACTAAATAAAAATGTTTAAAAAGTCCAGTTTTAGTGGTAATTTAATTAATTTAGTCACAGCTTGGCCTTGTTTTATTCCTGCTTTAGTCTGTGTTAAGTTTTGATTTTGTCGCTGTTTTGACTTGTAAATAAAGGAACTTACATTTTTGTGAAATGTAGTGAATATAACTTACCGTATTTTCCGCACTATAGGGCGCTCCGGATTATAAGGCACACTGTCATTGAATGGCCTATTTTCTAACTTTTTTCACAAATAAAGTGCTCCGGACTAAAAGGTGAAACAAAACAGTCAGATAAGTCAGTCAGTCAAACTTTATTCAACGCGTTCACCATAACTCCCAAACTTGTTCAGTTGTAACGCGTGAATAAAAAACACAATCTGAGACACAATAACTCATAACTGTTCAGTTAACGTTAGAACAAAATACAACACAACACACTCACTTTTTCAGTTCATTCCTCGTCCACAAATCCCTCAAATTCTTCATCTTCAGTGTCCGAGTTAAACAGTTGGGCGATTACGGCAATATTATGGTGAAGCACAGTATGTTTTACTCCGCGATGCTCCTGACTATGGTTGCCGTAAATAAATTCATATATAAGGTGCTCTGGATTATAAGGCGTTTTTTGAGAAGATTGAAGGCTTTTAAGTGCGCCGTATAGCGCGGAAAATACGGTACTATGTTCAAAAAGTAGGCTCTATTTTCAAATATCGCAATAATATTGTTATTGCAATTTTCAACATAGTTATCGAATATCGCATGTTTTCTCCATATCGTGCAGCCCTATATCAGCATATCCGATTAAGATATTCCCATTAAACCACCTTTTTAGAATTACCAGATTAAGGTCATATTTATTATGTTGCAGGGCACACAGCACCATTTGCTGGACAAATACGTGTATTACAGTTTATTCACACCCACTGTGGTTTTCTTCACACCTCAGCATATTCATGTAAATGTGAAGGTGACTAGGGGTGTTTGTGGTTAATCAATTAATCAGCATTATGAAAGAAATATTAACAATTAATGGTTCTGCTGTACAGTAGAGTAAAGGCACAGCACCACTGAAGAGTTAGGGCAAATTAAATATACAATTAATCAACTGTTTCTTAAAATATACAACATAAGACAAGTTTTTAAGTGATGTCAAGCCGGTGGTTAATGGTTAAGACAACCAATTAATCGATTTAAATAAAATTTACTGAATGTGCATTCCTAGAAGCGACACGTGTTTTGCATTTTCCTGGCCAGCGTTGTCGTGTAAACAGACCCTTAATGTGTGCTCCATAGAGGATGATTCCACAATATCTGCTGCTGAGAAATGTTCCATATTTTGGTTCAGCGTCACAGTGAGGAGCTTGTGGTGAGGAGTGCTAAGCTCTGATTGTTGTATAAATGAGGAACAGAATAAAAATCAGTCATGTGTCAAAATAAACTTCATATAACACACATTCGCAATGAGAGGAGTTTTGGAAGCTGACGTTAATCGACGTTTTGTCCCCTCTTGTCTCCTGTCCAGTGTGGTGCCTCTGTTGAGAGAGTCCATCGGGATCCTGATGCAGAGGACTCCTCCTTCTCTGGACAGTTCCCTGCCCGAGTGCTACCAGAGAGTGAGTACAACTTCATAAGTGTCCTGCTATGGTCAAGTCAAAATACTACTGTAAAACAGGAAGAAAGATATTTTGTTTTGTTTTTTGATCATTAACCCCTGTCCTCATCACAGAGAGCAAAAGTGAATTCATTTTCATATTTTTAACTCTCTAGATTTGCAGTTTGTTTACATAATTCAGGGATGCACTGATACCATGTCCAAGTACCCGTGTTTGTATTCATAAAAGTGGCCCGATACCACTTTACAGCACTGTCACATGACATTCACCTCTCAGCTGAGCAGCGAGAGACGTGCAGAAGGATTTCAGAACTGCACAGAGATGAAAGCAAAGCTGAGTCTACAGTCTGCCAGCGCGGAGTCTGAAGCAGTTGCTGTCTGATTAAACATAAGAAGTACAGTTGCTGATTGTATGTCTTGACGAATCTCCGCTGCTCAGATGTTCAGGCTGTCTTTGAAATGAGCGACTGAATAGAGGAGAATCTAAGCTTTCAAATGAGCTATAATGTCTATGTTGAGCAAAGTTTAGCTGTGGTTAGCTGTGTTCAAACCACTCTGTTGAAAAAAACTTAGCAACAGAGCGGGAATAGACAGCAAAGGGACGATGGTATGGGATGAATTAGATATAGTAGTGTAACAGTATAAACTATAAAGCAGTGGTTCTCCACTGGTCTGGCTTCAGGACACACCATCACGCTGTAATGACAAGCCACGACCCAAAAAAAGAGCAGTTTTAACTGATCAAGTGTATTGAATAAATACATTGTGCAGTTTGAACCTGAGATAGAATAATATCAGAATGTCACAGTATGGGAAAAACACAAAGAAGTACATTTAACATTTATGTAAAGATAAACCAAGCCAGTGGCGATGCCAGAGAGGGAACTATTCCCTTCTACACTCACTTAACTGCATTATTGCATTTCATTTCATTTCATTTAAAACCACAACTCTTAACGTCAGTAACTTTTTAACCTCACTTCAACCTTAGAGGTGAAACAGTGACGTTACAGAACTGGATTTTTTGTTTTTGATGGGTTTCCTCTATACACCTTATGTCCCACATTGCCACTTTTTTTATTATTATTAAACTTTTTCTTTTTTTTCCCTGGCAAAGGCCCGCGACCCACTGAAAATGATTCCACGACCCACTTTTGGGTCCCGACCTACCAGTTGAGAATCACTGCTATAAAGTAACTCCTATATAATAACTCAAATGGAAGTACTCGTATCGGTTTGAAAAAAAAGTGGTATCGGTGCATCCCTAACATAATTCCACATATTTGTAAATAAAACATGAATTATTTACTTTTTAAAGATACAAAGTGTTTTTTGTTTGTGCAGGAATCACCAGTCCCCTCAGGTTTTTAAAGCCCTAAGAGGCGGGGCTACTCTCACTGTTATCTAATGGAATTTTTTACAGAATTATTTCCCACAATGCACTGAGAAAATGGTGGATCTGGTGGTGATGTTTTTGTTTGTGTATTTTTTAGCCTCTGACTGACAGAGTTACAGAGGAATTAACATGATTTAACATTTTTGTATTGCAGTGGCAGTGAGGTGGAAATAGGTGATTTAATGTAGAGTTAATGAAGAGTCTTGTAGTCTAGACATTAGAATAGTAAAATTTTTTTTTTTTTTTTTTTTTGCATTTCTGATGCTAATATTCCCAAATTCATTTATTAATGAACATCAACGTCAAATATCATCACCCTAGCATAAGAAATGACAAAATGAAAGCAAAAAATACATTTGCAAAACCCCAAAAAGGTGCTGATATGAATCACTGGCTAATGTCCGTCAGTCTGCCCCAGGGCAGCTGTGGCTACAGAAGTAGCTCACCACCACCGAGTGTGACTGAGGAGTGAATGAATAATTGATCAATTGTAAAGCGTCTTTGAGTGTCCAAAAAAGCGCTATATAAATTCGATGAATTATTATTATTATTATTAATGTTCTGTACCCAGGCACTGACAGCACTCCCTGTTGTTTGCAGGTGCAGCAGTTACAGGGCGTGTACAACCTGCAGGACCCTCACTTCTGGACCCTCTGCACAGACGTTTACATCGGGACCATCAAACTCCTCGTGGCTCCAGACGCAGACACGAGATGGATACAGAGTCAGACGCACCACATATTCACACAGGTACCTGAACGCACCACGCACACACACACACACACACACACACACACACAATGGGTATGACAGAGCCCACCATAGCGCACCAAGCCGGAAAAATGGGCGAGAGAAAACGAAAACTGTGACGGCTTCCTCCTGACAGCTCCTCATGTCAGTAGAGGCTTTATACACTGCAAAAAATCAATATCTACATAAAAAAATTACTTGAATTCAGATCATCAATCTTGATTTAAGAAAAAAAAAACTAGGTTAGGTTTATTTATTTATTAGATAATTTATTACTAGATTATTTGCCTTGTTTCAAAGTATTTTTTCCATGTTTCAAGCTATTTTTACTCATTTCAAGATTATTATTTTAAATAATTTTCAAAATTATCTTACCCCATGGACAGATAATTTTGCTTGAAATAAGTAAAAAATAGCTTGAAACAGGGAAAAAATACTTTGAAACAAGGCAAATAATCTAGTAATAAGTTACCTAATCAATAAATAAATCTGATCTAGTGAAAATTGCTCAAATCAAGATTGATGATCTGAATTTTTGCCCAAATCAAGATTAATAATCTGAATTTAAGTGATTTTATCTAATGTAGATGTTGAAAATGTGCAGTGTACAGTATACGGGAGAAGCCTCAGTCTATTGGTTTAGTGATAACGCTGTCTGAAAATACTCTTCATCTAATTATTCTGGTCCTCAGATTGGATTTGTTTAGATCACAGTCCAGGGTCAGTCTGGAAAAACATATTGAGCGCACAGTAACTGAACACTAATGAGGAAACACTGCAGTGTCTTCAGAAACTGTAGCAGCACAGAGTGAACCACGGTCTAAACCTTTCAGACCTTGTTTGTACGACAGGAAGGGCTTGTGATAACAGTGACTGTTGTTTATTTGCTTTTACACTGAGACATGTTGTTCATATGTAGTAAAACTGAGTGTACAACGGGGAAAACCAAACACACAGTGCTTGTGTTAATGCTGCGTTGGAAGAGGTCTCGATCTGAGGCAAGGTTTCTTTCTGTGTGGCTTTAATACGCTCTCCCTGTGTGCGGGTCCTTTTTCCATTTTAACAACAGTAAAGTCCCTCTGACGTCCCACGTAACCACATTCAAACAAACCCACGCCCAAGTCTTTGTACAACTGGCTTCTGCTGCTGTTCACAAATAAGTACAGAGCTGCTCAGAATACACAGGATTCTGGTATTTTATGGTAAAACTGGCAGCACTCCACCATGTTTGTTTAGGTTACAGGTCAGCGGTGCACTGCTTACGTCTCGCCCTTCATTTCTCTGATTGGTTACTCCCCCTGTGATTGTTACGCCATAGAAACGAAACTCAAGCGAGGGGATCTGACTCACTTCTTTGTATAGAACAGGAAAAGAGTTTGTCTGGTTTGACAGGTTACACTGGTCTACAAATGTTTAACTCTATCTGCTTCTGAGATAAAAGTGGCTAAATCTCATTTATTTTGATAAAGATGAACTGAAAATCAATTGATAACTGTGCTGTTAGCTATGTATTCAAGATATTTAATAATATTGTTTCACATCAAAATCACATCTGTTTATACAATAGATTTAGGCATTTTTGCTTAAAAATGATATTTATATTTTGAAAATATTTAATTTCTCTACATGCATGCATTTTGTCCACTTCCAAGAGAGAGATTTCTGCAAATAAAAACAAAACATTTTATGTCAAAACTCTAGCCATATTAAAATGAATGTATTGAATGTGCAGCTTTCAGATAGAACTGGTTGCTTGTAGACACTGTACCTTCTGATAAACTACCGTTTTTGCCTTATTTTGCATAAATTTCCTGTTTTGACCCAATACTGTTCCTTGGAAACTATAGCCAATCTGCACTTCTGACTTACTTTTTCTTTATTAGTGACCTAATCCAAGAAAAATGTCACTACTTTTGTTCCAGAAGCATTTTGCTGTAGAGCAGTGATATCAGTTTCTCCCATCAACCTAAACCATGCACAGTAATCCTCCAGCCAGCTCCTACTGACCAGGACTGAGAGGTTTAACTCCAGCGGCAGTGGAGAGAATGAATTTCCCTGCGGGGAGAATAAACTTTACCTTACTTTATAATTCAGGGACAGGTCTTCTGCTGGTCCCAGAGTCAGGACTGAACTCTGTGAAGCAGCTAAAATCTGGAGCAGGAGACACAGATCTTTACTCTGACGATGTTCAAGTCAAAACTGTACACATCACAACTTTTTAATTTAATTTGGCACAGTGTCGATTCATTTGTTCTTGTCCTCTCCTCTCTCCTCAGGTGGGAGTGCGACAGCTGTACGTTCAGATCGACATGGCCGCCATGTAGAAGCCCCGCCCCTTTCCTCCTTCTCCTCCTTCCTCTGGACTCAGACCAAAGCCCTGACCTCCGACCTTCGACCTCGCTTACCTCTGACCCAGGGTCGGACACACGCGCACACACACGGAGATCATGTGATCAGGTGGGAGGGGCTTAAACTGTGATGAACTCTAATTGCCCCTCCTCCTTCCGAAGTTTATTTCGGTTTTATACAGAAGTTCTTCATTTTTCAGAAGACGACAGTGGTTTAAAAAATCTAAAAATATGAATGGAAGTCAGTAAGGAGAGTAGATTTATTTTTTATTTTAAGTTTTTGCTATTTTTTGGCCCAAGAAAGCCAGTGTTTGGTTGCTGTATTATGTTAAAAATAATAATCACATTTTTTATTTAAATTTAAAGAAAGTGCATGGAGCGTCCAATTCATAACCAGAATATTTTGGATATTTTTGTGACATTTTTTATTCATAAATCTCACAAAAATCCAGCTTGCTGCCTGAGGTGATCCACTCGAGCATCGTTCTTGTGGTTAGAAAAAAAGAGAAAAGAAAACATTGTTTTGCAAAGAGAGCCTGAGGTACGTCGTTGGTATTTGCGTTTCTTTGTGTTGCCTTCTTCCAAAATTCCATGGTATGTGGGAGGACACTTGGTTGGGGACTAAGTTTGAAGAGTAAACCACTGCTTAGTCCCAGTGTAGACCTAGTTTAGTCCATGTTATATACTTGTTTTGACCTGGTTTACTCCTAAGTTAGTCCAGTTTTAGTCCTTGTTAAGACCCTGTTTAGTCCATGGCTTTTGGCTTTCAAGTCTTTAACAATGAGCACTACTAAATTCAAACTGAACTGGGACTAAATCAATTTAAAACTAGGAGGATCTAGGACTAAACCAGGTCCAATCTAGGAGTAAACCAGGTCAAAACAAGCGTGTAACCTGGACTAAACCAGGCCTAAACCGGAGCTAAGCTGAGGTCTACTCTTCAAACTTAATCCCCGACCGGAGTTGGACCAAATCAGAACTGCAGAAGTCTCCACCAGAAGAAGCCCCTGTACCACCAGGGGGACCCCTACCACAGTTTGAGAACCACTGCTCTAAGCGATTACTGCTGTTCTTAAAGCGCCATCTCAGAAAACCAAGTGTTGTATTAACCACAACAATAATGTTCTTAGTATTAACTCCAGCTGAGCAGTGTTGAAAGATTTGCCTTTTGATCAACTTTTTGGGAGATTTTCAAATTAATACAGTATTTATTTATTTTTCATTTTATAATTTTTTTTTTCTAAACTAATGAGTGATTACTTAGTGATGGAAACACTAAGTAATCACTCATTAGTTTTTATCTTTCATATTATTTTTGAAATTACCATTTTCATCTAAGTTTAAAGCTCTTATATTCTGCTTTTCTCAGTCTTTCTGAAACAGTGTTGGACTCCTTTGCTTTATTATTTCAGGTTTATAACTTAAAATAATAATAATAATCTGTGGAAAACCTCGTACTTTCCTTCAATGACTTCCTTTCATATTTTTCCAATCTTTGAACCAGTCTCATCTCCTCAAAGTGACCTATCCACTATCATTTTAATCCGTGCGCGTCATCAGAAAGAGGCGTGGCTTCCTCCGGGCTCCGCCCACTCTAGCCCCCCCTCCCCAGTGCAGTGCATTCTGGGTAAAAAGTGCCTTCTTATACTTCTCGGACAATCGGAGCGCGCCGTCCATTATTATTATCATCACTTTGGGACCAGATTTATTTTTTTGCTTTATTTTTAACTGTGCCAAACCATGTGACCAAATCATGTGACCAGGGTTTTTCAATGTAATAATGTTCATCCAATGGTTATTAAAGACTAAAGATTTATGCATTTTTGTTCTTGCTTTAAATATGTTTACATACAACATGGAAAATCTGGAATATTTCGTAATAACAGTGGACCAGCTTCAGGTTCTATCAAAGTCCAGAGAAATGGGAGACGAAAATAAATTCTTAAGTACGATTTTTTGTGTTTTACTAATAAAAATAATTTAAGTATTGCTTTGGGATTTGAAGTTTTTGTTCGGTTATACTAATGTATTTTAAAATTGTGTTGTAAATCTGTATTCTGTATAGAGCCCAACCGATATATCGGCCGATATAGCAAATTAGAAAATTATCGGGTATCAGCCGATATCTGCCGACATAAACAGTGCTATTTTTACTGTGTGCTTGAATGCTCGAATAAGACCTGTTTACTTACAAATGATAGCCTTCTGCTTTTTGTTTTACACTGCAGTTTATAGGAAACAGCCCAAATCTCCTTCTCATGGCCTGAAAAGCTCAAAAAGGCAATAAAAATATTTTGCTAATTTCTCTGCCATAAAACCTCATAGAACAAAAATTCAAAATGCATTTTGTAGTTCTCTCCATGCTCTACCTGCAAAGCAAGTTTAAATGAAATTTAAGTTAAATTTAGTTAAAGCTAAAATAAATAAATAAATATGATGCATAATAATACTGCCCACTACAACCTACAGAACAATCAGCATAAAGAACAATAAGCAGCTTTGTATAACATTTTAAAAAGATGTTTAGTCTAGTGGCCTGGGGCGTACACGCCATATTCATGTAAACAAGCAGAAAGAAAAATGCTTTAAAATACTTTTTCTTAATGTATAACTGTATCGGCCGACGTATATCGGTATTTTTTGTTTACCTAATATCGGTATCGGTATCGGCCTTGGCCTCGTCGGGCTCTAATTCTGTATAAAAACATGGACCAGGGGACATTACAGCGGAGTCAAAATGGATCCAAAAGTCTATTGTTTTACTGACATTAACTACCTACAGTATTTTAGTTAATATGGACGAGTCTTAGAACCAGTCCAGCAGCAGAAAACTGAGAGGCTGAGGCGCGCGGGTACGTACCCATGTTCTCCTCAGGGTTCATGTGGGTGCTTGAAATGAACTGTTGTGATTTCAAGATTTACTTCAGCTTTACTACACCAACACTTCTCA
Source organism: Bostrychus sinensis (assembly GCA_020698575.1). Lineage (NCBI taxonomy): Eukaryota > Metazoa > Chordata > Actinopteri > Gobiiformes > Eleotridae > Bostrychus > Bostrychus sinensis. Next base: position 344,638 of record JAIMZQ010000026.1, read on the forward strand.
GAGCGCCCAGCAGGTTCACAGACTGTGGGAGAGGCACTGGTTGAGGACGTGTGGGGCGCTCAGTTGTAAATAGTCGTTGGTTTGTTCAGCTGTGAATATATAGCTTCATCCACTTGTGAGGTGCTGGAAAGTATAACTTGAAAATGCTTGAATTTGATCTTTAAAAACGTGTACGAACTCTGTCCCCATTACCTATGTTCCCCAGTTTCTATGGACCGAGGAACATAGGTACCTGCAAATTTGTTAAAGTACTTATGTCCTCCAGTACCTATGTTCCCTGATCCATAGAAACCAAGGACGAAAAGTAGTGGAAAACATAGGTACTAGCATTTTCTGGTAAGTTCTGATGTTCCCTAACCTTAATATTCTTTGGGGAACACAGGTACCTGCCTCTTTATGAAAGTACCTATGTTCCCTGGTCCATAGAACCCAGGGAAGAGAAGTACTGGAGAACGTAGCTGCTCTAGGAGGTCCTGATGTTTCCTAACTCGTGTTGTAGCACCTGAGATCTTTTTTTTTTACAGTCATGGTCTTTGTCTTGAATCCAGTTTTACTCGGTCTTGTCTCAGTTTTGGATGTCGGAGATTTTATTTAACAAACGTTATAAGAAAATGCTATTCTTCATCATTTTTAATTAATTAGTTTTCAGCATCAGAAGAACCAGGAACATGATCCGTCTCTGTAGAGTCATTAAATAATCATGTTTGTATTTCTTACTCTCCTGTTTTGTGTTAGTTCACTGGGCTTGGTCTTGACTCAGTCTCGAACCCTGAAAGTCTCTGCTTTGTCTTGGTCTTGGTCTAACCCTAACCTTAATGTTCTTTGGACTGCATAGGTTCGTCTCCGAGGAGCACACACATTTTTACAGTTACCGTCCATGTCACAGCAAGAACAAGAGTGCAGTTTGAGGAACGATCACCTTAAAAAAGTACTCGGCTACCCATTGGAATACATAGAAAACATTAAAAAAGATGCTAGCAGGCTGTGATTTTGTGCTGCTCTTTCATAGATTTGTGCTCTAACTCTCTATCTCTACATAATTTGTGTGCTCAAGGGCTAAAGGCAGCTGAGAAAACATTCCTGCGTTGTCGGCAGGATTCGAACCTGCGCGGGGAGACCCCAATGGATTTCTAGTCCATCGCCTTAACCACTCGGCCACGACAACTTCTGCACAAATACTGGAAGATGTTGTATTTTGGTAAAATTAAACGTGACAATGTAATGCTATTTTAATGTTTTGTTACACTAATGTAGTAGTAGCAGCAGTAGCAGATGTAGTAGTAGTAGTAGCAGTAGCAGATATAATAGTAATAGTAGTAGTAGTAGTAGTAGCAGAGGTGGGACCAAGTCACTGTTTTGTAAGTCACAAGTCAAGTCACAAGTCCTACACTTTCTGTTTCGAGTCTTTTTAAACCTTAGGACTCCAAACTTAATTTTTGTCACGTTGTATGTTGTTGAATTTACCCTCAAATCCCACCTTAGAAAAACAAAAACATGATGAACAGATGGTAAATTGTTTGCTGTACTTTTTGAACAGGCTCAGCCTAGAGGAGGCCTACACTGAATGCTTTAAAAGTAAATGATTTACAATAAACCTTACATACGTTAAATACCAGTACATGGTATATTTACTGTTTTAATAGAATGTGCTCTCCTGTCCTTGTCAGATGTTTACAGGCTTCAAATAAGAGTCATTCTCTCACATTTGAAGATTTACAAAGTGAATACTGCTCACTCTACAGTTTACTGAATAGCGACACCTGTGGACAAGAGGAGTACTGCAGGTTAATGATGTGTGGTCAGAGAGCTCCAGCTCCAGCACAGAGACAACACTGCAGAAAACTCCAGCTTTTTACTGAGGCAGAGAGAGCTCACTGTGCACAGGTAAAGATCTCCTCTGTGTAATGACTTAAAGCCGCGTGTGCGTCACATGTTTCACAGAGGCTACGTCTCTCTCAGACTCCACATATTCTCCTTTAGACCTCTATGGCAAAGGGTCATTTATTATTTTTAGCCTTTTTAGCCATTTATTCATTTTGTTTTAGTTTTTTATAAGTGTAATCCACACCTGAACGCCTCATGTCTGCCCCTGAACGCCTCATGTCTGCCCCTGAACGCCTCATGTCTGCCTCTGAACGCCTCATGTCTGCCTCTGAACGCCTCATGTCTGCGTCTGAACGCCTCATGTCTGCCCCTGAACGCCTCATGTCTGCGTCTGAACGCCTCATGTCTGCCCCTGAACGCCTCATGTCTGCCTCTGAACGCCTCATGTCTGCCCCTGAACGCCTCATGTCTGCCCCTGAACGCCTCATGTCTGTGTCTGGGGTGAGCTGCTCTCAGCTGTGAGGGGAGAGGGTCACAGCGCTGCTTCTCCTCAGCTCTCTGCTCCATCTGCGTCCTTCTGACATTAAAACTAAGTTATGGTGACTAAGGTTAAGGTTAAGTTATATTTATTTGTCTTAGAAAGGGGCAGTGCTGCAATTACAATACAATGCAAATAATACAGTTAATAAAACATACATCCATTAATATCGGTGCATACTGCAAATACATCCATATGAACCTGTCCACATGAACACATACAAATCAACTGAACCTCATTTTAGCTTCTGTTTCTTTGAGATCGCTGTTCGTTGAGCAGTTTGATGAACAGAGGGATGAACAGTGTTTAAAGCGATTGTGTTTACACAGGAAGCTGAACCTCCTCCGTGTTCATCAGCACAGATTCTGAGGCGAGCATGTGATGTGTCAGAGAGAGTGTTTTCTGCCTGATGGTTTCCTGCTCAAACAGATGCTGTGGAACGAGTGGGGCTGAGATAACCATTGAGTCTTGGATTTCACTGTGAAGTTTCCAGACCAGCTGCTAATGGCTGCCCTGTAAAAAATTAGTAGGATGTTTTTGCAGACACCAAACAATCGCAGACGCCTAAGGAAGTGGAGGGGCTGGTGAACTTTGGCACTAAATAACTTTTTTATGATCATGTTTAATAAAACATCAGAAACTGTGCTATTTGATCTCAGTGATGGTAAAGGTTTAACGCTCGATATCTCTGTGATTTCTGAGTCTATCAACACGAAACAAAGACTGACATAAAGCTTAAAATCTCCTCTGTCGTTCTGTCAAAATGACATGTGCTGCTGGAGCTCAGTACACTTTGAAATGTGCATCAGAAAACACGCACAGGTAACGTGTGCAGAGAGAGAGTGCGCGCTCATTACTGCGCCAGGAATTTCATTAGGCTAACTATTTCTGCACACTTATCAAAAATCCTACATTTATTGCTTTGAGAAGCATCAAATCTTCTCAAGTCACAGGGCTCAAGTCCAAGTTGAGTCTCAAGTCTTAGTCAGTTTCACCAAGTCCAGTCTAAAGTCATCAGTCTGACTCGAGTCCAAGTCATGACTTTCAAGTCCACATTAATTCTCCCTACCCCTTCTATATCACTGCTCTACAGCAAAATGATTCTGGAACAAAAGTAGTGACATTTTTCTTGGATTAGGTCACTAATAAAGAAAAAGTAAGTCAGAAGTGCAGATTGGCTATAGTTTCCAAGAAACAGTATTGGGTCAAAATAGGAAATTTATGCAAAATAAGGCAAAAACGGTAGTTTATCAGAAGGTACAGTGTCTACAAGCAACCAGTTCTATCTGAAAGCTGCACATTCAATACATTCATTTTAATATGGCTAGAGTTTTGACATAAAATGTTTTGTTTTTATTTGCAGAAATCTCTCTCCTGGAAGTGGACAAAATGTAGAGAAATTAAATATTTTCAAAATATAAATATTATTTTTAAGCAAAAATACCTAAATCTATTGTATAAACAGATGTGATTTTGATGTGAAACAATATCATTAAATATCTTGAATACATAGCTAACAGCACAGTTATCAATTGATTTTCAGTTCATCTTATCAAAATAAATGAGATTTAGCCACTTTTATCTCAGAAGCAGATCGAGTCCAAACACTTGTAGACCAGTGATAATCTGCACACTTTGGCGTCTGTTTGCTCAAGGGCTCACGGCAGCGTTGAAACAAAAACGTTCCTGCGTTGTCGGCAGGATTCGAACCTGCGCGGGGAGACCCCAATGGATTTCTAGTCCATCGCCTTAACCACTCGGCCACGACAACTGCGACAACACGCACTGGAGAGGGTTACAGAGGAGGGGCGGGGGAGGGGGGCACGTGGGAATCAGACACCTGTCCCAGACACAGACAGGACAGGGACAACAGGGACATTTCAGGACAGGAAAAACTGAAAACTCTCAGGTGCAAAGTCAAAAGCATTGCGGTTTCCTTAAAAATCTGACAAATTCACGTAATAAAACTTGACCATATTCAAAAATCTATTTCATTGTTTTCCCCCAAAGATTTCTATAAAACGACTTCACTGCTTCAAATACAACCACAAAAATACTACAAATAATACTACAAATAATACTACAAATAATACTACAAATAATACAAAAACAATTCAGATAATAATACAAAAATACTACAAACACGACTAGAACTATTATAAATAATAGTACAAATGCTTCAAATACAACAACAATAATACTACAAAAATCACAGACTGATGGCTATAAATTGCTTCAAAGTTATATTTTTAAATAAGTACTCAATAGTAATTCATTTCAAACTCAATTTTCTCTTTTATGTAATTAATGTAGACAACTTCTGCAGGTGGGCCGCCTGCAGCGCCTTTGCAGCCCACCAGGGGGCCCCGGACCCCACTTTGGGAACCACTGGTCTAAAATATAAAACACAACCTGGGTTTAAATCTGAAAATAACTGATGCATGGAGACGTCAATAAATCTTAGAAAAGGCAAAATGATGTCTTCTGAAAAAAATAAAAATAAAAAAATGGAAAAAGTCCCATAACTTCAGGACAGAGACCATTTACTTTCATATTCATGCAGTAGGGGACACTTAGACTCACCAGTTCATCTCTGTGGGTGGTGGGAAGCTGGAGAGATTGAGAATTGAACCCACACTCTTCATAATGTGAAGGCAAGAGCACTAACCACTCTGCCACCATCCCTCCGTTCTCTCAGATTTAAGATACTAATACATTTTTCATTGAGTGCACGTTGGGGAAACAAGGATGGATGTCTCACAATACTGGGATTATTAATAAACTGCACAAGAAAACCTAGAATATTTGACTGTATCTTTGTTTCTTGTCTGTATTAAAGCTGCACTACCTGATTTTGTGACTGTAAAGGTGATTATTCCTTGTTATTACATTATTCCTGATAGATTCTAGTTGTGGATAGATAAAGGATGTATCGACCAATCAGAGCGCTCCTGTCCTATGAAAGCGTGTGATTGGTTAAACTGTTCCTTCCCTCGCTCTAAAACAAAAACCCTCAAAGTCTCAGTTTTTCTCTAATAACTAAATAATTATCTTTACCAAAATACAAGGAAAAAGAAACCAGGCAGTGCAGCTTTAATTGACTTTTTGAATTACAAAGGTACACAGCACATGTACGGGACATAGTGGTTATAAAAGAGATCCTGAATCTCTGTGGGACTTTCCTGGTTAAAGTTACACTGTGTAACTTTTCTCCTAAATATGTGGGGCATACTGACTTGTTTTTGTGATTTTTTGAGCGATTATAAGGCCTGAGGCGCGATCTGTTGCTCCGAGCGGGGCTTCTGTACTGAGAAACCGCCCTCGCAACTTGGCCAGGAGCGCTCCGCTGTTGAGGAAGAGTCACGTGACAGGAAATGACTTGAGGCGCAGTATAACCAGGAAGCTACTTTTAGCGTTGTTATTTAGACCATATGTGCGCCCCCCTCTCCGCTGCTATAAGTGTCAAAGATTTGGCCATGTCGTAGCAGTGTGTAGAGGTGATGAGAGATGTGGGAAGTGTGGTGAGGGGCATCTTCGCACAGAGTGTAGAGCCCAGGATGTTAAATGTTGCAACTGTGGGGGCAACCATGTGGCGGCATTTAGAGGGTGTGTGGCATTTATCCAGGCCCAACAAGTGGAAGATGTTAAAAAGTCGGAAAACATATCCTATGCAGAGGCCGTAAGGAAGGTTAAAACGTCACGGAGCCAGGGTCAGTCCGCTGGTGCGGGGGCAAATGAGGCTGTAAACCGTGAGTCAAACAACAATTTAATTGTTGATAAAACAGCGTTTTTTGCATTTCTTGTTGAAATTTTGTGGGCAGTGAGACAAGTGAACACGTCCAGTGACATAAAAGCAATAATAGCTAAAGAATCTCAACGATTCTTAGGAATTAATGTTTCTCCAGAGCAGCTGAACTTAGCTTATGCACGCAAAAATCATGAGGGGATTCAGATGGAGGCTGATGTTTCGCTATAGTAAATGTTTTATGTACTTCAGTGGAACGCTCGTAGCCTTATAGTTAATGGACAAGAATTTAAAAAATATATAGATGAATTTACAAAGAAGCCTGAAGTAGTGTGCGTGCAAGAAACATGGCTGAGACCATGCTTAGACTTTATTATACCCGAGTACGAGTGTGAGAGGTTAGACCGTCCAGATAGGCCAGGAGGGGGATGTGCAATATTTATTAGAGAAGGAGTCCAATACCAGAGAATATCTCTAAACACTGAGTTGGAATGTTTAGCAGTAAGGGTTTGGGGGTCAATGGGTAATATCGATATAGTGAATTTTTATAATCCTTGTTTGCACCTTAAAATAAGCACTTTAGATCAAATAATGCAGTCTTTGGGAGCACCTGTGTTGTGGGTTGGTGATTTTAATGCCCATAGCCCGCTTTGGGGTAGTTATGGGCAGGATTTTAATGGGGAGGTTATTGTAGATTTTATGGATAATAGCAACTTGGTGTGTTTAAATGATGGGAGACCTACTAGGCTTGATATTGGAACTGGCAGGTCCTCATGTATTGATTTGGCATTTGCATCTCCTGTACTGGCTAAAACTGGGGAATGGGATAGTCTAGATGCATGTACAGTAGGCAGTGATCATATTCCAATCTTGTTGAAGTTTGGGGTTGCACTAGTATCAGAGAAGTTTAGTAGGCCTAAATTATTAAACCTTAGTAAAGCTAAGTGGAAGGATTTTGTTGAGGGGTGTAATCAGGACTTGGATCAGGTAAATGATGCTTCTATTGATGAGTGGTGGGAGAGTCTATGTGGGATTATTTTACAAAATGTAACTAAATATATTCCCAATAAGGCAGGTATAAGTAAAAGGGTCTGTGTACCTTGGTGGACCAGAGCATGTACAGAAGCTGTTAAAGAGAGGAATAGAGCATACAGGGTGGTACGTAAGTATCCTACAGAACAGAATGTTATTGAGTATAAAAGACTAAGAGCTGTAGCTCGTAAATTAATAAAGTCAACTAAACGAGAAAGCTGGAGGAAGTATTGTAGTAAGTTGGGAATTGAGACAACAGTTGCAGAGATGTGGTCAGCTGTGCGGCGGATGTCAGGTGTTTGTAGAAGGAAAGCAATTCCTGTTTTGGAGGGATATGGAATAGAGGCATTAAATGATAGTCAGAAAGCTAATATGTTGGCTAAAAAGTTCCAGGAAGTTCATTGTGGGGACAATATAGGGGAGCTGGGGATTAGGGAGAGAAATGCAACTCTGATTAATCAGGAATTTAAACTTCATGTGAATGCGGACAATTCTGATCCAGTTAACCTGTTTTTTACGTTAAAGGAGTTACAGAATGCCATAAGTAGAGGAGCTAAAACTGCACCAGGTAAGGATGGTCTTGGGTATGACATTTTTAAACAGTTTGATGAGTCATTTTTGTATGAAATTTTAGCATTGATAAATAACGTTTGGGAAAGTGGAGAGTTGCCAACATCATGGAAACAGGCAGTTGTTGTACCAATTCTGAAACCAGGAAAGGATCCTAAAGGTCCAGGGTCATATAGACCGATTGCCTTAACTACAGTTATATGTAAAATAATGGAAAGGATGGTTACGGACAGGCTAGTATACAAGCTGGAGAAGGAGGAAAGTTTTACTAAAGTGCAGAATGGATTTAGGTTGGGGAGAGGCACAATGGACTCTGTGTTGATGTTGGAGACAGATGTGCAGAAGGCATTGTTAAATAAAGAGGGAGTTGTAGCAGTTTTTTTAGATATTGAAAAAGCCTATGACATGTTGTGGAAAGAGGGTCTAGTGGTTAAATTGTACGACGTTGGAATAAGGGGTCGCATGTTGAACTGGATAAAAGGTTTTTTGCATAATCGGAAGATCCAAGTTAGGGTTGGTATAGAGTTGTCTGATATTTTAAGTATTGATAATGGAACGCCTCAAGGCAGTGTAATTAGTCCGGTACTTTTTAATATGATGATTAATGATATTTTTTGCAATGTCGGGCAGGGCTTTGGGCTTTCACTTTTTGCAGATGATGGGGCAATTTGGAAGAGGGGTCGTAATATAAAATTTATTATTAAAAAAATGCAAGTAGCTTTGAATAGTATTGTCGAATGGGCTGGGAGGTGGGGTTTTAAAATATCTGTTGAAAAAAGTAAATATGTCATATTTGGTAATAAACGTAAAATTGGTTCGGCAGGGTTAAGTCTATACTCTAAAGAATTAGAAAGAGTTAAGGTCTTTAAATTTTTAGGGGTATATATGGATGAGAGACTAACGTGGAAAACCCATATTGAAAAGACAGTTAAAAAATGTGAGAAAATTATAAATGTGTTGCGTTGCCTTGCAGGATGTAGTTGGGGTGCAGATAAAGGCACCCTTTTAATGATATATCGAGCAATGGTTCGCTCAGCCTTTGACTATGGGTGTTTAGCTTATGGAGGTGCAGCAAAGTCCAACCTCATAAAACTGGATATTGTGCAAGCCAAAGCACTGAGGGTTTGTTGTGGGGGAGTTAGAACTACTCCCATTCCCGCTCTGTTAATTGAGTGTGGAGAGATGCCTTTAAGATTGAGGAGGAGAAAGTTAGCTCTACAGTTTGCTGGGAAAATCCTGAGTCAGGGTCAGCAGAACCCAGTGAAGTACCTGCTGGAGGACTCTGGGGAGAGTCAGAGTGAGAGGGGGACAGGGAGTTTCATTAAAAGGGTATGGAGTGAGTTTCCTGAGTTGGGTTTGGATATGTCTCCTAGAGTTGTGTGGCCTTCTGTTCCCCCATGGTTGCTCCCAGACCCAGAAGTGGATTGGTCCATTAAAGAAATTATTAAGGAGAAGGGCAAGGGAAATGCCGTAGTAGTGGCCAATAATGTATTAGGTGGGTGGGAGGAACATCTCCATATTTTTACTGATGGCTCTGTGGACCCTTGCAGCAATAGAGCTGCCTTTGCGGTTTGTATTCCTGAGGCTGGAGTCAGTCAGGGCTACAGGATCCCTAACAACATGTCTGTATTTACTTCCGAGGTAATAGCATTATATTGTGCTCTTGAGTGGGTTGGGAAAATCAGACCCCAGAATGCCTTGATTTGTTCTGATTCGGCAGCAGCTCTTATGGCGCTGCAAACAGGGATGCCGCGTGTTCGGCCTGACCTAATCTTTGAAATACGCATGGCCCTTAAAAGAGCCGATGAGATGGGGATATCAATTACTTTTATGTGGGTGCCTGCCCATGTGGGAGTGGTTGGTAATGAGATCGCGGACACTGTCGCTAAAGAAGCTTTAAAAGAGGATTTTGTATCAGTTAAGACTACAATGGGGAGTTCTGAGTATACTTGTATAGTGTCGCAAAAAATATGCTGTCAGTGGCAAAAAGAATGGGATTCAGAAAAGCGAGGGAGGCATTATTATTCCATCCAGGGTACTGTTAAAGGGGGAGACACCAGCTGGGGAAGAAATAGATGGGAACAAGTAATCTTTACTAGGCTCAGGCTTGGTCATTCTGGGCTGGCTCCTGATCTGGCGCTGATAGGAAAGCGAGCCAATGGACTTTGTGCATGTGGGAAAGAGGAAACTGTAAAACACGTCTTGCTGGAGTGCATCAATTATAAAGAGCAGAGGACCCGTCTCTTCAAAAAAGCTGCTGAGTGTGGATTAACAAAAATGTCAATAAAAACTCTTTTGAGCTCGAGTGAACAAGTTGCAGCAGTTGTGAAGTTTGCCGTTGAATCCAACCTGCATTTGAGAATATGACTCTAATGGTTGTAGTTCTGAGGTTGACCTGAGAAAGGCAGCAATACGCCAGGAGGCGTCTAGACTGCCGGAAATGCAGAAGAAGAAGAAGAAGAAGCGTTGTTATTTTCGCCAGTTCGTCAGGGCCGAAGGACACAAGAAGATGAAGACAATGTCGGAAGAGGCAAGAAAAAGAAAATGTGAAAGGGACCGCACCAGATCACAGACAAGAGTCAACATCGGACAGACTTTTGCTCGCTGGCGTCAGATGAGAGACAGAGAAGGCTGCAAATCGGATCACGTTTTTGCTTCTTTATTGTTGGGCAGGTAAATTAGCCTCTTTATTTTTTCTTTAGAACGTGCTTTTTCATACAGTTATTAGTTGTTTTTACTGCGACCATTGCGCGATATTTGTTGATAAGCTAACGCTAGCGCTAACTCTATAGAAGATCCAGTCCAAACTTCCAAAGGTAGCAGCAGGTCAACTAAAGTTGAAACAATGATGGAAATAGACGCACGCTCGCACAGTTTCAGAAGGAGGAGGGGCCCTAGTGTTTACGTTTTGCGACGGTGCAGTGGCACCTGTGGCCTCTAGAGGCGCAAGACCGGGAATCTTACACAGTGTAACTTTAAATAATAAATGAAATGTTAAAGCTACTTTATGGCACTGGAGCAGCTGAACATTTTCATTTTGGCTTCAACACAAGAATTAAACATGTCAGTATCAAACGTATCAATACTTTGGTTTCAAGTTTTCACTGGTTCATAGACTTAAGTAAACAAGAAACCACAAGTCCTGTCTCCAAAAGTAATACACTGTAGCACCATTATTATCATGCTGTCACCAAAATATCAGCGTTGGCATTGAAGTATCAATACAAAAAATATTGCAATATATAAAAAAATCTATATTTTTTTCACAGCCCTAATAGATCCGCACCTGTAGTAGCAGTTGTAGTTCAGACCCATCCAGGAGTGATGTGTTTAAAAAAGTTGTGCAGTGCAGCCTGGTACCAAATTAACGTTCTACCCATTCATTTCTATGAGTGAGCAAAATAAATAAAATAAAAAATAAAATAAAAATATGAATTTAGACGTTTCTGGACTGCGGGAATGAATGGTTGTTGTTTATATAATAATTAAAAATACTCTGAATCAATCTAACCCAGATCTGAGTCAGGTCCAGTTGCTAAAGTTAATTTATTAAAGTAGGATTTGTGGTGATTGATGAATTAAATCTGAACGTATAATGTCAAACTGTTGTGGTCAAACACATTTCTGTTACTGTTTGTCCTGCGTAACTTTGAAATTAAGAAATGTAAATTAAATATCCTTTAGCTTGTATGCTAATTATAGACGCTAATTGCAACCTTACATTAAGCGGCTAAACGTTGCCACACACTCGCTAATGTTATTAAACCAGGCTCTGTTATTACTCACATGTGGCAGAGTGGTTATCAGTTCAAACCTGTCTTGATTATTCCTGGTGGCTAACGCTAATTGCTCCATTAGAAAAGTATTATCGTCTTTGGAAAGCAGATGTTCTGTTTACAAACATAAGAAGGGTCTGTTGTTAATTATTTTGTGGTTAGTGACAAATACTAGTTCAGTAATTTAACTTTATTTAGAATATATTTAGTAAGCCCCTCTTTTTCAGACTCCGTGCTTACTTAAACAGTCAGATTGTTTGTCGTATCATTTTTATTTTCAGTTTTTTATGTGGCTCTGGATCACCTTCTGTTTAATCACTTTAAAGAGCAACACTGGTTTACCATGACATTTACTCAAGTCCAAACATAACACAAACTTGTAATAACGTACATTTATTAACAGTCCCATTTTTCTTCTTTAATTTCCTAACAGTTCATTTGTTAAAGATATTCCAGTCCTGAGTTCGTCATGAGGTAAATGTGGAGCTGTCCACCATCTTGAGTCCGTCCAGAGCCCCGCCCTCGGCGTTCACCCTCAGCATGTCCACCTCCAGGGGGTGGAGCCTCCCGGTCACCACCAGCGAATGGAGCGGCCCGCCCAGGTCACATGACACCAGCTCGCGGAGAGGGGCCGCGCGGATCACCTGGTCGTCCGAGCCCAGCCTGGCCACGCCCACACAGACCGTCTCCTCTGTCATACCTGCACAGGTAATACACAGGTTAATAATAATAACAATAATAATAATAATAAAAAGAGAAGAGAAATTAATTTAATGCACAGAAAACTGGAAGTAAACCTGAAGTAGTCTCCATTTACTGAAGCTAATACACACCAGCCTCACGCAGACACACACCGGCCTCACGCAGACACACACCGGCCTCACGCAGACACACACCGGCCTCACGCAGACCACACACCAGCCTCACACAGACACACACCGACCTCAGACAGACACACACCAGCCTCACGCAGACACACACCGGCCTCACGCAGACACACACCGGCCTCACGCAGACACACACCGGCCTCACGCAGACACACACCGGCCTCACGCAGACACACACCGGCCTCACGCAGACACACACCGGCCTCACGCAGACACACACACCAGCCTCACGCAGACGCACACCGGCCTCACGCAGACGCACACCGGCCTCACGCAGACGCACACCGGCCTCACGCAGACACACACACCAGCCTCACGCAGACGCACACCGGCCTCACGCAGACACACACACCAGCCTCACGCAGACACACACCAACCTCACACAGACACACACCAACCTCACACAGACACACACCAGCCTCACGCAGACACACACCGGCCTCACGCAGACACACACCGGCCTCACGCAGACACACACCGGCCTCACGCAGACACACACCGGCCTCACGCAGATACACACTGGCCTCACGCAGACACACACCGACACACACCAGCCTCACGCAGATACACACCGGCCTCACACAGATACACACCAGCCTCACGCAGACGCGCACCGGCCTCACACAGATACACACCGGCCTCACGCAGACACACACCGGCCTCACGCAGATACACACTGGCCTCACGCAGACACACACCGGCCTCACGCAGACACACACTGGCCTCACGCAGACACACACCGACACACACCGGCCTCACGCAGACACACACCGGCCTCACGCAGACACACACCGGCCTCACGCAGATACACACCGGCCTCACGCAGACACACACCGGCCTCACGCAGACACACACCAACCTCACGCAGATACACACCGGCCTCACGCAGACACACACCGGCCTCACGCAGACACACACCAACCTCACGCAGACACACACCGGCCTCACGCAGACACACACCGGCCTCACGCAGACACACGCCGGCCTCACGCAGACACACACCGGCCTCACGCAGACACACACCGGCCTCACGCAGATACACACCAGCCTCACGCAGACACACACCGGCCTCACGCAGACACACACCAACCTCACGCAGATACACACCGGCCTCACGCAGACACACACCAGCCTCACGCAGACACACACCGGCCTCACGCAGATACACACCGGCCTCACGCAGACGCACACCGGCCTCACACAGACACACACCGGCCTCACACAGACACACACCGGCCTCACACAGACACACACCGGCCTCACACAGACACACACCGGCCTCACACAGACACACACCGGCCTCACACAGACACACACCGGGGTTTACTCTCATCTTATTACTAAATATCACCACTGTGTTTATGTTTTAAAAAACTGTTTCAGACACATTTTTATCTCATTTATTAACACAGTTTTTGTTGCTGTGTGACGTCAGTGTTTCTGTAACAGACGAGGGGCTCCTGGACCCAGAGTCATGGAAACACCAGCAGGTTTTGGAGCGTCCTGTACTGACATGTCCTGTACCGTTGCCCCTAGTGGTAAAGCACCTTATTTCAGTATGAACTAAGAACTAGAGACCTGCAGTGGGCGGGACATCCCGCAGGTCACTGACGGGAGCGGGCGGTCAAGCAAAAACATACCGGGCCTCCAGAGAAATTTGAGTGCACGATTATGCTAGTCTAAATGTGGGCGAGTGTGCAGCTTACACGTGGCATTACGGTAACATGCTGCAGAGAAGAGCAGTGGGGAAAATAAACAGACAGAACACGGAGAGAGAAACTGGGAGCCTCGCTTTTTATCTCCGCGGTCTGAAACTCAGGATCTGTGGCCCAATAACAAACACAGCACATGAACCCAGAGCTTTAACAGAACATTAAACACCAGTTAGCTTCCTGTTCTTCTCCTGAACGCTGTGTGTGACTGTGGCGTGTTGCAGTACAAGCGTCGCTGCACCGTGGAAAACCCCATCGTATTAAAATTTCTTGGGATGCGTTGGGACCCATGAGAATCCCTCGGGCGCTCAGGCCATGGCAGACATCGGGAGCGGGACAGGAGCGGTCAGAGAAGCTTCAGGAGCGGGCGGGAATGGGATTGAAAAGTGAGTCCTGTGCAGGTCTCTACTGGGAACTCTACCTCATGAGGCACAGTCACTGTCCTTGTAGTGTGGACTATGATCTACTGCCAGTTGTTTATCTGTGGGGTGAACAACCAATCAGATCGCAGTATGACTCACCAAGCTCCTCCCCCTCCTCTCTTCTTCTCTGGATGATCTGAAGGAGCTGATCTGCCGCCTGCGACACCGTCATAAACCGAGGAGGTTCATAGATCTTCCTCCCTCTGGAGACAGCACATGAATGAATGAATGAATAAATAAATGAATTTTACAGTGATTCTCAGACTTTTCACTCCAAGCACCACCACAGACTGTGTTTGGTTTTACAAGTACCATCTTTAACGCACTACAACAGGCCTAGAGCAGACAGGAGCAGTGATGCAGAGCCTAAACCTTGTTCTAAAAGATCTCAGAGTTCACCTCAGTCTCTCGCAGCAGCTGTTTCCCAGACTCAACTCATTCCTTCCCTGGTTTTTGACCCGGAGCTGCTGCTGTTTAACTGTGGCTCACCTCAAACCTCACCGAGCACGCTCAGAAATAACTGAGGATGATGTAATGATGACATCACCGCCTCAAAAACCACCAAGGAAAAAAAAAAAAGTGAAACAAACCCAGAACAGAGCCTCACCTCATCATGTTCTCGATCGACTGCTCCTTCACCTTGATATCTGTCAGAAAATGAAAAATGCAATGAGTTTAAACAGCACTACATACTTAACCTAACCAGCAGCAGTTATATTTTACGACTACTACTACTACTACTACTACTCTGAGTCAGATATCAGCACTTCATTGACACCTAAAGGCACCACACTGTCCAGCCTTATACTTAACTATATTTTAAAAAAAAAATTTCAGAGGGATTTGTTGATAAATTATTTATATCCTGATGTTTTGGGCATTTTACTCAGAAAAACAAGGTGAATTTTTTTAAGCAATATTTTTTATTTTCAATTTAAATTATTTTTTGTTATCATTTTGTTTGATTAACTAATTGTTTGTAAAGCCATTTAAGGCTGCTGTTGTGATATTAGGCAACATAAATAAAATGTAATTGAATAAGTGAGTAACTGAGTAATTAATTTACTAAGACAGCCATTCCCAAAGTCAAGACTGCCCTGGCCTCCTTACATTTCTGAAAATCCCTCGCGGACCCCCAATGATAAAACTTCTCTCTATTCAAAAGACTCTGCCATGTTTTTCTCCAAATGTTTTTTTATAAAACCATTACAAAAACACTGATTATTAACTAAAAGTTGTTTTAAAGTAATATTTTAAAACAAGTATACAACTGTAATTAATTTCAAATGTTTTTTATGTACTTAATGTTTTTAGGTACTTAATATTTTCATTGACTTTTTATATTTTTGTATGTTTTATTTGTTTTTATGAACCAAAACCATGTGTCTGAAATAATAAAAAAAAAAAATAAAAAATTAAAAAAAATTCAAATTGAAATATAGACAGCCTCTGGGGCCCCCCTGTAGTACCTTCACAGACCCCCAAAGGGTCCCCGGACTCCACTTTGGGAACCACTGTACTAAGATATATTTATTAAGATATCTCTAAGTCCCTCTGAAAAATAACTTTTATTTAACATGTATGCAAATTATCACATATTTAAGTAGAATAAGGTGAGTTAAGTTAGACTTTATTGTCCCTGTTCTCTGCATTTGACCCATCCTTCAGTGTCGCTGGGGTTAAGGAGCCGTTTAGACGACAACGCGTTTTGCCGAATCCGCAAAAGTTTGGTTGTGGTTTGGTCTTTCGTTTACACAACGACGGGATTTCCATTTTCCGCAATCTTTTGAAAAGTCTGGAGGTGTTTTGGTCTCATACGTTCATATTTAGTCAGTAACTGTCAGTAACATCTGTATCAGGACTGACTTTGACTGAACACTTTATGAAAATGGCTCCAGAAAACCACAAGAGCCTGAAGTAGTTGTGAAGTTGTGGACTGGAGCTATGATTTCCTTTCCTGTTTACTCACAGCGCGGTTTGCTGGACAAACACAGGTACTGCCATTTACAATAGTTTTCTTTCACACTGCAGCGTTTTCATGTTAATGCACATCGAAGGCGGCAGGACTGTTGTGTTTTCCTGGGCAGCGTTGTTGTGTAAACAGACCTTAAATCTGTCAGGATTATTTGGTTTTACTGGTTCTTATTATTTAATGGGGACTGCTGGAGCTGAGTAGAGTAAATTATTGTTATTTATTGTTCTATGTGCAGCACTTTGGAAACTGTTTTGTTTGTAAAATGTTGGATTTCCTACGAGCATCACATGCAAAGTCTTCCTTTTCACTTTAACACCATTTAGTAATTTTATTTATTTCCATCCATCCATCTTCTTCCGCTTATCCGGGACCGGGTCGCGGAGGCAGCAGTCTAAGCAAAGATGCCCAGACTTCCCTATCCACAGACACTTCCTCCAGCTCCTCAGGAGGAACCCCAAGGCGTTCCCAGGCCAGCCGAGAGACGTAGTCCCTCCAGCGTGTCCTAGGTCTTCCCCGGGGCCTCCGCCCGGTGGGACATGCCCGGAACACCTCCCCAGGGAGGCGTCCAGGAGGCATCCGGAACAGATGCCCGAGCCACCTCAACTGACTCCTCTCGATGTGGAGGAGCAGCGGCTCTACTCCGAGCTCCTCCCGTGTGACAGAGCTCCTCACCTTATCTCTAAGGGAGCGCCCAGCCACCCTGCGGACGAAACTCATTTCGGCCGCTTGTATCCGGGATCTTGTCCTTTCGGTCATGACCCAAAGCTCATGACCATAGGTGAGAGTAGGAACGTAGATCGACCGATAAATCGAGAGCTTCGCCTTTCGGCTCAGCTCCTTCTTTACCACAACAGACCGATACAACGACCGCATTACTGCAGACGCTGCACCGATCCGCCTGTCAATCTCACGCTCCATCCTTCCCTCACTCGTGAACAAGACCCCAAGATACTTAAACTCCTCCACTTGAGGCAGAAACTCTCCCCCAACCTGGAGAGGGCAAGCCACCCTTTTCCGGTCGAGAACCATGGCCTCGGACTTGGAGGTGCTGATTCTCATCCCAGCCGCTTCACACTCGGCCGCAAACTGCCACAGTGCACACTGAAGGTCCTGGTTTGATGAAGCCCACAGAACAACATCATCTGCAAAAAGCAGAGATGAAATCCTGTGGTTCCCAAACCTGACACCCTCCGGCCCCTGGCTGCGCCTAGAAATTCTGTCCATAAAAATAATGAACAGAACCGGTGCCAAAGGGCAGCCCTGCCGGAGTCCAACATGCACTGGGAACAGGTCTGACTTACAACCGGCAATGCGGACCAAGCTCCTGCTCCGGTCATACAGGGACCAGACAGCCCTTAGCAAAGGGCCCCGGACCCCATACTCCAAGAGTACCCCCCACAGGACGCTACGAGGGACACGGTCGAACGCCTTCTCCAAATCCACAAAACACATGTGGACTGGATGGGCGAACTCCCACGAACCCTCGAGCACCCGATAGAGGGTGTAGAGCTGGTCCACTGTTCCACGGCCAGGACGAAAACCGCATTGTTCCTCCTGAATCCGAGTTTCGACTATCGGCCGAATTCTCCTCTCCAGTACCCTGGAATAGACTTTCCCGGGGAGGCTGAGGAGTGTGATCCCCCTGTAGTTGGAACACACCCTCCGGTCCCCCTTCTTAAAAAGAGGGACCACCACCCCGGTCTGCCAGTCCAGAGGCACTGTCCCCAACCGCCACGCGATAGTTGCAGAGACGTGTCAGCCACGACAGCCCCACAACATCCAGGGACTTGAGGTACTCAGGACGGATCTCATCCACCCCCGGAGCCTTGCCACTGAGGAGCTTTCCAACCACCTCAGTGACTTCAGCCTGGGTGATGGACCAGTCCACCTCTGAGTCCCCAGCCTCTGCTTCCTCAACGGAAGGCGTGTTGGTGGGATTGAGGAGATCCTCAAAGTATTCCTTCCACCGCCCGACAACATCCCCAGTCGAGGTCAACAGCTCCCCACCTCCACTGTAAACAGTGTTGGTGAAGCACTGCTTCCCCCTCCTGAGGCGGCGGACGGTTTGCCAGAGTTTTTGCCTCCACAACCGCCTGGGCTGCAGCACACTTGGCCTGCCAGTACCCATCAGCTGCTTCAGGAGTCCCACAAGCCAACCAAGCTCGATAGGACTCCTTCTTCAGCCTGACGACATCCCTTACTTCCGGTGTCCACCACCGGGTTCGGGGGTTGCCGCCACGACAGGCACCAGAGACCTTGCGACCACAGCCCCGAACGGCCGCATTGACAATAGAGGTGGAGAACATGGTCCACTCGGACTCCATGTCTCCAACCTCCCTCGGGATCTGGTCAAAGCTCTCCCGGAGGTGGGAGTTGAAGACCCCTCTGACAGAGGGCTCAGCCAGACGTTCCCAACAGACCCTCATAACACGTTTGGGTCTGCCGAGTCTGTCCGGCCTCCTTCCCCGCCAGCGAATCCAACTCACCACCAGGTGGTGATCGGTTGACAGCTCAGCCCCTCTCTTCACCCGAGTGTCCAAAACACACGGCCGAAGGTCAGATGACACGACTACAAAGTCGATCATCGACCTCCGGCCTAGGGTGTCCTGGTGCCACGTGCACTTATGGACACCCCTGTGCTCGAACATGGTGTTCGTTATGGACAATCTGTGACTAGCACAGAAGTCCAATAAAAAAACACCATTCGGGTTCAGATCGGGGAGGCCGTTCTTCCCAATCACACCCCTCCAGGTATCACTGTCGTCGCCCACGTGGGCGTTGAAGTCTCCCAGCAAAACAATGGGGTCCCCAGTCGGTGCACCTTCCAGTACACCTCCCAGGGACCCCAAGAAGGCCGGGTACTCTGTACTGCTATTTGGCCCGTAGGCACAAACAACAGTAAGAGACCTGTCCCCAACCCGAAGGCGCAGGGACGCGACCCTCTCGTTTACTGGGGTAAACTCCAACACATGGCGGCTGAGCTGGGGGGCTATGAGCAAGCCCACACCGGCCCGCCGCCTCTCACCGCGGGCAACGCCAGAGTGGTGTAGAGTCCAACCTGTCTCGAGGAGCTGGGTTTCAGAGCCCAAGCTGTGCGTGGAGGTGAGCCCGACTATATCTAGCCGGTATCTCTCAGCCTCCCGCACAAGCTCAGGCTCCTTCCCCCCCAGTGAGGTGACATTCCATGTCCCTACAGCTAGAAGCTGTGTCCGGGGACCGGGTCGCCGAGGCACCCGCCTTCGACTGCTTCCCGATCCACACAGCACCGGTCCCCTACGATTTCCTCTGCGGGTGGTGAGCCCACAGGAGGTCGGGCCCACGTCGCTCTTTCGGGTTGTACCCGGCCGGGCCCCATGGGCAAAGGCCCGGCCACCAGGCGCTCGCATTCGAGCCCCAACCCCAGGCCTGGCTCCAGGGTGGGGCCCCGGCTGCGCCATACCGGGCGACGTCACGGTCCTCGATATAATACTATTCATAGGGGATTTATGAACTGCTCTTAGTCTGGACCGTCACCTAGGACCTGTTTGCCATGGGAGACCCTACCAGGGGCATAATGCCCCAGGCAACATAGCTCCTAGGATCATTCGGGCTCACACTCCCCCACCACGATAAGGTGGCGGTTCAAGGGGGAGTTTATTTATTTCTAATTTCGCTATTTTTATTAATTTTGTATACATGTATATCTTAGATTTGTCTATTGTTGTGTTGTGTGACCTCAGGTATATGGACCACAATGGAAATAAGTGCTGGACACTTTCTTGTGCTATCCTTTATTAATAATGTATATGTATTTTTTTATGTTTACATTTTTAATATGAATAAATCAATCAATCAATCACCGGAGTAGAAGCACCGATTAAAAAAAAAAAACTGAAGTGAAATCATTTTAATGTCACGCTGCGTCTGCTGTGAACTGTTTGTCAGTAAAATGTACCTTTCTTTTATTAAGCTCTTCCATGATTCGTGTTCAACTGAATGTGTTGCTATAGCCAACAAATACAGCGGCTCAGTGTATTCTCATGAATGCGCACGATAATTGACAATAATGCCTAATCTGGATATAAAAACATTACTTTTTTTTTTTTAAGTTGATGCTAATAATCACTCTAAAATCTGTTAAATCTTTACCCTACTCACCTGCAGTGCATGTAGTTATTTATAGTCATATTGTGTATTAGTGAGATTCCCTTGACCCTGAACGCCTCGCTGTGGTGCGTTTACTGTCCCCCCCGCTGTGTCTGTTTACCCAGAGCCCAGACCTCCATCAATCATCATTACTCCCCATCCTTTCTCTTTTCTTTTCTTAAATAAACCGCTGTAGACAGAGAGTGACCCGAGGGACTCCAGGCCCATAAACCAACCCCCCCAGACCCCAGACCCCAGACCCCAGACCCTAGACCTAGGCCAGGGTTAGGACTGGGCCCCCAAAGACTTCAGATATACCAGAATGCTAAGAATCTGAAAAAGTCTGACGGTTTTGACTAAAAAAAAAGCCATTTGGACATGAACAGAGATGTTATAAATGACAGAAAGCTAGGTTAGGTCCAAGTAGAATCAGGACTGTGACGAGATATCGTGCTACTCGTCTTGTGATCAGTTTTAGAGGTCGAGTAATATGGGTTTTTTTTGTGGATTTTTAAAATTCAGAGCAGCTGATAGCCGATTAACACATTAAACAGATAAATATAGGCCAGATTTTCTTAATTTTATAAAATAAATTAATTAATCTAATAGCCATTTGTTTTAGTAATGCTTTTTAAACAGAAACAAATTTGTTAGAATTGGACAGTGGGAACAGTTAAAAACCATTAAGTTCATCTCCAGGTTGGGGAGAGCTACAAAATGCATGTTGACTTTTTGTTCTACGAGCTTCGGTTCCAGAGAAACAAGCAAAATCTTTTTATTGTCGTTTTTAACTTTTCAGGCCGAGATAAAGTGATCTTGGATGTTTAATATAAACTGCAGAGTAAGAGCCCAAACTGCTACATGATGGTTGTGGAAGCTGGGGTCCTTCTGTCACATGGAGCCTGACCAAAAAACAGCATTAAAGTGCAAGAATTGTCTGATTGACAAAAAATGCAAAACTCAGTCGACCTCTACTCAGTTTAGACTTTTGAGGAGCAGGTGAGTTTGTGGAAAAACATTTAGCAGTGTCTGTTTAAAATAATTCAAATAACAAAAGTAAATACCACTGATTACAAGTTGATTTTTTAAAGCACCTAAACACATTTTGTGAATTTCAAGTAAATTTTTTTTTTTTCATTAATCTTTGAGGTAATCTTAAAGGAGCTATATTCTGCTTCCTTTCCTCTCTTTCTCCCATGTTCTGTTGTTCCCTCATCAAACACAGACATAAACATAACCTGTGTTTAGTTGATCAATCCTGTATTCTGTGGCGCTGAGTTTCTGAGGCCTCAGAATGCTTGGTTCTACAAACTTCTCTCCCACTCCAGGAAGCACTGACCAATCAACAACAAGCCCTCTACATCCAGTCTGTGCTCAGTCATTTATCCAAAAGAACAGCGTACAGCTCTGTTTCCACTGATTCCTCACAGACATTTTTACTTTGGGAGGAAAATGGCGTCATACAAAAGTTTAAGGAAGTGAAGTGCTCTTTTTCTTTGATTATGTAAAAAAAAAACCTACCCTGCTGGTCTCTCCCACTGTTTCTTTAAGGTTAAAAACATTCTCTTTTACGTCACAAAGGCTGTAAAATGTGGTGCTGTTCTAGAGGAGACCAAGACTGATTTAAAAATATGAATAAAAGCAGAATATATATTTAAAAAAAAAAACAGTGTAAAAATCTTTAAAATTAGTGTCAAAATCTCACATGGGTTTTTGTCTCGTCACACCCCATGACCAAATTCTTTATTTTACATTTCTTCTCTCTTATATTTTTATCCTATAGTTTAGTTTTGTTCCTTTTGTTTGTTCCTTTGCTTAGCCTTTAAAAAAAAAAAACATTTTCCAGTTTTAATTGTCTCTTTAGATATTTCAGCACTAATTACCCAAAGTATCTATGCATTTCTTTGATCTCCTATATCTCCAGATTTATTTAGGTTGCTCAGGTTCTGACAACCCAAATAAAATCTCCAATGACTTCAGCATTTTTGGTCTAGTTCATTTTTTTTTTTGTCCTGGTTATGCCCTTTTTGTATTTATTTCATGATTTAGTGTTAGATGTGTCCCTGGTCTAATTAGCCCTAACCCAGGTCTAACCCCCGAGGACCACCCCCAACCCCCCTGCAGTCCCCCCGGTCCCTGAACGCCCCCTGTGGGACTGCCTTAGCCTCAGCTGGTCCTGTATTCATGTGAGATAAAATGAACGAGGGGCGCCACAGACAGTGAAGGCATCGTTTGTCATGTGACCAGAGGCACTGTCTCCATTAGCCTGATTAGCTCCACGATACAGACAATACAGCTAAAAAAACATGTTATTACACTTGTTTCTGCACCTGCCCCAGACTGGGAGATTTATGGTTTATCAATATTATGAAGTACTGGTTTAGTCCTGGTTTAGTCCTGGTTTAGTCCTGGTTTAGTCCTGGTTTAGTCCTGGTTTAGTCCTGGTTTAATACTGGTTTAGTCCTGGTTTAGTACTGGTTTAATACTGGTTTAGTCCTGGTTTAGTCCTGGTTTAGTCCTGGTTTAGTCCTGGTTTAATACTGGTTTAGTACTGGTTTAGTACTGGTTTAGTCCTGGTTTAGTCCTGGTTTAGTCCTGGTTTAGTCCTGGTTTAATACTGGTTTAGTACTGGTTTAGTCCTGGTTTAGTCCTGGTTTAGTACTGGTTTAGTACTGGTTTAGTACTGGTTTAGTCCTGGTTTAGTACTGGTTTAGTACTGGTTTAGTACTGGTTTAGTACTGGTTTAGTCCTGGTTTAGTCCTGGTTTAGTCCTGGTTTAGTCCTGGTCTCTAAGTGTCAGCCCTGAGACTAAATAACTGTCTACTGTTCAGGCCTCAGAGCATGAACTAAAAGGATTTGTTGTTAACTGAACTCAGGCTGCACAATATAATAATAATCGCAAAATTATCGTTATCGCAATATCAGCAAACGCAATATCCGTATCACAAGAATCTAAATATATCGCAATAACGCTGTGGTCTTCCATCTGACAGAGATTTACACTGAAGAATCATTTTCCACCAGAGCCTTAAAAGAACATGTGTTGTGACTAAATAAAAATGTTTTAGTGGTAATTTAATTAATTTAGTCACAGCTTAGCCTTGTTTTATTCCTGGTTTAGTCTGTGTTAAGTTTTGATTTTGTCGCTGTTTTGAACTTGTAAATACAGGAACTTACATTTTTGTGAAATGTAGTGAATTTAACTTACTATGTTCGAAAAGTAGGCTCTATTTTCAAATATCGCAATAATATCGTTATCGCAATTTTCAACATAGTTATCAAATATCGCATGTTTTCTCCATATTGTACAGCCCTAAACTGAACCGTAAATCTTGGTGTAGAGGGGCAGGTGCAAAAACAACTTTATTTTTGCTTAGATTTATGGTTTATCAATATTATGAAGTACTGGATTAGGTCCTGGTTTAGTCCTGGTTTAGTCCTGGTCTCTAAGTGTCAGCCCTGAGACTAACTGTCTACTGTCCAGGCCTCAGAGCATGAACTAAAAGCATTTGGTGTTAACTGAACCGTAAATCTTGCTGTAGAGGTGCAGGTGCAAAAACAACTTTATTTTTGCTTTTAAGAAATCACCAGAATTGTTGATGTAATCAGAGAAATGGACATTTTCAAAGGGATGGAGCACTTTAGGAACAGGTCTGGACGTATGTGAGATACAGACTGTGTACTGGGGTTGTATTACTACTACTACTGCTACTACTATAGTTATTACTGCTGCTATTACTACAGGACACACACTTGCACTGAGAGGAGTTTAGGAAGTTGTAGAAGCTCAAGTTAGCTGTTAGCATTAGCAGATATAACAAACAACAGTTGCTCCTGTCTGCTTCTCCAAACCTGCTCACCTAACAGACAGAGCGAGTGCAGCCCCATGGCTCTGTTTTTGCAGATCTTGTCGAAGTAGCTCTCGGGTTTCCACGTCTCCGTCCAAAACACGAACGACACCGTTTCCCCGAAGTTATACAGCTGAGACAGAGACAGGTCAGAGGTCAGAGGTCAGAGGGAGGGCGACATCGCAGGTCAACACACAAGGTCACTGGGTTTATATACACACAGATGATTACATTAGACTCTAATGTATGCAGAGGTAATAGACTGGAACATGTCCAGCTTAGAGACACTGGAGACAGACAACCATTCACTCACTGTGGACATTTAGGCCCTGTCCCAATGCTCACACTACACACTCCATACTTTATTGAAGTGCACATTTTCTGAAAGTGCTTGAAGTGTGTGAGTGCATAAGGGAGCAGGGGAGTTGAAAAGGAGAACTGGGACAGTCCACACTTCTTGAACACAGGCGCTATGAAAGTCACCAGGTAAAAATATTTAATAGAATAAACAGCGCTGTCTTTTAGCGGTGTGTTTGCTAAACTGCTGCTGGATTTATCTGAAAGTTAATAACAGATGATAAGAGGATCATTCTGCCACAGAAAGATCAGATGTGTCTAATGTTTTAACAGCTTTTACCTGGACAAGAGGCAGTTTCATTTAAAATATCCATCAGTTTAGCTGTTAGTGTGTTGCTTTTTATTAATAACAGTTAGCACCCACTGCTAAGTTGCTATGAAACAAACACAGCGTCGCTTAAAAATGCCACAATGAAATGCATTGTGGGTAATAAACTTCAGCGAAGCCCGCTCTGATCCACACTGACTGTATGTGTGCAGTGCAGTGTGTGATGAAGTGTGCTTCCAAACGCTGAAGAGAACTGGGACACACTACGCACTTGTGCCCCTCAGCGTGAACGCGCATTTGAAGGACACCAGTGCGCAAGTGTGAGTTCTGGGACAGGGCTTTAGAGACACTCTTCACCTGTGCAGGTGTGTCTGTGGACAGTTAGAGACACTCTTCGCCTGTACAGGTGTGTCTGTGGACAGTTAGAGACACTCTTCACCTGTACAGGTGTGTCTGAGGACAGTTACAGACACTCTTCACCTGTACAGGTGTGTCTGTGGACAGTTAGAGACACTCTTCACCTGTACAGGTGTGTCTGAGGACAGTCAGAGACACTCTTCACCTGTACAGGTGTGTCTGAGGACAGTTAGAGACACTCTTCACCTGTACAGGTGTGTCTGTGGACAGTCAGAGACACTCTTCACCTGTACAGGTGTGTCTGAGGACACTCAGAGACACTCTTCACCTGTACAGGTGTGTCTGTGGACAGTCAGAGACACTCTTCACCTGTACAGGTGTGTCTGTGGACAGTCAGAGACACTCTTCACCTGTACAGGTGTGTCTGTGGACAGTCAGAGACACTCTTCACCTGTACAGGTGTGTCTGTGGACAGTCAGAGACACTCTTCTCCTGTACAAACCTGCAGTTGAACTACATTTTGTAGAACATATTTTTACTTTTCTTTGTGTAAATGTTGGATGGTGTTTTTTGTACTTTTATTTGAGTAAAAGTTTAAATTGATTAATGAGTTAAAAGTAAATTTTGTCTGTGGTTTAGTGGTTAACACATCTGACTGTGGTCAGAAGGTTCTGGGTACAAAACTCAAAGAAGAAGCAGAAGAAGAATTTTGCAACATGTACTTTCTACTTAAGTTAATTTTATCTTCAATAGTTTTTTTTACTTTTGCCGAAGTAAAACTTTTGTTGGGTACTTTTACTTGAGCAATATTATTTTTGAAGTAACAGTACTTTTACTTGAGCAATATTATTTTTGAACAGTACTTTTACTTGAGTATAGATTTTGAGTACTTCGTCTGCATACATGTCTCTTGCTTTTTGGGGGAGGGGTGTGTCCCAGAGCAGCAGCAGCAGGAGCAGTGCATGATGGGGACCAGCTCCCAGCGGATCGCCTCATTTGCATGCCCCTCCCCCTCATTAGCATAGTAAGTGCGTCTCTGTTAGCTCGGATGCTAATGAGGCCTGAACGCTGCGCTGTGATTGGCCGCTCTCTTTGACAGCGCGTTATTGATGAGGTCTCGAGGCTGTGGTGCGTTCACTGTCGCGGTGCGTTTACTGTCCCTCAGTGGCAGGTGAGCGTCCCAGAGGCAGATGGACACTGGCCCCTGACTCCAGACGACGTTTAACATAATAATTATTCACTGATGGCTTTGAGCTAAACCTGCTTTCATGTGTTCACATTCACTCAGTGATGACTACAATGATTAAACCTGACCTCTAGCATCTTCTGAGATGTTTATTTTCAGTTCTTTGGCATGTTCAACAATAGGCTACATTTAATAATACAAGCAATAAGAAATTTATTAATATTTATCAGGATATTAAGCAACTGTTTTTATCTTTAAAATAATGGTTCAACAAATTAGTGAAGCTTTTCAGGGAAACAAAAAGAAATAAATATCAAAGTAACATTATAAATAA
This sequence comes from Bostrychus sinensis, assembly GCA_020698575.1. NCBI lineage: Eukaryota > Metazoa > Chordata > Actinopteri > Gobiiformes > Eleotridae > Bostrychus > Bostrychus sinensis. Next base: position 371,594 of record JAIMZQ010000026.1, read on the forward strand.
TATATTTAACCACATGATATTTTTCTTAATTAGGGCTGGGTACTGTTCAGATTTTTTCAAAACCAGTTCTTAAACGATACCTGGTTTTCGATACCGGTGCCTGAGCGATACTTTTTCTGATACCAATGGAGCTAATTCATCTTCTACAATCATAAAACACAATAATATTCAATAAAAGACACATTTTTGAAGCAGAACTCTTAGCTGTGATTTAAACCAGTAGTTTGTATGATTTATTCTGTTATTTATTTGATTCATGCAAAGGAACATTAAAGTTCCCACAAAGTATTGCAAACTTGGTATCAAATAAACATTTTTTGAATACCAGTAGTATCATAAATTTTCTTTCAATACCACAAAGGCACTGTTTAACAAGCGAGAGGACAGGACTAAAGTCTAACACAGATCAAAGAACTCCAATGCTGCATAAAAAAATCATGAAAAAGGAGTCATGCTTTTCAGTGATAACATTAATTCAATAAATATATTCTGTTATTGTGGCGACTCTAGTTTTTGTAATTAACTATGTTTTGACAAATTTTAATATTAAGGTTTGATTTTGACATGATCAAATTTAATGCCTTTTAAATGCTATTAAGACCTTGGGGATACCCTGCCAGCTCTAGTGGTGGCATAATTTCACTTGACGACGACACAATTACTTTGAGTTGGATCCAAAGCAAGGCAGTCTTAAATGACCTTGTCCGTCTTAAAGAACACTACCTGGAAATACTGCAGTTCTCGCAGTTGCAGACAATGCGCTGGTGTGTGAGCGTGTGTTTTTTGGTGGTTGAAGAGGCCTGTTTTTTTTTTTTTTTAATAATAAGCAGCACTAAAAATAATTATGTTTTGGGATAAGGAGTCCCCAGTATATGTCCTAAATCTGACCCACTGACCTGCAGCCCACAGCAGCCCACCGCGTTCATGATGGAGGCATTGTGGATGACTTTGTACGGTATCCCAGCATGCACTGCTCTGAGCACCAGGTCACTGTGGGTCGTCGCTCTGTAAGAAAACACACATACACATATATTAACCTAGTCTAATATATATGTATAGATTATAGTTTTATTAGTTAGGTCAGAACTACAACTACAGCGGCCTCAGAGGGTCAGAACTACAACTACAGCAGCCTCAGAGGGTCAGAACTATAACTACAGTGGCCTCAGAGGGTCAGAACTACAACTACAGCAGCCTCAGAGGGTCAGAACTACAACTACAGTGGCCTCAGAGGGTCAGAACTACAACTACAGTGGCCTCAGAGCGTCAGAACTACAACTACAGTGGCCTCAGAGGGTCAGAACTAGGGAATGGGAAGGGAATGGTATTTATATAGCGCTTTTACTATGACACAAGTCACCCAAAGCGCAGGGGGTCAAAACTACAACAGTAGTTTTAGTAGTACAGGGGCCTCAGAGAGTCAGAACTCAAACTACAGCAGCCTCGGAGGGTCAGAACTACAACTACAGCAGCCTCAGAGGGTCAGAACTACAACTACAGCAGCCTCAGAGGGTCAGAACTCAAACTACAGCAGCCTTGGAGGGTCAGAACTACAACTACAGCAGCCTCAGAGGGTCAGAACTACAACTACAGCAGCCTCGGAGGGTCAGAACTACAACTACAGCAGCCTCGGAGGGTCAGAACTACAACTACAGCAGCCTCAGAGGGTCAGAACTCAAACTACAGCAGCCTCGGAGGGTCAGAACTACAACTACAACGGCCTCAGAGAGTCAGAACTCAAACTACAGCAGCCTCAGAGGGTCAGAACTCAAACTACAGCAGCCTCAGAGGGTCAGAACTCAAACTACAGCAGCCTCAGAGGGTCAAAACTACAACTACAGCAGCCTCAGAGGGTCAAAACTACAACAACAGCAGCCTCAGGGGGTCAGAACTCAAACTACAGCAGCCTCGGAGGGTCACTCTCAAACTACAGCAGCCTCAGAGGGTCAGAACTCAAACTACAGCAGCCTCAGAGGGTCAAAACTACAACTACAGCAGCCTCAGAGGGTCAAAACTACAACAACAGTGGCCTCAGAGAGTCAGAACTCAAACTACAGCAGCCTCAGAGGGTCAGAACTCAAACTACAGCAGCCTCAGAGGGTCAGAACTCAAACTACAGCAGCCTCAGAGCGTCAGAACTACAACTACAGCAGCCTCAGAGGGTCAAAACTACAACAACAGCAGCCTCAGAGGGTCAGAACTCAAACTACAGCAGCCTCAGAGGGTCAGAACTCAAACTACAGCAGCCTCAGAGCGTCAGAACTACAACTACAGCAGCCTCAGAGGGTCAAAACTACAACAACAGTGGCCTCGGAGGGACAAACTGAAACTTTGTAGAAAATCTAGTTATCAAAGCTAAATAATGAAAATAAATGGTTTAAAATGCAACTCCAGAGACAGAAACCCATTTCTTCTGAGCTGAACACCTGCTTCACTGTGGACTCTCTCGGGTTAAAGACGTCTGTCATTTGGTGAAATAAAAGATTTTGGAAAAAGCGTTGAGGTCTGAGTTAAACCTGATCTGAGCTGGACACATCTGTGAAATCAGACAGAGAGGACAGAGAGACAGAGAGGACAGAGAGAGGACAGAGAGAGACAGAGAGAGGACAGAGACAGAGAGAGGACAGAGAGAGGACAGAGACAGAGAGAGGACAGAGACAGAGAGAGGACAGAGAGAGGACAGAGACAGAGAGAGGACAGAGAGAGGACAGAGAGACAGAGAGAGGACAGAGAGAGGACAGAGAGGACAGAGAGAGGACAGAGAGACAGAGAGAGGACAGAGAGACAGAGAGAGGACAGAGAGAGGACAGAGAGAGGACAGAGACAGAGAGAGGACAGAGACAGAGAGAGGACAGAGAGAGGACAGAGAGACAGAGAGAGGACAGAGAGACAGAGAGAGGACAGAGAGAGGACAGAGAGACAGAGAGAGGACAGAGAGAGGACAGAGAGAGGACAGAGAGAGGACAGAGAGAGGACAGAGAGAGGACAGAGAGAGGACAGAGAGACAGAGAGAGGACAGAGACAGAGAGAGGACAGAGAGAGGACAGAGACAGAGAGAGGACAGAGAGAGGACAGAGAGACAGAGAGAGGACAGAGAGACAGAGAGGACAGAGAGAGGACAGAGAGACAGAGAGAGACAGAGAGGACAGAGAGAGGACAGAGAGACAGAGAGAGGACAGAGAGAGACAGAGAGAGGACAGAGAGAGACAGAGAGGACAGAGAGAGACAGAGAGGACAGAGACAGAGAGAGGACAGAGACAGAGAGAGGACAGAGACAGAGAGGACAGAGAGAGACAGAGAGAGGACAGAGAGACAGAGAGACGACAGGGACAGACAGGACAGAGAGACAGAGAGAGGACAGAGACAGAGAGAGGACAGAGACAGAGAGAGGACAGAGAGAGACAGAGAGAGGACAGAGAGGACAGAGACAGAGAGAGGACAGAGACAGGACAGGGACAGAGAGAGGACAGAGAGTCAGAGAGACAGCGAGGACAGAGAGACAGAGAGAGGACAGAGAGACAGAGAGAGACAGCGAGGACAGAGGCAGAGAGAGAGAGACAGCGAGGACAGAGGAGGACAGAGAGAGAGAGACAGCGAGGACAGAGGAGGACAGGGAGACAGCGAGGACAGAGGCAGAGAGAGAGACAGCGAGGACAGAGGAGGACAGAGAGACAGCGAGGACAGAGGAGGACAGAGAGACAGCGAGGACAGAGAGAGGACAGAGAGACAGAGAGAGACAGAGAGGACAGAGAGAGGACAGAGAGAGACAGAGAGAGGACAGAGAGAGACAGAGAGAGGACAGAGAGACAGAGAGAGGACAGAGAGACAGAGAGAGACAGCGAGGACAGAGGAGGACAGAGAGACAGCGAGGACAGAGGAGGACAGAGAGACAGCGAGGACAGAGGAGGACAGAGAGACAGCGAGGACAGAGGAGGACAGAGAGACAGCGAGGACAGAGGAGGACAGAGAGACAGCGAGGACAGAGGAGGACAGAGAGACAGCGAGGACAGAGGAGGACAGGAGTCTGGAGTCTGTTATTGACTCTGACAGAGAGAGAAATGTGGCCCCGTCCCACAGACACCGCAGCAGATGGGCCCCGGTCCTGCAGATGAAGTGAAAGCAGCGCTGACTTCACTGTCAGGGCATTTTTCAGGAATTTTCCAAGACTTTCTCACTGCTGATGATCTGCTGCTCACCACACTCGCACTGAACACTGCAGCTTCAACAAACATCACAACCGGTTTGGTCTTTTTATAATAAGCAGCACTAAAAAACAACAATATTTCAGAACAAGTAGTGTCCAGTTTATGTCCCATTTTTTATCTTACACTCAGAATAAATTTACAACTAAAAAAATGAATTAAATATAAAAGCTCAAGGACACAACTCAAACACAAGCTTTTAAACCATAAAATATGTAACAAAATATATTATTCAAATGGTATTCTTTAGCAAATTCACCACTAGTTCAGCAAGAAAAGATCACAAATATTTTCTATAACTTTGAAAGTAATTTCTGAAATAATTCCATGTACCTCAAGCGTATCCACAGATGTGTAACGCCATTGTCACCACTCATTGATGCCAAAAAAGTTTGTACTTCCGGGTTATTTCCGTGTATTTCTGCGCTGAATTAAAGGTTTTTAATGAGGACTAGGGAGACCACCTCAAAAAGTACAAAAAGTGTAAGAAGTTGCGTGATTTGGTGGAACAAGGTAATAACAAAGAAATAAATGTTTTGACAAATCTAACCTAGCAACTTACTGAGGTAGAAGTTGCTTCAGTTTAGCAGTCGATAAAACATATGATGTGCTATTTTTATCACCAAAACACACTGAGACTTTATTCATGGAATAAAAAAGATGGAAGAGAAAAAAATCAATGCCCTTTCTGCATTTTCACAGAACAATCCACCACCAGCACAGCTCCAGGAGAGGCCTGTCCTGAACAAACAAACATCAACCTTTCAAATATTTACTCTACATTTTACACGAGGAACAAGGACCGTACCGTGTTGTTCTTAGCTTAATGTAACTTTTTATTAGATCCACTGAGCACCAATGAAAAAGTGGGGCATTATTTGCATTAAGTGGGACAGAGGGACCGAGGACTAATTGGCTGTGCAGGAAACCAAAGGTGGGACAGGTGGTCACCCTGATGGGGACAAAGCCATGATGTGAAAATACAAAATAATCACTACAAAATCTGAGCGTGTTCTCAGCTGCAGGTGAACACCAGGCAGTTTCATTTTACATTGCGCTCTATGGGAAAAAATCCTTTCTGGGACACATTTTTTTGTGCCAACGCCACAGAGCGGCCACTACCGTATTACTAGGTGTGACTTATATATTAAAATATTTCAGGTGTTGGTTAGAGGGCGCTCTAGGCTTGTGTACCAGCATCTGCTGCACCTGTACCACTGACAATTTAAAATGTAAACATTACCACTAACAACTTAGGCTATAAAGACAACTGAGAAAGAGCGGAATAATTGGAAATGGAACTGATGCTGAGTCTGACGACAGCCACGCAGAGGAGGAAGCGGCGCTTCGTCTACCTCCGGAGTTGGCGGAGTTGTTCAGAAGCGACACCGAGGATGAAGAATTTAAAGGATTTAGCGATTAGGAGTGAGATGGTGAGTTTGGTGAACTTGTTATATTATGTTCTTTATGCTATAGTTATGTGAATAACTGTTAATTTATTACGTTAACATACGAGACACCTATTCAGTTCGTTGTTTATGCTTCATGTAGCTGAATAATCATCAATGTGTTACGTTAGCATAGCGCACACCTATTCAGCTGTTGTTCTCTATTCTATTATTACTATAACTTGCCTTTCAACATGAAATGTCTGTTCTTGGTGTCGGATTTTGTAAAATAAATTTCCCCCAAAAATGCGACTTATAGTCCAGTGCGACTTATATACGTTTTTTTCTTCTTCATTATGCATTTTTTGGCTAGTGCCACTTATACTCCAGAGCAACGTATAGTCCGGAAAATACGGTAATCAAGGGAGCGACCATCCGAGTCCATGAGTGTACCACAAGGGATCCCCGTACCCCTGGTTGGGAAACACTGGTTTAAAGTCCCAGCAGCAGCGAGATGTGCCACATTCTTTAATTTAATTTCTACGTTAAATAACGCGGCTAAACTTTGACACATTCTAATGTTATCAAACCAGGTTCAGATTTTACTCACATGAGGTCGAGTGGTCGTCTTGTTGTCTTGATTATTCTTAATTTTCGTCATTAAAAATCTATTCTTTGGGACGCAGATGTTTTGTTTACAAACACTGAAAGGGTCTACAGTGCACAGTTTTGTTGTTTTGGGATCAGAAACTTATTTCATTTGACTTTTCTCTTATGGAGTCACCACAGCAAAAGCCTCCTAGTGTTTTGATTTGACATAGGTTTTACACTGTATGCCTTTCCTGACCTAACCCTCTCCCAGTTTATCCAGGCTTGGGACCGGCTTGGCACCAGGACATTTACAGTTTACTCCACAGCTGTTCTGGAATTGGACTTTTCAGATGCAGGACTCACCCAAAAGGATCTCCCACCACTAAAAAGCCCACGTGGGTCTTGTCTGCGTCTCTGAGGATCTCGTCCGCTCCCTGCTCCACCAGGTCCCGGTCTGCCAGGATCAGCTCCTTACCGTAAAACTCCTCCTAAAGGGGCACGCAGAAATAAAACAGCATGGGTTTAAACAGAGCTCCAGTAGTATTACGGTAGTACAGACTTTTTTATTTAGTCACAACACATGTTCTTTTAAGGCGCTGGTGGAAAATGATTCTTCAGTGTAAATCTCTGTCAGATGGAAGAGCACAGCGTTATTGTGATATATTTAGATTCTTGCGATACAGATATTGCGTTTGCTGATTTTGCGATAATGATAATTTTGCGATATATTGTGCAGTCCTACTTTTAATACCATTTAAAAAAGAATAAAATTATGCCACAAACATACAATCGCTGCAGCCTAAATTGTACAAATGTATTTACAAGTTTTGAAAAAGTTGATAAAGCACAGTTCATAAAACATCAATAATGTTGAAAGTCAAACATCTGATGTTTGGGTCATTTGGTCTCTTTTTGGTCTTTTTGATGGGACAAGATGTTTAATCCAACAGAAAAATGTAAAAAAAACAACAACAACAACAAAAAAACAAAACCTCTCTAAGCATTTAAGCATATGATTTGTATAATTTACCCCTTTGTTGTTTTTGTTTTGTTTGTCATTATTGCTTTATTGTCATAGCTGCTTGTATTGTTGTTTATTTTGGTTATTTAATAAAAAAAAAAAAAAAAAAAAAAAATTGGTTTCACTGGCAGCAAACTCAGTCCAGCGTCTATCACACTGATTTACGCTAAGGAAATGTAAATTATTATTTATAAATACAGTACATATTTATATTCATAAATAAAACTAATGTCAGCAATTTTACATCAAAACCATTTAAAATGTTAATGCCTGTTGGATTCAAATGTAATGCTTTTTAATATAATTTAAGGGAAAATCTATTTAATGACTTTTAACACTTTTTAATGCCCTGCAGAAACCATGAATACTACTACTACTACTACTACTACTACTGCTACTACTACTACTACTACTACTGCTACTACTACTACTACTGCTACTACTACTGCTACTACTACTACTACTACTACTACTACTACTACTACTGCTACTGCTACTACTACTGCTACTACTACTACTACTACTGCTACTACTACTGCTACTACTACTACTACTACTACTACTACTGCTACTACTACTACTACTACTACTACTGCTACTACTACTACTACTACTACTACTACTGCTACTACTACTACTACTACTACTACTGCTACTACTACTACTACTACTACTACTACTACTACTACTTCTTCTTCTACTTCTTCTACTATTACTTCTACAACTACTACTACTACTGCTTTTCCTACTACTACTACTACTACTACTACTACTACTTCTACTGCTGCTTTTACTACTACTACTACTGCTGCTTTTCCTACTACTACTGGTACTACTTCTACTACTACTACTACTACTACTACTGTCTGTCACACTGAGAAGTTTTGAAGCTAAAGTCTGTTCTATCTCGGTTAATCCCGTGTCACTGCTCCTGTCTGCTCCTCCAGACTCTGTTCAGTGTTTGTTTATTAAATGTTTATTAACAGTTTATTAACAGTTTATTAACAGTTTGTTAAAAGTGTGTTAAAAGGCTCAGTACCAGTTTGTCTTTGCCCACGGTCAGGATGGAGGTGTAGGCCTCCAGGTAAACCCGGGAGCAGCTCCTCACCGCCGCGAGACCTTTCACGGTGATGTCCTGCGCGTCCCCGAGCCCCAGTCCGATCAGGAACAGCACCATGGCGGGGGCGAGCGGCGCGGGCACACACACGCACGGTAAAATAAAAACTTTATAAAAACACTTTTTTATAAAGAGTTTACTGATGGAGTGTTGTTTTCACGTGTAGTGCGCAGAGCAGAGCGGAATACGGCTGTCGTGAAGTGTTTATGTTCGCGACACAAACGACCGAGTTACGCCCCGTGAAGAGAAACTCCGAACTGCATTGAGAATTAATGTAAATATAAAAATAACTTAAACAAAAGAGGAGCTGGTTGTTTAACACAGGGCGAATCTGTAACCCGCACGAAACAGGAGTTCATTGCCTTTAATTCGGCTTAGAAAAGAAAACACAATCTAATAAAAACAATATATAAAAAGATATAGATATAGATATAGTCTTGTCTTCTTTTATTTAACTTTTAAGTGAGTTCATAAATACGCAGATGTGTTCAGGGTTTAGTGTGAGGAGACCAAGAGGAAACATTCCCAATCCCAATTCCCCACCTTCCAAAACTGAATCAGGACCTTTTTGACAGGATCCCTTATACGAATTTATTGATTTACTTTTTTTTTTAAATAACGTTTTAATAGATTTTTTTTTTTTTTAATCCAAAAACTCACACTTTTTTTGGTGAATTTGAACTCATCAATTGACAAAAAATCTTCAGAAATCCATAAAAATGTCTGTCATATCATTAAAGTACATATTAATGGGATTGTATAAAAAGAAAGAAAAGAAAATGACATTGTAAATGATTTTAGTCTTTAGATAAATGTGTTTCCTGTGCTTTTCTGTTGGTTAAAATGTGGACAACTGGGACTGTCCCGGTTAAATAGGGACATCAGATCTATAACTTTAACACCAAAATAACATTACTGGGACTACAGAGACGCTCCCTGACATTTTCTTCCTGCTCGGTGTTGATTTCTGGATTTACCAAATAAAAAAGTACTGGATGTGTTAAAGAGTTTTTGTAGGATTTAATTTTTAGCAGAGATTAAAAACAGATAATTCTAATTTTTACGTTTTAATTTTAGTACAAATGTTTCTGATACAGGGTTAAAAACTGTAAACTAGTTTTGCGTGTGGTCCTTTAGTTCAACTGTGAGTAAAAAAGTTTTTGTAATTGTACACCAACATTTACTACAACTACTAATACTACTACCACAACTACTACCACAACTACTACCACAACTACTACTACTACTACCACCAGCAGCTGCTTTGCCAAATTGCTAACAAAATCAAAAATATTTAATTTATTTACAACCTTTTTACACAGAAAGTAGGTTTTCTTCAGACAATGTCCTTAAGTAAACATCTACTTTCCTGTTTGTGTAGAATCCTTCCCCTTCTGTCCACCAGGGGCCCCTGTGACCTCTCTGCTGTTGGGGCCCCTCTGCTCTGAGCCGGCCCGTGTTGTCTCTGGGAAAAGTGTTGTTGTGGTAAACACGTGACCCGCTTCTCTCCAGCCCCTCAGCGTTTCCATGGAGACCAGAGCTGGCTCCAGTAACGCCCAGACCTCCCTCTCCCCAGACACTTCACCTCCTTTTCAATAATATGCAATAACCATGTGACTGTGTGCTCCATACGAGATTTTTACACTTTAACTTCTCCTCTCCTCTCTCCTCTCTCCTCTCTCCTCCTCCTCTCTCCTCCTCTCTCCTCTCTCCTCTCCTCTCTCCTCTCCTCTCTCCTCTCTCCTCTCTCCTCTCTTCTCTCTTCTCTCTTCCTCTCTCCTCTCCTCTCTCCTCCTCTCTCCTCTCCTCCTCTCCTCCTCTCTCCTCTCTCCTCTCCTCTCTCCTCCTCTCTCCTCTCCTCCTCTCCTCTCTCCTCTCCTCTCTCCTCCTCTCCTCTCTCCTCTCTCCTCTCTCCTCTCTCCTCCTCCTCTCCTCTCCTCCTCCTCTCTCTCCTCTCCTCCTCCTCCTCCTCTCTCCTCCTCTCTCCTCTCTCCTCCTCTCCTCTCTTCTCTCCTCTCTCCTCTCTCCTCTCTCCTCCTCTCCTCTCTCCTCTCTCCTCTCTCCTCTCTTCTCTCTTCCTCTCTCCTCTCCTCTCTCCTCCTCTCTCCTCTCTCCTCCTCTCCTCTCCTCCTCTCCTCTCTCCTCTCTCCTCCTCTCCTCTCTCCTCTCTCCTCCTCTCCTCTCTCCTCTCTCCTCTCTTCTCTCTTCCTCTCTCCTCTCCTCTCTCCTCCTCTCTCCTCTCCTCCTCTCCTCCTCTCTCCTCCTCCTCCTCTCCTCTCTCCTCTCTCCTCCTCCTCTCTCCTCCTCTCTCCTCTCTCCTCTCCTCTCTCCTCTCCTCTCTCCTCTCTCCTCCTCCTCTCTCTCCTCTCCTCCTCCTCCTCCTCTCTCCTCTCTCCTCCTCTCCTCTCTTCTCTCCTCTCTCCTCTCTCCTCTCTCCTCCTCTCCTCTCTCCTCTCTCCTCTCTCCTCTCTTCTCTCTTCCTCTCTCCTCTCCTCTCTCCTCCTCTCTCCTCTCTCCTCCTCCTCTCTCCTCCTCCTCCTCTCTCCTCTCCTCTCTCCTCTCTCCTCCTCCTCTCTCCTCCTCTCTCCTCTCTCCTCCTCTCTCCTCTCCTCTCTCCTCTCTCCTCCTCCTCTCTCTCCTCTCCTCCTCCTCTCTCCTCCTCTCTCCTCTCTCCTCCTCTCCTCTCTTCTCTCTCCTCTCTCCTCCTCCTCTCTCCTCCTCATCTCTCCTCCTCTCTCCTCCTCTCTCCTCTCTCCTCCTCTCTCCTCTCCTCTCTCCTCTCCTCTCTCCTCCTCCTCTCTCCTCCTCCTCTCTCCTCCTCTCTCCTCTCTCCTCTCCTCTCTCCTCCTCTCCTCTCCTCCTCCTCTCTCTCCTCTCCTCCTCCTCCTCTCTCTCCTCTCCTCCTCCTCCTCCTCTCTCCTCCTCCTCTCTCCTCCTCCTCTCTCTCCTCTCCTCCTCCTCCTCCTCTCTCCTCCTCCTCTCTCTCCTCTCCTCCTCCTCTCTCCTCTCTCCTCCTCCTCTCTCTCCTCTCCTCCTCCTCCTCCTCTCTCCTCCTCCTCTCTCCTCCTCCTCCTCTCTCTCCTCTCCTCCTCCTCCTCCTCTCTCCTCCTCCTCTCTCCTCCTCTCCTCCTCCTCTCTCCTCTCTCCTCCTCTCTCTCCTCTCCTCCTCCTCTCCTCTCCTCCTCCTCTCTCCTCTCTCCTCTCTCCTCTCTCCTCTCCTCCTCCTCTCCTCTCCTCTCCTCTCCTCTCTCCTCCTCCTCTCTCCTCTCTCCTCCTCTCTCTCCTCTCCTCCTCCTCCTCTCCTCTCCTCCTCCTCTCTCCTCCTCTCTCCTCTCTCCTCTCTCCTCTCCTCCTCCTCTCCTCTCCTCTCCTCTCCTCTCTCCTCCTCCTCTCTCCTCCTCTCTCCTCTCTCCTCTCTCCTCTCCTCTCCTCTCCTCTCCTCTCTCCTCCTCCTCTCTCCTCTCTCCTCCTCCTCTCTCCTCTCCTCCTCTCTCCTCCTCTCTCCTCCTCTCTCCTCCTCCTCTCTCCTCTCTCCTCCTCCTCTCTCCTCTCCTCCTCTCTCCTCCTCTCTCCTCCTCCTCTCTCCTCCTCTCTCCTCCTCCTCTCCTCTCTCCTCTCTCCTCCTCTCTCTCCTCTCCTCTCTCCTCTCCTCCTCCTCTCCTCTCTCCTCCTCCTCCTCCTCTCTCCTCTCTCCTCCTCCTCTCTCCTCCTCCTCCTCCTCTCCTCTCCTCCTCCTCTCCTCTCCTCTCCTCTCTCCTCCTCCTCTCTCCTCCTCCTCTCTCCTCTCCTCCTCCTCCTCCTCTCCTCTCCTCCTCCTCTCTCCTCCTCTCTCCTCCTCCTCTCTGATCTGAGCAGGTTGAATACAGAGCTGGTTAATGATGGGACCCTCAGTTATGGGACCCTGTTACATAATGCCCCTCTCCTGGTTCAGGGGTGAGTTTTGGGTGAGTTTTGGGTGAGTTTTCTGGGGGGGACCTGGAGGCGGGACTCTGTCTTTTGTTTAGTCCTGGGTCCTGGGTTTGTTCTGCTTCATTCATCCAGAGAATCAGCGCTCCGCTGCTTTTTTAACTGTTTCACTGCGACTTTAGAAAGAGTCCACCACCAGCAGCTGAGAACAGAGGAGTCCTGAGGAGTTTGGGCTCAGTTTCCCAGGACAAGAAACTGAAACACGGTGCAGGCCGTGGAATAAATTCTGTCTCACTAAAGAGAAGTTTTCCTCTGACCCTCTCCTCTGCCTCCTCTTGTCTCACACCTTCATGTCTTTCACTACAAACATAAACCTCCTCTTTGGTCTTCCTCTAGGCCAGTGGAGGACTAACCCAGGTCTGAACCCAGGGTTAAAATCGGGATGCGACCTTGAAGAAGGTTCTATATTCTGTTTTTTCCAGGCTTTTTAAAATAGTGTTGGCCTCCTTTACTTTAGTATTTCAGGTTTTCAGGATTGCCTCAGCACGCAGGATTACTCAAACATACGTGAATGAAACAAAATACTGCTCCAGCTCTGTTTCTTTCTTGGAAATGTCACTGACTGACACCAATACTGACTTTGATGAATTCTTATTTTTGGACGGGACATTTTTTGTAAAAGTTATTACACATATCACTGATGACATTTGTTCCACTTTCAGTCATCCAGATACTTTCGTCACCTTGTGTTCTCATCATAACAGTAACATTGTTAACCTTTCACACATCAATGTTTGAGTGCAGTGTACTTATAAACATGTGAAAGTGTAATTCTGGGCCAAAGGACTCAGGGGAGAGGTGTTAGACAGAGGAAGTGAGAGACCGCTGATAACTGAGTACAGTTTTTGTCTCCCCCCTCCCACGTACACCCAGACCCCTCACCTCCATCCTCAGAACATTTTATTGTATCTTTTATGTCTTCATCCTACAGTATTTTTTACTTATGTAACCATTCTTTAACCAGGAAAGTCCCTTTGAGATTCACAGATCTCTTTTTCAAGGGAGTCCTGGCCAAGAGGCATCAACAACACAACCCAGATTACATACAAAATGCAATAAAAAGAAAAATAAGAGTTAAAAACAATGAGATAAAAAAGACACATTTAGTGACTGCATCTCCAGGTCTTTCAAAATAGACTCAAAATGATCCAAAGGGACAAGATTTTGTAGTTTTAAGGTCCTCTGTAAACCGTTGCAGTCTGTAGGAGCACGATACTGAAGAGATATTTTTCTGACACCGGGGACAGTCAGAGTGTGGACGTCCTGAGTGCATGAGGTCCATCAGACTTCTGCTGAAGATACACACTCAGGTACGGAGGGAGCAGACCAAGAAGTCCCAAGTATATAAATCTGTACCAGTGTGTCCACCGAGGGGTCCCAGAGCAGGCCGTCCGACCCGAGAGTACAGGTCGCAGTGATGAGTTCGAGGTCCAGTTTGTTATAAAGCGTAAGGAGGCATGAAAAAGTGAATTCAGCACACGCAGCGCCTGGGCTGGGGCAGGCAGAAATAAAAGGTCTCCATAGTCCAGCACTGGTACGAATGCAGCAGCAACAAGTTTCTTCCTTGCATAAAAAGAAAAACTATACCAACTATAACAATAATAATAATAATAATAATAGACAATGAAGAAGAAACAACATCAATGAAACAGTAGAGCAATGAGCCACAGTTTAAAGCTCTCTGATGGATTATTGTTAAAAAAATTTATTTCAGATCAGAAGCTTTAATTGAAATGATCGTCACTTCTTGTCCCACTCCAGTTCAGTCAAAAAAATGAAGTTTTCACTGAAGTTAATGGGACCAAAATGGGACTAAAGAGCATCAGAGTAACAATAGTTTGTAGACAGTGTGTTATAGACCTGAACTGACAAATCACACTGACTCTTCCCATAAAAATGATAACTCTGGCCAAATTTGGTACATTTTGCATTAACACAGAAAAAAATATTCATCAATTTTTAATGACAAGGTACTAAAAAGGTATTAAAGAGCAGTGGTTCCATAAGGGGGAGGTTAGGATGATTCCAGGGGCCCAAGAAAACCTTAAAATAATAATATAAGGCTGGCTTAGTTTGTGGTGATAGGGCCCAATGTTACATCTTTTCAGGGGCCACGAAAACCTGGCTGTGTCCCTGCTAAAGGCTGGACAAGGGTTAAAAGCTCAAAAAAGTAGAAACAGCGTAACAGGGGAACTTTAAGTAGAGCTAAACTAAACTTCTGTTCAAAGAGACCTGCACTCAGGACTAAACCCAGGACTAAACCCAGGACTAAACCCAGGACTAATCTGGGCCTAAGTGACTGAGAAGAACTAAAACAGGACTAAACCTGTCTGCAGTCTTCTTTTTTTTCTTCTAAAAATCCAGATGCTCCTGAGTATCACAAGAAAGAGGCCTGCGTACCTCTAGTGGGACCCATACCGCAGTTTGAGAACCACTGCTCTAGGCCTCTTCCTGTTTCCTGGCTGCTCTATAACCTCAGCATCCTTCTCCCCAAATATCCTCTATCCCTCCCCTGCACATGTCCAAACCATCTCCACCTGGAAACTTTTTACCCCCAAACCTCTCACATGAGCTGTCCCAAGCCCGGATAAACGGCGATGGTTGCGTCAGAGCGGCGTGCGGCGTAGAAGGCTGACGATTTTCTGTGTCGAGCCCAGAAGAGAAAAGCTGAAAGGAAAGACAAAGGAGTTAAAGAGTTTTTGGATTGAATTGGAAGTGATGACCATATTTGGACATACAGGGTCAGTGTGGGGGCGGGGCCACAGGATCATTGATTGACGGAGACTGACCTCTGCTTTGAGCTGGGCCCTCAGTGATCAATGCGGGGTGGGTCTGGGGCCCGTCCCTTTTATGGCCGTCCTCTTAAATCAATCTGACCTGACCGGGCACAAGTGTTTCTCGAAAATGGCTGCCTTCGTTTTCTGTTTGGTTAAATGTTTTTATTCCTACAGAATAAAGAAATCTCTGAAAACTGATCACAAACTTCTAGCTCTGAGTTTTTAGCTCCAGACACCTTGATTTTATTCTGCTTTTAGTCATATTTTTAACCAATTTTTGTCTCCTCTAGAACAGCAACAGCCTTTAAAAACATTATGTGACTAAAAGAAACCGTTTTTAATAAGTGCTCTACTGGTGTAATAAAGAGACCAGCAGAGGGCAGCAGAGTGTTGTGGTCTGTTGAACATAATTAATAAAAAAGAGCTGTTTACTTCCTTAAACTTGTTGTATGATTCTATTTTACTACTATTTTTGTTGAATGAATGAGAGCAGATTGGATGTAGAGGGCTTGTTGTTGATTGGTCAGTGCTTCTTGGAGTGGGCGGGGCTTTGTGGGAGAGGAAACGAACATACTGAAGCCTCAGAAACGCAGTGCCAGAGAATACAGGATTACTCAAACAGGCCTGAATGAAACAAAACAACGCAAGGTCTGTTTTCGATGAGGGAACAACATGGGAGAAAGAGAGGAAAAGGAAGGAAGTGAAAAGCTTTTTTCTTTGATTATGTTTAAAAAAACTGCCCTCTGCTGCCCTCTGCTGGTCTCTTCACCTGTTTCTTTATGGCACCAGTAGAGTACTTATTAAAAACATTCTCTTATAGTCACATAATGTTTTTAAAGCTGTTCCAGATAAAATAAATAATAATAAAAGCAGAATATAGAAACTTTAATGTTGACAAACCTCGTCAACAAGATTTATGTCAAACTTTAAAAGAGACCAGGGACGTAACATCAGGCAGTGCAGCCAGTGCAACTGCCCTGGGGCCCAGAAAAATTAGGGGCCCATTAGAGTGGGCCCTTGTTCATCTCTTCATCAAGTCAGTGTTTAAAATTTATAATAACTAGGAGCAGCACACATGTCTTTTATAGAACAGAGTTAAATATACATAAATTATTTTTTATATCCGAAGTTAAATTTGTAAATTTATAAAAAAATAAAAAATCATGCTTTAAATGTAATAAAAATATATATAGTTTTAGAAAATCCTTTAAATATGCATTAAATATTAATGAATAAGCAGCTGTTTTTTTGTTTTTTTTTTGTTTTGTTTTTTATCAAACTCTGGTAAAAAGTAACATTTTACAAATTAAAAAGCTCAATGCATGAACCTGTAGTACGGCATGTGTTTCATAACTTTAGGGCCCATTCTGAAATCCTGCACTGGGGCCCCTCATTACCAAGTTTATGTGTCCCTTATGTGATGCATGAAAATAAAAGTGGAGGTCTCTATTCCAATGCAAAGCTGTTCTGATGTAAAATAATGATCATAGATTTGTATTTGCTGGAAACTAAATGAGGCTAAATGATAAAAAAGTTTGTGTGTCAAGGTGAGACTGGATTAAACGGAGAAGATTCAACCTCTGTCTGTGTGGAGGTTTATGTTTTCACTGCCGAGTCTCAAATACAAACATTTTAATCTGAGGAAGTCCTGGAAACTACAGTGAGAAATACTTTTATTTACACGACACTTGGTTTCCAAACCACGGGCGCATGGAGTTCTACCATCGTTTACAGGACATTTATACATCTGGCTTTCAAAGACTAAACATCAACCTAACCCAGGACTAACCCAGGACTAACCCAGGACTAAACCAGGACTAACCCAGGACTAACCCAGGACTAACCCAGGACTAAATCAGGACTAAATCAGGACTAACCCAGGACTAAATCAGGACTAACCCAGGACTAACCCAGGACTAACCCAGGACTAACCCAGGACTAACCCAGGACTAAATCAGGACTAAACCAGGACTAACCCAGGACTAACCCAGGACTAACCCAGGACTAACCCAGGACTAAATCAGGACTAAATCAGGACTAACCCAGGACTAAATCAGGACTAACCCAGGACTAACCCAGGACTAACCCAGGACTAACCCAGGACTAACCCAGGACTAAATCAGGACTAAATCAGGACTAACCCAGGACTAAATCAGGACTAACCCAGGACTAACCCAGGACTAACCCAGGACTAACCCAGGACTAAACCAGGACTAACCCAGGACTAACCCAGGACTAACCCAGGACTAAATCAGGACTAACCCAGGACTAACCCAGGACTAACCCAGGACTAACCCAGGACTAACCCAGGACTAAATCAGGACTAACCCAGGACTAACCCAGGACTAACCCAGGACTAAATCAGGACTAACCCAGGACTAACCCAGGACTAAATCAGGACTAACCCAGGACTAACCCAGGACTAAATCAGGACTAACCCAGGACTAACCCAGGACTAAATCAGGACTAACCCAGGACTAACCCAGGACTAAATCAGGACTAACCCAGGACTAACCCAGGACTAACCCAGGACTAACCCAGGACTAAATCAGGACTAAATCAGGACTAACCCAGGACTAAATCAGGACTAACCCAGGACTAACCCAGGACTAACCCAGGACTAACCCAGGACTAACCCAGGACTAAATCAGGACTAAATCAGGACTAACCCAGGACTAAATCAGGACTAACCCAGGACTAACCCAGGACTAACCCAGGACTAACCCAGGACTAAACCAGGACTAACCCAGGACTAACCCAGGACTAACCCAGGACTAAATCAGGACTAACCCAGGACTAACCCAGGACTAACCCAGGACTAACCCAGGACTAACCCAGGACTAAATCAGGACTAACCCAGGACTAACCCAGGACTAACCCAGGACTAAATCAGGACTAACCCAGGACTAACCCAGGACTAAATCAGGACTAACCCAGGACTAACCCAGGACTAAATCAGGACTAACCCAGGACTAAACCAGGACTAACCCAGGACTAACCCAGGACTAACCCAGGACTAAATCAGGACTAACCCAGGACTAACCCAGGACTAACCCAGGACTAACCCAGGACTAACCCAGGACTAAATCAGGACTAACCCAGGACTAACCCAGGACTAACCCAGGACTAAATCAGGACTAACCCAGGACTAACCCAGGACTAAATCAGGACTAACCCAGGACTAACCCAGGACTAAATCAGGACTAACCCAGGACTAACCCAGGACTAAATCAGGACTAACCCAGGACTAACCCAGGACTAACCCAGGACTAACCCAGGACTAACCCAGGACTAAATCAGGACTAACCCAGGACTAACCCAGGACTAAATCAGGACTAACCCAGGACTAACCCAGGACTAAATCAGGACTAACCCAGGACTAACCCAGGACTAAATCAGGACTAACCCAGGACTAACCCAGGACTAAATCAGGACTAACCCAGGACTAACCCAGGACTAACCCAGGACTAACCCAGGACTAACCCAGGACTAAATCAGGACTAACCCAGGACTAACCCAGGACTAACCCAGGACTAACCCAGGACTAAATCAGGACTAACCCAGGACTAACCCAGGACTAAATCAGGACTAACCCAGGACTAACCCAGGACTAAATCAGGACTAACCCAGGACTAACCCAGGACTAACCCAGGACTAACCCAGGACTAACCCAGGACTAACCCAGGACTAAATCAGGACTAACCCAGGACTAACCCAGGACTAACCCAGGACTAACCCAGGACTACAACAAGGACTAAACCAGGACAAAAAAACAGAACTCAACCAGGAAAAAATAAAAACACACGTCTTAACCAGGTCTAAACCAGGTCTAAAACCAGAACCAGACTAACTCAGACTAACCAGGAGTAAACTAGGTCTAAAACAGGACTAAACCAGGACTATAACAAGAACTAAACCAGGACTAAACCAGGTCTAAAATCAGAACCAGACTAACTCGGACTAACCAGGGGTAAGCTAGGTCTAAACCAGGACTAACCCAGGACTAAATCAGGACTAACCCAGGACTATAACAAGAACTAAACCAGGACTAAAATCAGAACCAGACTAACTCAGACTAACCAGGAGTAAACTAGGTCTAAAACAGGACTAAACCAGGACTATAACAAGAACTAAACCAGGACTAAAATCAGAACCAGACTAACTCAGACTAACCAGAGGTAAACTAGGTCTAAACCAGGACTAAACCAGGACAATAACAAGGACTAAACCAGGACTAAACCAGGTCTAAACCAGGACTAAACCAGGACAATAACAAGGACTAAACCAGGACTAAACCAGGTCTAAACCAGGACTAAACCAGGACAATAACAAGGACTAAACCAGGACTAACCCAGGACTAAATCAGGACTAACCCAGGACTACAACGAGGACTAAACCAGGACAAAAAAAAAACAAAAAAAAACAGAACTCAACCAGGAAAAAATAAAAACACAGGTCTTAACCAGAGCTAAACCAGGTCTAAACCAGGTCTAAATTAGGTCTAAAACCAGAACCAGACTAACTCAGACTAACCAGAGGTAAACTAGGTCTAAACCAGGACTAAACCAGCTCTAAATCAGGACTAACCCAGGACTATAACAAGAACTAAACCAGGACTAAAATCAGAACCAGACTAACTCAGACTAACCAGAGGTAAACTAGGTCTAAACCAGGACTAAACCAGGACAATAACAAGGACTAAACCAGGACTAAACCAGGTCTAAACCAGGACTAAACCAGGACAATAACAAGGACTAAACCAGGACTAAACCAGGACTAAACCAGGACTAAACCAGGTCTAAAACCAGAACTAGACTAACTCAGACTAACCAGGGGTAAGCGAGGTCTAAACCAGGACTAAACCAAGTCTAAATCAGGACTAACCCAGGACTATAACAAGAACTAAACCAGGACTAAACCTGGACTAAACTAGGTCTAAATCAGGTCTAAAACCAGAACTCAATCAGGAAAAAAGCATAACTAAACTAAACCAGAACTAAACTAGGTCTTATCCAGGTCTAAACCTGATCAAACCAGGACTAAACTCAGTCTAAACCATGTCTAAAACCAGAACACAACTAGGACCTAATCAGTACTAAACCAGGCCGGGTCCAACTAAAAACTAAACCAGAAACAAACCAAACTGAAACCAGAACTAAACTCAGTCAAACCAGGACTAAACCAAGTCTTGGGGGAACATAAAACCAAAAAGGCTGGGAACTTGGGACTTCAGCTGAGTGTCAGGGTGCAGCAGTGGTGGCAGCAGTCCTAGTCTTTGTGCCGGGTCCCAAGCCTGGATAAATGGATGGATGGCTGAATCATTTCTCACGACAGGAGGCAGATGATTTGCAGTGGAGAAACCCTGGAAGGAAACATTTAAAAGGAAAATTTAGAAGGAAATAAGAATTTGGGGTCCACAGGGGTAAATGTGGGGTATGGACATGTTTATTATATC
This sequence comes from Bostrychus sinensis, assembly GCA_020698575.1. Lineage (NCBI taxonomy): Eukaryota > Metazoa > Chordata > Actinopteri > Gobiiformes > Eleotridae > Bostrychus > Bostrychus sinensis. The sequence continues at coordinate 392,111 of JAIMZQ010000026.1, forward strand.
AATTATTATTTATATACACATTTAAAAACAGACACCACTGCCCCAACGTGCTGTACAGAATAAATAAAACAGAATATCAGTAAACTCACAATGATAAATAGAAATAAAACAATAACACAGAATATGAAACTAAAAAAAAAGGGAAAAAAAGCAGAAATCAAGTAAAAAACAATAAAACAAAGTTAAAAATATTAAACAGTGATGGAAATGTCCAGTTCAGTTTGTGTTAAAAGCAGCTCTGATGTTCAGGAGAAGAGAGTGCCACAGTTTGGGAGCTGCTGTAAGATTTAGGGAGCAGTGGGGTACAATGGGGTGTGTGGGTATGGTCCCGTGTATAGGGGTGCAGTACAGGGGCACATTTCGGGGGTGCAGTGGGGTATAAGGAGGGAGTACAGTGGGGTATGTGGAGTATGGGGGTACGGAGAGGGTCGGGGGGGCGTCCCGTTCTCGTTCAGCTCATTATGCAAAGCCTCTGATCCCGCTCTGAATGAGGCGCCTTTGTGCAGTAATTGGAGATGGTTCGGGGAGAGTGAGACCCCCCCCCCCCCCGTCTGACCCCTCCCTCTGTGAAACCACACACAGATCAGAGGGCCCACTGCTGCTCTCTGAGGGGTCGACCTGCTCCTCTCTGACGGGACGTCCCATTCGCTCTGCTGTACAACTCACTGCATCAGTGCCATGTTCTGGGAAATGGTTGGGTTTAGAGCTGTCATCGCAGGGTCACATGACCCCAGGTCACCTGACCCCAGGTCACCTGACCCCAGGTCACATGACCCCAGGTCACCTGACCCCAGGTCACCTGACACAAGGTCACCTGACACAAGGTCACCTGACACAAGGTCACCTGACACAAGGTCACATGACCCCAGGTCACCTGACACAAGGTCACCTGACACAAGGTCACCTGACCCCAGGTCACCTGACCCCAGGTCACCTGACCCCAGGTCACATGACCCCAGGTCACCTGACCCCAGGTCACCTGACACAAGGTCGCCTGACACAAGGTCACCTGACACAAGGTCACCTGACTCTCAGGGATTTGGGGGTGACTTTAGATGGAGGGTGGTGGTAGTCTCTGTACCAGGGATTTGAACCCTCTACTTCCTGCATGAGGTGAACATGCTCAACCAACTCTCTATACTTCATACTCTATACTCTCTATACTCTCTATACTCTATACTCTATACTCTATACTCTACTCTCTATACTCTATACTCTATACTCTATACTCTATACTCTCTATACTCTATACTCTATACTCTCTATACTCTATACTTCATACTCTATACTCTCTATACTCTCTATACTCTATACTTCATACTCTATACTCTCTATACTCTCTATACTCTATACTCTATACTCTCTATACTCTATACTCTATACTCTCTATACTCTATACTCTCTATACTCTATACTTCATACTCTATACTCTCTATACTCTATACTCTATACTTCATACTCTCTATACTCTCTATACTCTATACTCTATACTCTATACTTCATACTCTATACTCTATGCTCTATACTCTCTATACTCTATACTCTCTGTACTCTCTATACTCTCTATACTCTATACTCTCTATACTCTATACTTCATACTCTATACTCTCTATACTCTCTATACTCTATACTCTCCATACTCTATACTTCATACTCTATACTCTCTATACTCTCTATACTCTATACTCTATACTCTCTATACTCTCTATACTCTATACTCTCTATACTCTATACTCTCTATACTCTCTATACTCTATACTCTCTATACTCTATACTCTCTATACTCTCTATACTCTCTATACTCTATACTTCATACTCTATACTCTCTATACTCTCTATACTCTATACTCTCTATACTCTCTATACTCTATACTCTCTATACTCTATACTCTATACTCTCTATACTCTATACTCTATACTCTCTATACTCTATACTCTATACTTCATACTCTATACTCTCTATACTCTATACTCTCTATACTCTATACTTCATACTCTATACTCTTTATACTCTATACTCTATACTTCATACTCTATACTCTCTATACTCTATACTCTATACTTCATACTCTATACTCCCTATACTCTATACTCTATACTCTCTATACTCTATACTTCATACTCTATACTCTCTATACTCTCTATACTCTCTATACTCTATACTTCATACTCTATACTCTCTATACTCTCTATACTCTATACTCTCTATACTCTATACTTCATACTCTATACTCTCTATACTCTATACTTCATACTCTATACTCTTTATACTCTATACTCTATACTTCATACTCTATACTCTTTATACTCTATACTCTATACTTCATACTCTATACTCTCTATACTCTATATAATCTATACTCTATACTTCATACCCCCCTGTAGTACCTTCGCGGACCCCCAGGGGGCCCCGGACCCCACTTTGGGAACCACTAATTTAGGGTTTCTGTTTTTGTGCCTCATGGATTGGCTTTACATTGATTTAACGTTGTTCCTGTATTTTTCATCTTACCAAAAACCAAAATGTCATCTTTTTTGAATTTTGTTTTTTGTGTCTCAAATGGAAAAATGAATGAACACAAAAATACCCGCACCCCTGGCCAATGAGACCAACCCACTTTTGAATAGGAAAAGAGTTTTACCAACGCTCTGGAAATACAATTCATACAAAATAAAACATTTTCTTTCCTTTTCTTTGCTTAGGTTTCCCCAGAAAATCATCTGCCTCAGTGAGTAGTGGTTTGAACATTTATTATTTTTATTTATTTTTGTATCTCTGTATCTCTGTTACCTCGGACATAAATATATGGGATGTCCGGCTCTTCCTCTAACCCATCAGCGTGTGTTTCCTGTCCAGCTCGCTCCACTTTATCGTCTCATTAACTTTTCAAATCTGTATCGATTTCAACCCTCGTCCAATCAGAGCGCTCCATTTTGTTTGTGTTTGTTTGTTTGTTTTGAAGGAGGAGCTTCCTGAGAGCCCGCAGTCACACGGAGAGAGGAGTTCATGAAGAGTTTTAGAGACAGCAACATGACGCGGTTAAACTGAGCAGTTTGGAGTAGCAGACAGGAGCAGAGACTTTGAGCTAACGGGACATAAAAGGGATTTACAGTTGTTTGTTTTTGACATGTGACTGATTTTTACTCTGTTCCTCTAAAAACACAATCACAGTAACACGTTCACAGCGGGGATTGATCTACCAACCTTCCAGTTAGTCAAGGCTCTACCTACTGAGCTACTGCTGCCCCTGGCTTCTCTATGTTTTCCATGTTTAGTGCCAACAGTATGTGTTAATTTCAGCTCCATAGTTGGGATGTTTTACAGACATATCATGATTTTTTTTTATTGTATTTTTTTGCATTTTTATGGTGAAAAATTATGTGATTTTTAATTTCAAATGTATATATTTTGTGACAGGTTTGCTTGGGCCAGGGGCAGAAAGGCTTCACATGGGACCATTATGATACAAAATAAAGGAAGAGGGACCATTTGTGGGCCCCTCTGACCCCTTTGCTTCCCGGTCCTGTGTTTCTACATAAACTTATAGCTTCAAGATTTGCTGTGTAGTATTATAATGTTAATGTCTACACACAGTGCAAATTTCATAAGGCTGAAGATGTTGAATTTGACTGAAAATATCAAATTTCGGTAAAGACGGCCATCTTGTTTATTCAATAAAAACAAACAAAAGCTTAAATTCCAGTGTCATCTACCTCGGATATGGTCAATATACTTTAACATAAAAACATGGCTGACTGCTGAAAGTGATTTTTTCAGATTTTGCCACCAGTCCATACAATCCCAGGCACAAGCTCCTCAATGTGGCAGAAGTAGTAGTAGTAGTAGTAGTAGTAGTAGTAGTAGTAGTAGTAGTAGTAGTAGTAGTAGTAGTGCAACCCCAGAACTTAGCCCTCCCAGTACAAAGTGTCCAGTGTGGCTCTGAACCCAAATATCTGATCTAAAGCAGAACTTTACTGTGCTCGCTGATGTTTTATCAGTTTGTTGTGAAAACTGAGGCTCAGACTCAGATTAAACCTGTGTACGGTAAAGTCTGGATACTTTCTGACCTCTCACCTCGTTCTGTAAAATATAACTAACTCCTAAAAATATGATAATAATAATAATAATAATAATAATAATAATAATAATAATAATAATAATAATAATAATATGAAATATTATAATACACCACTGTCAGTCTTTTGTTTTTCAAAAAACCTGACTGTCTATAGCAAACCAGGTCTAAACCAGGTCTAAACCAGATCTAAACCAGGTCTAAACCAGATCTAAACCAGGTCTAAACCAGGCCTAAACCAGATCTAAACCAGGTCTAAACCAGGTCTAAACCAGGCCTAAACCAGGTCTAAACCAGATCTAAACCAGGTCTAAACCAGGTCTAAACCAGGTCTAAACCAGATCTAAACCAGGTCTAAACCAGTACTAAACCAGGTCTAAACCAGTACTAAACCAGGTCTAAACCAGGTCTAAACCAGGTCTAAACCAGTACTAAACCAGGTCTAAACCAGGTCTAAACCAGTACTAAACCAGGTCTAAACCAGGTCTAAACCAGGACTAAACCAGGTCTAAACCAGGTCTAAACCAGGTCTAAACCAGGTCTAAACTATAGTTAATGACTGTGGGAAAAGCTGGATTTGTGCCACATTCTTGAACAAAAGAATGGTCCACAGGAAGTGAAGAGGAAGAGACCGACTAATGACTTCCTGTTTCTCACTCTCCTATACCCCCATACAAATACACAAATACACACCAGTACACACTCACACACCAGTACACACTCACACACCAGTACACATACACACTCACACACCAGTACACATACACACTCACACACCAGTACATATACACACTCACACACCAGTACACATACACACTCACACACTCACACACCAGTACACATACACACTCACACACTCACACACCAGTACACATACACACTCACACACCAGTACACATACACACTCACACACCAGTACACATACACACTCACACACCAGTACACACTCACACACCAGTACACATACACACTCACACACCAGTACACATACACACTCACACACCAGTACACATACACACTCACACACCAGTACACATACACACTCACACACCAGTACACATACACACACCAGTACACATACACACTCACACACCAGTACATATACACACTCACACACCAGTACACACTCACACACCAGCACACATACACACTCACACACCAGCACACATACACACTCACACACCAGCACACATACACACTCACACACCAGTACACACTCACACACCAGCACACATACACACTCACACACCAGTACACACTCACACCAGTACACACTCACACACCAGCACACATACACACTCACACACCAGCACACATACACACTCACACACTCACACACCAGTACACACTCACACACCAGTACACACTCACACACCAGTACACATACACACTCACACACCAGTACACATACACACTCACACACCAGTACACATACACACTCACACACCAGTACACACTCACACACCAGTACACATACACACTCACACACCAGTACACACTCACACACCAGTACACATACACACTCACACACCAGTACACATACACACTCACACACTCACACACCAGTACACATAAACACTCACACACCAGTACACATACACACTCACACACCAGTACACATACACACTCACACACCAGTACACACTCACACACCAGTACACATACACACTCACACACCAGTACACATACACACTCACACACCAGTACACATACACACTCACACACCAGTACACACTCACACACCAGTACACATACACACTCACACACCAGTACACATACACACTCACACACCAGTACACATACACACTCACACACCAGCACACATACACACTCACACACCAGTACACACTCACACACCAGTACATATACACACTCACACACCAGTACACATACACACTCACACACCAGCACACATACACACTCACACACCAGTACACACTCACACACCAGTACATATACACACTCACACACCAGTACACATACACACTCACACACCAGTACACATACACACTCACACACCAGTACACATACACACTCACACACCAGTACATATACACACTCACACACCAGCACACATACACACTCACACACCAGTACATATACACACTCACACACCAGCACACATACACACTCACACACCAGTACACACTCACACACCAGTACATATACACACTCACACACCAGCACACATACACACTCACACACCAGTACACATACACACTCACACACCAGTACATATACACACTCACACACCAGCACACATACACACTCACACACCAGTACACATACACACTCACACACCAGTACACATACACACTCACACACCAGTACACACTCACACACCAGTACATATACACACTCACACACCAGTACACACTCACACACCAGTACACTCACACACTCACACACCAGTACACATACACACTCACACACCCGTACACATACACACTCACACACCAGTACACATACACACTCACACACCAGTACACACTCACACACCAGTACACATACACACACCAGTACACATACACACTCACACACCAGTACACATACACACTCACACACCAGTACACACTCACACACCAGTACACATACACACTCACACACCAGTACACACTCACACACCAGTACACATACACACACCAGTACACATACACACTCACACACCAGTACACATACACACTCACACACCAGTACACACTCACACACCAGTACACACACACACACTCACACACCAGTACACATACACACTCACACACCAGTACACACTCACACACCAGTACACATACACACTCACACACCAGTACACACTCACACACCAGTACACATACACACTCACACACCAGTACACATACACACTCACACACCAGTACACACTCACACTCACACACCAGCACACATACACACTCACACACCAGTACACACTCACACTCACACACCAGTACACTCACACACTCACACACCAGTACACACTCACACACCAGTACACACTCACACACCAGTACACATACACACTCACACACCAGTACACACTCACACTCACACACCAGTACACTCACACACTCACACACTAGTACACACTCACACACCAGTACACTCACACACTCACACACCAGTACACATACACACTCACACACCAGTACACACTCACACACCAGTACACATACACACTCACACACCAGTACACTCACACACTCACACACCAGTACACATACACACTCACACACACACACACCAGTACACTCACACACTCACACACCAGTACACTCACACACTCACACACCAGTACACACTCACACACCAGCACACATACACACTCACACACCAGTACACACTCACACACCAGCACACATACACACTCACACACCAGTACACATACACACTCACACACCATACACACTCACACACCAGTACACATACACACTCACACACCAGTACACATACACACTCACACACTCACACACCAGTACACATACACACTCACACACTCACACACCAGTACACATACACACTCACACACCAGTACACATACACACTCACACACCAGTACACACTCACACACCAGCACACATACACACTCACACACCAGTACACACTCACACACCAGCACACATACACACTCACACACCAGTACACATACACACTCACACACCAGTACACACTCACACACCAGTACACATACACACTCACACACTCACACACCAGTACACACTCACACACCAGTACACATACACACTCACACACCAGTACACATACACACTCACACACCAGTACACACTCACACACCAGTACACACTCACACACCCGTACACATACACACTCACACACCAGTACACATACACACTCACACACACACACACCAGTACACACTCACACACCAGTACACACTCACACACCAGTACACATACACACTCACACACCAGTACACATACACACTCACACACACACACACCAGTACACATACACACTCACACACTCACACACCAGTACACATACACACTCACACACCAGTACACACACAGAGAGCAGAGCATTATCAGGAGCTGCAGAAGTTTCATGAATGAGACGTTTACAGGAAAATGACTCAGGGGGAAATACTTTAAACTTGCACTCAGCACAGATGAAGTCTCTGAAGCTGATCATGTTTACTGTGGAAGACTTCTGTACACTGTCTGTTCTTTTATCACTGCTTTATATCTGTTAGCTGTTAGCTGTTAGCTGTTAGCTGTTAAGGCCTCGATACACCAAGGCGACTCCCAGACTGCCACCGATAAGACAGCGACAGCTCGTCTCTTCTCGTCTCCTCTCGTTCCCTCCCGTTTCCTCACAGTCGCATGACCTTTTTCCCTCTTCATACACCGAAGCGACAACCGACCTAAAGACCGTGTCTTGCACATGCGCATGTTCTCAGTTTGTTTGAACATTTGAGAAGCGTGATCATGGCCGGTTTGGACATTGTTTTGTGTGGATCAGGTGCCGCTGCTCTGTTACTTGAAGAAGATAACTTTACGCACAAAATTGTGAAAAATGCAAAAATGGTGACAGTACGCTGCCACAGTGGTTTTCACCTCTCGTCACTCCGTCACTTCCGCTAAAATTCCCGTGAGCTGATTGGCGCAGCAGCTGTAGTGCTAGGCCAATCAGAGCGCTTCCTGCCAAAGACCAAAGACACCGATTCAACAACAACAAGGCCAATTGGCAGAAAACTGGTCAGACGGCCTCCGTCCTGGAGCGATGGCGGCTGACGGCGCATACAGATCAAAAGGACGGAAATGAGCGACGTGGAAGAACCGTTCAGACGGCTTCAGACGGGCGATCGTCGCCTTGGTGTATGGAGGCCTTTAGCTGTTAGCTGTTAGCTGTTAGCTGTTAGCGAGGTTCACAGTATGTGGTGCAGAGTCTTGTTAAAAGTAGAAAGTCAAAGCTGTATTCTTCACGATAACATTTCTTTGTCTTCAACAGCTCTGTGGAAACAGACTTCCCTCTCCCTGGACACTTCCTTTAGCCCCCCAGCAGAAGATGGATGGAAGCACAGGACGCTACTGAAACATGATCATTCACCAGTTCATCGTACTGGATCTTTTTGCCCTGTTAGACAAAGGGATTTGATTCACCAAAGCGTCGCCCAAAACTCCACTCACAATATACAAGCCAGTCCCAAGCCTGGATAAATTGAGACTGCTGTATCAGGAAAGGCATCTGGTGTAAGCTCCTGTCAAAGGAGCATGAGATTCACAGCAGAGACTCCTGAGAGAAAGAGAGAGGAAACATATTCTTTTAACATATTTGGCACTGTCATTGGAATTCATTATCCAAAATAATAAAGTTTTATTAAAGCTATTTACTTTAATAATTATGTCTGACAGAATTCACTGTAGCTGTATGTTTGTTTTTGTTTGTTTATTGGGCTCATTGATAACCATTGCCTTCTCTTCCTTGGGTCCATTCTTTTTATTATATTACTATTACTATTTTTAAATAAATACTTTAAACAAGACAAACACAGGCGCACAACAAAGCAGACGAAGGAACAGCTCAGGGTTCAAGGGATTAGCAGTTTTGTTTTAGTTTTTTTTAGCAGTGTCTGTGTTATCCAGGCTGACTGAACCACAAAAGACTTAAAAAAAAACCCATCATTTGTAGTTTTTTAAAGTAGAAGACATTTCAGCTTCATCCCAGAGGCTTTGGGGTCACCTGCAAGAACCAAAACTCCGGATGATTTCTTTTTAAATCTTTTGTTGAGGTTCTTTAGCTGTGTATTTTCAAAATGGACCTCAGCAAATATCACGGAAATAAGTCCCAGCTTTGTGCCTCTGTCAGGGCAGATTCTGGGTAAAAAAACAACACAAATAACAAACAAACTGCAGTACTAATGTGTTTATGATAAAATAACTGCAACTGTACTTGAAAAGAGTTAAAGTCAGAGCCCAGACTGAATGCCTCTGACTAGAAACATCTGAAACATTTAGTATCCCTCACACTGCCTTTATTCAGAGCCGGTGTTTAGTGTTTGTAGGTATTTCTTCTTCTCTTCACTTTGAGGGCCCGTCCCGCTCGGTCCCCTCCGTTTCCCTCGGCCCGTCGTCATGGAGAGGCTCAGTTATGCAGATCCTGAATACAGTCGGCGCTCCGAGGAAAGGCCGCTTTGTTCTGCTCCTCTCTCCCTCCGCTCTCCTCGCTCCTCTTCTGTCCTCTTCATCTCGGGACATTTTTTTCAAAACCAAACCAAAAAAAAAAAAAGAAAAACCCAGGAAACTCGCTGGTTCAGGTCACAGGTCCCGCTGCAGTGAATGGGACGGAGGAATTCGAAAGAGACAAAACCAACTTCTGTAGGAGCACAGAGTCACACACCTCCATTAGCGCTGCAAGTGTTTACATTCTGGCCTGAAAATGGGAATTTATCACACGCTTTGAGCTAAAACTTGATCAATTCGGTGCAAAATACAAAAACAGGGTTAGACCGATGTCCTCTCCTTAAACATCGTGTGAATGCTTTGCCAGTTTTTATCTGCTGCACTTCTTTAAAGGAGAAAGGTGTGGTTTTTTTGTGCTGGTTAGGTTTCTGCTAACACCAAAAACATGTTCTGTAGATCCCGGGACTGAGGTCGCTCATCTCAGTGGGACTTTCATGGTTAAATAAAGTTCAATAAAATAAATATAAATATAATGTAATAAAATGTTGCCAAAACTCAAAAACTTCCTAAAGATTTTTGAGTTTTGGGGCCAACTCAAAATCTCAAGTTTCCAACAACGAATATTTTTTGTTCACCTAATTTAACGTTTGTATGTCTGAGAAACTTTTACTCATGTCACAAAAAAGTATGTGAATGATTAATTTCTGTGACAGATGTGTTCAGTTTCAGTCCCTGCTGCTGTTTATTGAAAACAAAATATCTCTGAGCACAACAACTCTGATTATCTGTTGTATTTTTTCTGAATCATGGATGGTCAAGTGGTAAGATGAGTTAAAAAAAAATAATGATAGTGAGTAAAACCTGAATTTAAAGTTTCTCAGACATATGAACGTCAAATTAGGTGAACAAAAAAGTTTGTTTTAAAAACTTGAGATTTTGATTTGGCCCCAAAACTCAAAAATCATGAGTTCACTGACACTTTCCCTGTCACTTCTCGACTAAACTATCCAATAAAGCCAAAAAGTTCTAAAAAAAATCTTATTTAATATTTATACTTTATCGACTATTAAACAGTTTATTTGTTATTTATGGTAGATGTGATATGACTGATGGGCCCCGGTGTAGACCAACAGCCAATGGGAGCACCTCTTGTTAATCTCTCAAACCATTTTTTATTGGCCCTCAGGCTTCTTTCTTAATAGTGGTTATGCGCTAACTACTTCTGCATTCGGCTAAAAGAAATGATCCACAGCTGGACAAGGGCAGCTTCAAAAAACATATTTATGTCGTCATCGCAAAATAAAATCACCAAACTAACGCTGCTATGGGCTAACGCAGTTTTATCTTCAAACAAGCGTTTTAGCATTTGTGTGTTAAATAATTAACTAATCACTGAGGCGGGATATTGTTGTGTTAATTAACTAAAGCCCTCACCCAGCGCACTTTATTTCAGCAGTATATTACGGTATATTACACAGGACGTACTTCTACAGTACTTACGGTATATTACACAGGCGTACTTCTGTAGTACTTACGGTATATTACACAGGCGTACTTCTACAGTACTTACGGTATATTACACAGGCGTACTTCTACAGTACTTACGGTATATTACACAGGCGTACTTCTACAGTACTTACGGTATATTACACAGGCGTACTTCTACAGTACTTACGGTATATTACACAGGCGTACTTCTACAGAACTTACGGTATATTACACAGGCGTACTTCTACAGTACTTACGGTATATTACACAGGCGTACTTCTGTAGTACTTATGGTATATTACACAGGCGTACTTCTACAGAACTTACGGTATATTACACAGGCGTACTTCTACAGTACTTACGGTATATTACACAGGCGTACTTCTGTAGTACTTATGGTATATTAAACAGGCGTACTTCTACAGTACTTACGGTATATTACACAGACGTACTTCTACAGTACTTACGGTATATTACACAGGCGTACTTCTACAGAACTTACGGTATATTACACAGGCGTACTTCTACAGTACTTACGGTATATTACACAGGCGTACTTCTACAGTACTTACGGTATATTACACAGGCGTACTTCTACAGTACTTACGGTATATTACACAGGCGTACTTCTACAGTACTTACGGTATATTACACAGGCGTACTTCTACAGTACTTACGGTATATTACACAGGCGTACTTCTACAGAACTTACGGTATATTACACAGGCGTACTTCTACAGTACTTACGGTATATTACACAGGCGTACTTCTACAGTACTTACGGTATATTACACAGGCGTACTTCTACAGTACTTACGGTATATTACACAGGCGTACTTCTACAGTACTTACGGTATATTACACAGGCGTACTTCTACAGAACTTACGGTATATTACACAGGCGTACTTCTACAGTACTTACGGTATATTACACAGGCGTACTTCTGTAGTACTTATGGTATATTAAACAGGCGTACTTCTACAGTACTTACGGTATATTACACAGGCGTACTTCTACAGTACTTACGGTATATTACACAGGCGTACTTCTACAGAACTTACGGTATATTACACAGGCGTACTTCTACAGTACTTACGGTATATTACACAGGCGTACTTCTACAGTACTTACGGTATATTACACAGGCGTACTTCTACAGTACTTACGGTATATTACACAGGCGTACTTCTACAGTACTTACGGTATATTACACAGGCGTACTTCTACAGAACTTACGGTATATTACACAGGCGTACTTCTACAGTACTTACGGTATATTACACAGGCGTACTTCTGTAGTACTTATGGTATATTAAACAGGCGTACTTCTACAGTACTTACGGTATATTACACAGACGTACTTCTACAGTACTTACGGTATATTACACAGGCGTACTTCTACAGAACTTACGGTATATTACACAGGCGTACTTCTACAGTACTTACGGTATATTACACAGGCGTACTTCTGTAGTACTTATGGTATATTAAACAGGCGTACTTCTACAGTACTTACGGTATATTACACAGGCATACTTCTACAGTACTTACGGTATATTATACAGGCGTACTTCTACAGTACTTACGGTATATTACACAGGCGTACTTCTACAGTACTTACAGTATATTACACAGGCGTACTTCTACAGTACTTACGGTATATTACACAGGCGTACTTGTGTTAATTAACTAAAGCCGTCACCTGGCGCACTTTATTTCAGTGGATATAAAGCACACAAATTTATTTACGTGATATACAATCACACACAACACACTCTGTCCATTTTAATGACGCTGTTAAAATCTCTTTAAAAGGAACTATTAAACACAGAGCTAGGGCACATGCTGCAGTTTAACCCTTGTTTGAAGGATAAAACTGTGTTAGTCCATTGCAGCGTTAGTTTGGTGATTTTATTTTGCGATGTGTACGACATAAATATATTTTTTGAAGCTGCCTTTGTCCGGCTGCTTACTTACAAGCTGTGACCGGAAGTGGATCATACGTTTAGCCGAATGCGGAAGTAGTTAGCGATTAACCACTATTGGGCCTATAAAGTTATCTCTCCATAATAAACTTTTTTTTTGTGTGAAATGGACCTAGCATTTGAGAAAATAAATCTGTGGTTGGGGGTGTAAAAAACAAAAGAAGTATTTAATAGTAATGCAGCCATACTATGTGCTGTTAATGAAGGGCATCCAGAGTAAAACCTATGCCCATGTGGATGATTCCTGAAAGTAAGGGAGCAGCTGAATGAGACTTTCTTTTATGGTGACGCAAAATCATCTCTGGTGAGTGGCCCTCAGTGCATAGGCTCGTATTTTTCTGTATGTGGCCCTCAGTGCATCGGCTCGTATTTTTCTGTATGTGGCCCTCAGTGCATAGGTTCATATTTTTCTGTATGTGGCCCTCAGTGCATAGGCTCGTATTTTTCTGTATGTGGCCCTCAGTGCATCGGCTCATATTTTTCTGTATGTGGCCCTCATTGCATAGGCTCGTATTTTTCTGTATGTGGCCCTCAGTGCATAGGCTCGTATTTTTCTGTATGTGGCCCTCAGTGCATCGGCTCGTATTTTTCTGTATGTGGCCCTCAGTGCATAGGTTCATATTTTTCTGTATGTGGCCCTCAGTGCATAGGCTCGTATTTTTCTGTATGTGGCCCTCAGTGCATAGGCTCATATTTTTCTGCATGTGGCCCTCAGTGCACTAAAGTGATGTCCTCTTTCACTACATCCACACATGAGACACATTAGATAAAGAGGCCAGGTTTGTTTTTCACCATTCTGCCCCGCTCTCTGATCGTCAGCTGATGGGGGTCAGGGGTCACGTGACGACCTCTGTGTTGCCGTGGAAACAGCCCATAGTTCACCCCAGCTCCAGTTCGAGCGTCCATCTTGAAAACAATGGACAGGAAGTGAGGTCACACAGCAGATATGTCCCTGAACCTTTTTAGGAAACGTGTTGGGGTTGAGTGAATGTGAGAGTGAGTGTTAGTGAGTGAATGTGAGAGTGAGTGTTAGTGAGTGAATGTGAGAGTGAGTGTTAGTGAGAGTGAGTGTTAGTGAGTGAATGTGTTAGTGAGTGTTAGTGAGAGTGAGTGTTAGTGAGTGAATGTGTTAGTGAGTGAATGTGAGAGTGAGTGTTAGTGAGTGAATGTGAGAGTGAGTGTTAGTGAGAGTGAGTGTTAGTGAGTGAATGTGTTAGTGAGTGAATGTGAGAGTGAGTGTTAGTGAGTGAATGTGAGAGTGAGTGTTAGTGAGTGAATGTGAGAGTGAGTGTTAGCGAGTGAATGTGAGAGTGAGTGTTAGTGAGTGAATGTGAGAGTGAGTGTTAGTGAGTGAATGTGTTAGTGAGTGAATGTGAGAGTGAGTGTTAGTGAGTGAATGTGAGAGTGAGTGTTAGCGAGTGAATGTGAGAGTGAGTGTTAGTGAGTGAATGTGTTAGTGAGTGAATGTGAGAGTGAGTGTTAGTGAGTGAATGTGAGAGTGAGTGTTAGTGAGTGAATGTGAGAGTGAGTGTTAGTGAGTGAATGTGAGTGTTAGTGAGTGAATGTGAGAGTGAGTGTTAGCGAGTGAATGTGAGGGTGAGTGTTAGTGAGTGAATGTGAGTGAGAGTGAGTGTTAGCGAGTGAATGTGAGAGTGAGTGTTAGTGAGTGAATGTGTTAGTGAGTGAATGTGAGAGTGAGTGTTAGTGAGTGAATGTGAGGGTGAGTGTTAGTGAGTGAATGTGAGTGAGAGTGAGTGTTAGTGAGTGAATGTGAGAGTGAGTGTTAGTGAGTGAATGTGTTAGTGAGTGTTAGTGAGTGAATGTGAGAGTGAGTGTTAGTGAGTGAATGTGAGAGTGAGTGTTAGTGAGAGTGAGTGTTAGTGAGTGAATGTGTTAGTGAGTGAATGTGAGAGTGAGTGTTAGTGAGTGAATGTGAGAGTGAGTGTTAGTGAGTGAATGTGAGAGTGAGTGTTAGCGAGTGAATGTGAGAGTGAGTGTTAGTGAGTGAATGTGAGAGTGAGTGTTAGTGAGTGAATGTGTTAGTGAGTGAATGTGAGAGTGAGTGTTAGTGAGTGAATGTGAGAGTGAGTGTTAGCGAGTGAATGTGAGAGTGAGTGTTAGTGAGTGAATGTGTTAGTGAGTGAATGTGAGAGTGAGTGTTAGTGAGTGAATGTGAGAGTGAGTGTTAGTGAGTGAATGTGAGAGTGAGTGTTAGTGAGTGAATGTGAGTGTTAGTGAGTGAATGTGAGAGTGAGTGTTAGCGAGTGAATGTGAGGGTGAGTGTTAGTGAGTGAATGTGAGTGAGAGTGAGTGTTAGCGAGTGAATGTGAGAGTGAGTGTTAGTGAGTGAATGTGTTAGTGAGTGAATGTGAGAGTGAGTGTTAGTGAGTGAATGTGAGGGTGAGTGTTAGTGAGTGAATGTGAGTGAGAGTGAGTGTTAGTGAGTGAATGTGAGAGTGAGTGTTAGTGAGTGAATGTGTTAGTGAGTGTTAGTGAGTGAATGTGAGAGTGAGTGTTAGTGAGTGAATGTGTTAGTGAGTGTTAGTGAGTGAATGTGAGAGTGAGTGTTAGTGAGTGAATGTGAGAGTGAGTGTTAGTGAGTGAATGTGAGGGTGAGTGTTAGTGAGTGAATGTGAGGGTGAGTGTTAGTGAGTGAATGTGAGTGAGAGTGAGTGTTAGCGAGTGAATGTGAGAGTGAGTGTTAGTGAGTGAATGTGTTAGTGAGTGAATGTGAGAGTGAGTGTTAGTGAGTGAATGTGAGAGTGAGTGTTAGTGAGTGAATGTGAGAGTGAGTGTTAGTGAGTGAATGTGTTAGTGAGTGAATGTGAGAGTGAGTGTTAGTGAGTGAATGTGAGAGTGAGTGTTAGTGAGTGAATGTGAGGGTGAGTGTTAGTGAGTGAATGTGAGTGAGAGTGTTAGTGAGTGAATGTGAGAGTGAGTGTTAGTGAGTGAATGTGTTAGTGAGTGTTAGTGAGTGAATGTGAGAGTGAGTGTTAGTGAGTGAATGTGAGAGTGAGTGTTAGTGAGTGAATGTGAGTGAGAGTGAGTGTTAGTGAGTGAATGTGAGAGTGAGTGTTAGTGAGTGAATGTGTTAGTGAGTGTTAGTGAGTGAATGTGAGAGTGAGTGTTAGTGAGTGAATGTGAGAGTGAGTGTTAGTGAGAGTGAGTGTTAGTGAGTGAATGTGAGAGTGAGTGTTAGTGAGTGAATGTGAGAGTGAGTGTTAGTGAGTGAATGTGAGAGTGAGTGTTAGTGAGTGAATGTGAGGGTGAGTGTTAGTGAGTGAATGTGAGTGAGAGTGTTAGTGAGTGAATGTGAGAGTGAGTGTTAGTGAGTGAATGTGTTAGTGAGTGTTAGTGAGTGAATGTGAGAGTGAGTGTTAGTGAGTGAATGTGAGAGTGAGTGTTAGTGAGTGAATGTGAGTGAGAGTGAGTGTTAGTGAGTGAATGTGAGAGTGAGTGTTAGTGAGTGAATGTGTTAGTGAGTGTTAGTGAGTGAATGTGAGAGTGAGTGTTAGTGAGTGAATGTGAGAGTGAGTGTTAGTGAGAGTGAGTGTTAGTGAGTGAATGTGTTAGTGAGTGAATGTGAGAGTGAGTGTTAGTGAGTGAATGTGAGAGTGAGTGTTAGTGAGTGAATGTGAGAGTGAGTGTTAGCGAGTGAATGTGAGAGTGAGTGTTAGTGAGTGAATGTGAGAGTGAGTGTTAGTGAGTGAATGTGTTAGTGAGTGAATGTGAGAGTGAGTGTTAGTGAGTGAATGTGAGAGTGAGTGTTAGCGAGTGAATGTGAGAGTGAGTGTTAGTGAGTGAATGTGTTAGTGAGTGAATGTGAGAGTGAGTGTTAGTGAGTGAATGTGAGAGTGAGTGTTAGTGAGTGAATGTGAGAGTGAGTGTTAGTGAGTGAATGTGAGTGTTAGTGAGTGAATGTGAGAGTGAGTGTTAGCGAGTGAATGTGAGGGTGAGTGTTAGTGAGTGAATGTGAGTGAGAGTGAGTGTTAGCGAGTGAATGTGAGAGTGAGTGTTAGTGAGTGAATGTGTTAGTGAGTGAATGTGAGAGTGAGTGTTAGTGAGTGAATGTGAGGGTGAGTGTTAGTGAGTGAATGTGAGTGAGAGTGAGTGTTAGTGAGTGAATGTGAGAGTGAGTGTTAGTGAGTGAATGTGTTAGTGAGTGTTAGTGAGTGAATGTGAGAGTGAGTGTTAGTGAGTGAATGTGTTAGTGAGTGTTAGTGAGTGAATGTGAGAGTGAGTGTTAGTGAGTGAATGTGAGAGTGAGTGTTAGTGAGTGAATGTGAGGGTGAGTGTTAGTGAGTGAATGTGAGGGTGAGTGTTAGTGAGTGAATGTGAGTGAGAGTGAGTGTTAGCGAGTGAATGTGAGAGTGAGTGTTAGTGAGTGAATGTGTTAGTGAGTGAATGTGAGAGTGAGTGTTAGTGAGTGAATGTGAGAGTGAGTGTTAGTGAGTGAATGTGAGAGTGAGTGTTAGTGAGTGAATGTGTTAGTGAGTGAATGTGAGAGTGAGTGTTAGTGAGTGAATGTGAGAGTGAGTGTTAGTGAGTGAATGTGAGGGTGAGTGTTAGTGAGTGAATGTGAGTGAGAGTGTTAGTGAGTGAATGTGAGAGTGAGTGTTAGTGAGTGAATGTGTTAGTGAGTGTTAGTGAGTGAATGTGAGAGTGAGTGTTAGTGAGTGAATGTGAGAGTGAGTGTTAGTGAGTGAATGTGAGAGTGAGTGTTAGCGAGTGAATGTGAGAGTGAGTGTTAGCGAGTGAATGTGAGAGTGAGTATTAGTGAGTGAATGTGAGAGTGAGTGTTAGTGAGTGAATGCGAGAGTGAGTGAATGTGAGAGTGAGTGTTAGTGAGTGAATGTGAGAGTGAGTGTTAGTGAGTGAATGCGAGAGTGAGTGAATGTTAGAGTGAGTGTTAGTGAGTGAATGTGAGAGTGAGTGTTAGTGAGTGAATGCGAGAGTGAGTGAATGTGAGAGTGAGTGTTAGTGAGTGAATGTGAGAGTGAGTGTTAGTGAGTGAATGCGAGAGTGAGTGAATGTGAGAGTGAGTATTAGTGAGTGAATGTGAGAGTGAGTGTTAGTGAGTGAATGCGAGAGTGAGTGAATGTGAGAGTGAGTGTTAGCGAGTGAATGTGAGAGTGAGTATTAGTGAGTGAATGTGAGAGTGAGTGTTAGTGAGTGAATGCGAGAGTGAGTGAATGTGAGAGTGAGTGTTAGTGAGTGAATGTGTTAGTGAGTGAATGTGAGAGTGAGTGTTAGTGAGTGAATGTGAGGGTGAGTGTTAGTGAGTGAATGTGAGTGAGAGTGAGTGTTAGTGAGTGAATGTGAGAGTGAGTGTTAGTGAGTGAATGCGAGAGTGAGTGAATGTGAGAGTGAGTGTTAGTGAGTGAATGTGTTAGTGAGTGAATGTGAGAGTGAGTGTTAGCGAGTGAATGTGAGGGTGAGTGTTAGTGAGTGAATGTGAATGAGAGTGAGTGTTAGTGAGTGAATGTGAGAGTGAGTGTTACTGAGTGAATGTGAGAGTGAGTGTTAGCGAGTGAATGTGAGAGTGAGTATTAGTGAGTGAATGTGAGAGTGAGTGTTAATGAGTGAATGCGAGAGTGAGTGTTAGTGAGTGAATGTGAGAGTGAGTGTTAGTGAGTGAATGTGAGGGTGAGTGTTAGTGAGTGAATGTGAGTGAGAGTGAGTGTTAGTGAGTGAATGTGAGAGTGAGTGTTAGTGAGTGAATGTGTTAGTGAGTGTTAGTGAGTGAATGTGAGAGTGAGTGTTAGTGAGTGAATGTGAGAGTGGGTGTTAGTGAGTGAATGTGAGAGTGAGTGTTAGCGAGTGAATGTGAGAGTGAGTGTTAGCGAGTGAATGTGAGAGTGAGTATTAGTGAGTGAATGTGAGAGTGAGTGTTAGTGAGTGAATGCGAGAGTGAGTGAATGTGAGAGTGAGTGTTAGTGAGTGAATGTGAGAGTGAGTGTTAGTGAGTGAATGCGAGAGTGAGTGAATGTGAGAGTGAGTGTTAGTGAGTGAATGCGAGAGTGAGTGAATGTGAGAGTGAGTGTTAGTGAGTGAATGCGAGAGTGAGTGAATGTGAGAGTGAGTGTTAGTGAGTGAATGCGAGAGTGAGTGAATGTGAGAGTGAGTGTTAGTGAGTGAATGTGAGAGTGAGTGTTAGTGAGTGAATGCGAGAGTGAGTGAATGTGAGAGTGAGTGTTAGTGAGTGAATGTGAATGAGAGTGAGTGTTAGTGAGTGAATGTGAGAGTGTTAGTGAGTGAATGTGAGAGTGAGTGTTAGTGAGTGAATGTGAGAGTGTTAGTGAGTGAATGTGAGAGTGAGTGTTAGTGAGTGAATGTGAGAGTGGGTGTTAGTGAGTGAATGTGAGTGTGAGTGTTAGTGAGTGAATGTGAGAGTGAGTGTTAGTGAGTGAATGTGAGAGTGAGTGTTAGTGAGTGAATGTGAGAGTGAGTGTTAGTAAGTGAATGTGAGAGTGAGTGTTAGTGAGTGAATGTGAGAGTGGGTGTTAGTGAGTGAATGTGAGAGTGGGTGTTAGTGAGTGAATGTGAGTGTGAGTGTTAGTGAGTGAATGTGAGAGTGGGTGTTAGTGAGTGAATGTGAGAGTGAGTGTTAGTGAGTGAATGTGAGTGTGAGTGTTAGTGAGTGAATGTGAGAGTGGGTGTTAGTGAGTGAATGTGAGAGTGAGTGTTAGTGAGTGAATGTGTTAGTGAGTGAATGTGAGAGTGAGTGTTAGTGAGTGAATGTGAGAGTGAGTGTTAGTGAGTGAATGTGAGAGTGAGTGTTAGTGAGTGAATGTGAGAGTGGGTGTTAGTGAGTGAATGTGAGAGTGAGTGAATGTGAGAGTGGGTGTTAGTGAGTGAATGTGAGAGTGAGTGAATGTGAGAGTGAGTGTTAGTGAGTGAATGTGAGTGTGAGTGTTAGTGAGTGAATGTGAGAGTGAGTGTTAGTGAGTGAATGTGAGAGAGTGAGTGTTAGTGAGTGAATGTGAGAGTGAGTGTTAGTGAGTGAATGTGAGAGTGAGTGTTAGTGAGTGAATGTGAGAGTGAGTGTTAGTGAGTGAATGTGAGAGAGTGAGTGTTAGTGAGTGAATGTGAGAGTGAGTGTTAGTGAGTGAATGTGAGAGAGTGAGTGTTAGTGAGTGAATGTGAGAGAGTGAGTGTTAGTGAGTGAATGTGAGAGTGAGTGTTAGTGAGTGAATGTGAGAGAGTGAGTGTTAGTGAGTGAATGTGAGAGAGTGAGTGTTAGTGAGTGAATGTGAGAGTGAGTGTTAGTGAGTGAATGTGAGAGTGAGTGTTAGTGAGTGAATGTGAGAGTGAGTGTTAGTGAGTGAATGTGAGAGAGTGAGTGTTAGTGAGTGAATGTGAGAGTGAGTGTTAGTGAGTGAATGTGAGTGTGAGTGTTAGTGAGTGAATGTGAGAGTGAGTGAATGTGAGAGTGGGTGTTAGTGAGTGAATGTGAGAGTGAGTGAATGTGAGAGTGAGTGTTAGTGAGTGAATGTGAGAGTGAGTGTTAGTGAGTGAATGTGAGAGTGAGTGTTTGTCTCTGTGTCAGTCCTGAGTGGAAGAAAATGAATGAATAACTCAAATTGTTATCAGTAAAATTAATACTTGATTTAAACATGTTTACCACATGTGGGCCATTTTTATGAAATCTAAAAATCATAAACTGCTCCTTTAAAATCTGTCCAGAGTTTTTTTACCAACGGAAAATGAAGGGAACTAAAAGTACTCAGACCCATCTCACTTGGGTTTGGACAAGATCATGGTTTATCAGATCTGAAGCGAGTGGGACCAGACCAAACAACAACACAGCGCAGCAGTAGCTCAGTGAAACGGCCCTTCCACTATCGTCCCTGCACCTACAGCGAGGCCATAGGCGCAGGACTGCAGCCACATCTCTGTCAGTCTGCCCCAGGGCAGCTGTGGCCACAGAAGTAGGTCACCACCACCGAGAGTGACTGAGGAGAGAATGGAAAGCACAATATAAATCTAATCCATTATTATTTTATTATTATTATTATTATTATTATTATTATTATTATTAATATTATTATTATTATTATTATTATTATTAACAGGTCACCTTGGCCTTGCTGCAGACAGAATCCCAAATCTTTGTTTATTTATTTATTTATTTATTTAATTGAAAAGGGACAATGTACATTAATCAACATTAAACCTGAGTTAGCTGAATTAGGCTAATTTTCATTGGCAGTCCCTTTGCTAGTTGTAAAAAGGCAACCTTAAAAAACAAAACAAAGCAAAACAAACAAACAAACAAAAAAACACAAGCAGCATAAAATCACACGGTAAATTGCACGACGTACTATAAGATAATACATAATAATAATAATAAAAACAAACAAAACTAAGCTCTTAGTTTGTTTTACTGTGGTGAAATAAACATTTACAAACAAGCACAGTCTAACTGTTTAAGCTTGTCTTTCTAACATAATCCATTAAACTCATCATGTGCAGTGTATTAATGTCATTGTTGTCTCAGTTTTGAACTGAGAATTGAGAAAAGATTGTTGGATACAAGGTGGAGTCCAGGATGAGTGAGAAAATTCACAGACCTGGTTAAAAAAGAGGAAAAGTCAATTCAGCAGAACAGGGGAGCTTTAAATAAAAAAGAAAGAATGAAACATGGCTAAGAATCTAAAAGGACAATAGAAAAAACTGACTCATGTAAAAATAATAATCGCTGGGACTAAGGAGCGTTTCAGACACCGGGCGTCTTTCATTCATTAAACCTCAATGAGACATGACGCACCTGCCTCAGCCCTGACCCCAGACCCCCCGCTTTAAACCCCTCGTGTGGAGAGTCCTGCTGAGTCGCCCAAACACTGGGGTCACCAGGTCACTCCGGGAGGGGCGGGGCAGCTGTGAGGTTCCCACATGGGATTAAACCAGGAACTGACTAATATTTATCTAATAACGGGACCGTCCCACACAAAAGGAACGCATTTATCAGGGCTATTCAGGTTTAATAAGGCCATTAGACAAGGAAAAATAAAAAATCCGTGTATTCTGACAATGGGCTGGATGGAATTTTTCGGGGAATCCTAGATATAGAGGAATAGATGTTACCATGTGTAAGCTTTTATTTACGATGGACATAAAATACAAAAGAAAATGATGCATCATTTTCTAAAATTAAGTTGGCTGTTGGTCTAAATGAATGGCCAGTAATTCAGAGGAAGTGTCTATTCCAGCTCTGGCTTTGTCTGTTTATATAAAAGCAAAAAAAAAAGAAGCAAAAAAGAAAAAAAAAAAAAAAAAGAAAAAAGAAAAACAACAACAAAAGAAAAAAAGATAAAAAAGGGGAAAGCATTCTTTTGTCTAACACTAAACTCAAAGCTTTAAAGTAGCTTTATTCTGCTTTTATTCATATTTTAAAACGAATCTTGGTCTCCTCTAGAACAGAATCATGTAGAGGATCATTTATGTTTCCTTTAAAAAACAAACAAAAAACATAAAAAACATAAAAAAACAAAACAAAACATTATGCAACTAAAAGAAGGCGTTTTCAATAAGTACTCTACTGGTGCTGTAAAGAAACAGGAGAAGAGACCAGCAGAGGGCAGCAGTGAGTTCCAGTTTTTCAATAGAAACAGAGAAAAAAAGCTTTTTACTTCCTTAAACTTTTTGTCTGATACCATTTTAACAACAAAAGTCAAAATGTCTGTGAGGAATCAGTGGAAACAGAGCTGTTCACTGTTTTTATTTTTATTTTTTATTTATTTTTTGATGAATGAATGAGAGCAGACTGGATGTAGAGGGCTTGTTGTTGATTGGTCTGTGCTTCCATGCGTTTTGAGGCTTCGGAAACTCAGCGCCAGAGAATATAAGAAATGAATGAAACAAAATACAACTCCAGGTCTGTTTCTGAAGAGTCAGAAAGAGCAGTTTTACAGAATTTCTCCTCTTTAAGGTCAGCTGTAAACATTTCTTTAAAGGCAGGTTGTTCGTCTGTAACCTGGGCACAGATTTATCATCTCCTCACTGAAAACAATGCCTTATTTGTGTAAACGCTGCAGTGGCCCTGGGTGAACTCTGTGTTATTGTGCCACTGGCCTATATTTGTAAAACATTACTGTCCGCTTCAGGTGTCATCATCACGACCTGTTTACTCAGAATATGGCTCTCCCACTTCACTGCAACCGTTTCATAACCTGCTCCACGTTTGTTTCATATTATCACAAAGGTTTGCTGCTTAAAAACCTTCTAAAACATATTTACTTTCTCATTATAAACAGGATATATAATGTTTTAACAGTATAAATAAGTCAATCGTGCCTTAAACTATGATCAAATAAGAGCAGATCTTATTAAATCCTGGATATGAACCTGATTAATCTCTATATTTTTGTAAAACATGTGCATCTTACTGGATTATCATGGTCTGTATTAGGTTTAGTGGTTTATTTACTTAAAATATGGCTTTAACACTTCACCACAGTTTATTACTGGGGCAGTTCATAAAGGCTTGGAAAATATTTGTCTTTACAAGGACAAACTTTAAGTAAATCAGTGCTATATCAGGTCTAAACATGGACTAAACCAGGTTTAAACCAGGATTAAATAAATTTAAGACTAAAAACCAAGACTAAATCATGTTTCCAGATCTGTTTAACCTGGCCATGGATGAGCTGCAGTGAAATAAACAGCTGTAAAAGCAGATGCTCTGGTAAATCATTTCCTGTACAGTACGTCGATGATTTGTCCGCTTTCTCTCCTGCAGAGCTGGCTTTGGCTGAATGTGAGCTCTGAGGTGAAATATAATGTAATGTCACGCCAAAAGTTAAAAGTCTGTAGCAAAACTAAATATCTGTAAGAGTGTAAGAAAAAGAAAGGAAGAGGAAATGTGTAAAAATCAGCTCTTCTCACTGTGGAGTAAATATAAAAGTGTTACAGTGATGCGTTCAGGGACAGCTGAAGAAGCTCCGGGCCAGGCTTTTGTTTTGTAAAGCTCAATCCTGGGAAAAGCCACACTGAGATAACGTTAGAGTTGCTAACGTTGTATTAATCTGAACTGGCTCCTGTTGAAAACGTTTGTGAAGGGGCGGGACTTTCAGAAGAATACTGGGAGCTGATTGGATAAAGCTCCAGCTCCGTAGGTGAAATACAAACAGCTACGACCTAAAACAACACAATGAAGATGTTTTTAGAAGATTTTTGCTGTTTTTGTAAACGTAGCGCAGCATAAGGCCCAGGACATGAGAGTCAGTTGTTCAAATGTTTTTTATTGTACTTAATATTAATATTTTCATTGACTTTTTATATTTTTGTATGTTTTATTTGTTTTTATGAACCAAAACCATGTGTCTGAAATAATAATACTACTAAATTGAAATTGAAATTGAAATATAGACAGCTTTTTGGGGCCCCCCTGTAATACCTTTGTGGACCCCCAGAGGACCCCGGACCCCACTTTGGGAACCACTGCTCTAGACAATCGAGCAATAAAAAATGATGGACAAAAAGCCATTCCGTCATCATCACTGTACCATCCTTAAAAAACATACTTTACTGAGTTTTGATGGATTTATTAAAGTTACACTGTGTAACTTTTCTCCTAAATATGTGGGGCATACTGACTTGTTTTTGTGATTTTTTGAGCGATTATAAGGCCTGAGGCGTGATCTGTTGCTCCGAGCGGGGCTTCTGTACTGAGAAACCGCCCTCGCAACTTGGCCGGGAGCGCTCCGCTGTTGAGGAAAAGTCATGTGACAGGGAACGACTTGAGGCGCAGTATAACCAGGAAGCTACTTTTAGCGTTGTTATTTTCGCCAGTTCGTCAGGGCCGAAGGACACAAGAAGATGAAGACAATGTCGGACGAGGCAAGAAAAAGAAAATGTGAAAGGGACCGCACCAGATCACAGACAAGAGTCAACATCGGACAGACTTTTGCTCGCTGGCGTCAGATGAGAGACAGAGAAGGCTGCAAATCGGATCACGTTTTTGCTTCTTTATTGTTGGGCAGGTAAATTAGCCTCTTTATTTTTTCTTTAGAACGTGCTTTTTCATACAGTTATTAGTTGTTTTAATGCGACCATTGCGCGATATTTGTTGATAAGCTAACGCTAGCGCTAACTCTATAGAAGATCCAGTCCAAACTTCCAAAGGTAGCAGCAGGTCGACTAAAGTTGAAACAATGATGGAAATAGACGCACGCTCGCACAGTTTCAGAAGGAGGAGGGGCCCTAGTGTTTACGTTTTGCGACGGTGCAGTGGCACCTGTGGCCTCTAGAGGCGCAAGACTGGGAATCTTACACAGTGTAACTTTAATTTCTGTTTTCTTAAATAAATTCACAAATGTATTAATCATGCGTCACCTGAGCCGTTAAGTAAATTTATTGTGAGACAAAACAGCAGTAGAGTCACAAATCATGACTGTAACGTCCCGTACTGCAGGACGAGTTTTTTACCATAGTATTATTGTGTGAGCTGGTTTCTGGATATTTTATTTTATTTTCTGTTTGTTTATTTTTTCTTTCAACCTGACTTTTTAAAGCCTTTCTAGGGACAGTGTTGCGAATTACAGGCATCAGATTGTTTTGATAGAATGATCTATGTTGGTTGTATCTGTCCCTATCAAATAAACTATAAATAAAAATAATAATAATAATTTTAGGGCCCATTTTGAAAACCTGCAGTGGGGCCCCTCATTACCACCTTACACCACTGAGCATTTCTTACGTTTTCCTGCGTTGTGTTGTTAACAAGTATCGCTAAAAGTTCTTGTCTCTGTCGGCAAACCTAACCCCGCCCACTCAGAGCAGCGCTGCCACGCCATTGGCCCGACCCAAACAAATCAGCGTCTTTTATAAAAAACAAAACAAACAAACTCTTTATACTGTATATGTGTGTTGGATTTGTCTTATGATGCCTTTTTATATTTATATTAAACCAAACCAGGACTTAAACTGCAAAACAGTCCTGAGTCTGAGTAGGACCCACAGAAGCCCTCGCACCACAGTTTGAGAACCACTGCGCTGTGTTTACTCTCAGTATGTGTCCACCACTCCACCAGACTTTATTACTGACATATTGTTTGTCCACAATAACCTGCTTCTTGCACCTTGACCTCCTCCTCCTCTCTTCCTCTGCTGTTATCTTTTATTTCAAGAGTTTTTTTTTTTTTTTTTTTTGTTCCCCGTTGCTTTTGGAGCCAGATAATGATGATGATGATAATGATGATGATGTAGAGGAGGAATCGCTTAAACAAACTGTCTGAGTGAGATTACATTGATATTGAGCCGGTTTTAAGTCCAGTATTGATCCTGAAGTCTCACAATGGGACAGGACGGGACCCCTCTGTGTGCGCATGCTCCTCGGCCCCTCGGCTTCACTGTGGGACAGTCTCTCCATCTGCGCACTCATCCTCAAGGTAAAACACTCTTTTTACTCCATTTAAACCGATTTTCCACCAACTTTCTCCCCCTCCGCGACCTCGTTCAGGCGCCTGGAAGTGGATTCGGACTGAATTTAAGTTGAATCCGTGTTGTTTTTCGCGTTTTAGCGCAGTTTTGGAGACGCACCTCAGGAAAGGCACCGAAGTCTGAAGCGGGTGCGTTCCTCCTCTCACTGCGCTCAACCCCAAGTTCTCGCTTATTTTTCTGTCATTTAAAGCCTCGGTTTAACATTTTCCTATTCACTTTTACCTTTCGTTCCTTTTTTTAAAACTTATAATAAAGTTAAATTCAACTTTTAGCTATGTTTTTTAATCAGTTTTAGCAATTTCGACTAAAATCAGGCAATGTATTGGACTAACTGCACCTTATTTTACCGTCCACACCTTTAGGATTATTTTCTACATCCTTTTAACTAATATTCCAACACTTTCTAACTTTAAAATGTCGTTAAATGTACTTATTTTAGGTTTTTAAGCGCCAAAAAGTAACAAAAACTAAGCTAATGTTGATAAATAGCAGGTTAGCAGCTAATAACGGTTTAGAATTTTGAATATTTTTAAATTTCAAACGTTCTGTTCTTAAAGAGACAGTGACAGTAAATACAACGGATAAAACTGTGTTAAAGTGAAAGAAATAGTATGTTTTTTCTGAGTGAAAGTGTTATTTTGTTGGAATTTGCTGGTTTTAAATTGGATTTTGTTCTCCTCCGTGAGAGAGCTGACCCTGAAAAGAGTTCTGAATAGTTTTTTTTTCTTTGTACCGTGGGAAAAAGTACTTGGACTGGAAGCTGAACCATGGACTGAGCGGCATCCCAATTAGTCTGACTGTGTCCAGAATCTATTATGGTAAAGTAATAAGGCAAAACTGAGCTTTAACCTTCACAGAGGGAGAGGTGGAAAGTATAGAACCTGAAGGAACTGAAGTAGGCCTAATTTTTAATGGCACTTTGTGAATATATCTCCTTATAACTTTACTTGTAGTTTTACCAGACCAGTGAGTAGTGACAGTAGTAGGAATAGAATGTAGTAGTAATTGTAGTAGCAGTAGTATAAGTATAGCAGACGGAGGAGTATAAGTATTAGCAGTAGAAGGGGTAATAGCAGTATTAGTAGTAGTAGTAGTACTGGTTAGTAGTGTTGTAGTGCCCGAGTCTTTTTTTATGGTCTTGGTCTTGTCTCGGTCTTGGCTACAGTTTTACTCAGTCTTGGTCTTGGTCTCAAATCCAGTTTTACTTGGTCTTGTCTCAGTCTTGAATGTGGCAGTCTCAGAGATTTTATTCAGAAAATGCTATTCTTCAAAATTTTGTAATTAGTAAAAAGTAATTAGTTTTCTGCATCAGAAGAACCAGGAACATTTTTTTACTTTCCCCCTTTCTTTAGTGTTAGTTCACAAGGTTTGGTCTCAGTTTGCCTTGGTCTCGGTCTCAAACCTTGAAAGTCTCGACCTTGTCTTGGTCTCGGGTCGCTCTGGACTTGGACTGGTCTGGGTTTTGATTAGTACGGTCTTGACTACAGCACTGCTGGTTAGCGCTGCTCGATTTGAGAAAAACCCGAGCTATGCGATGTTGTATATTGCGATAATGATATGACTGAAGATATTTTGTTATAGTACTATATTGACATACAGTAATTTCATTAAATTAAAGCAGAAATGAAAGTATTACAATTCAAACCTGTGTCAAAATCAAAACTGTCAGTAATCCTTAAACTTTTACCTCCACCTCAGAAAATACTTGGCTTTACGAGTACCATCTTTAATGAGACTAAAATGAGACAAAACCAGGACTATATCAGGTTTAAACCAGGATTAAACAATATAAGACAAAACCAGGACTAAACCAGGACTATATCAAGACTCACTTAGGACTAAATTAAGGAAATTACTGGACATTTGTATATTTGTATTTGATTACATCACATTTTCCTGACTCTGAGTGAACATCAGTGTCAGATGGAAAACCATGATGTTATTTCAATAAATAAATAGTTTCTTAGGGTATTGCATTAGCTAATATCGCAATAACGCTAAATTTACAATATATTGTGCAGCCCTAGTACTGCAGTAAGTGCTTTAGACTTGGGAAAACTTTTCAGTCTACTTTTTAGTTTTATTTTGTTGAGTACTTTTACTTTGAATTGAGTAACAATATTCTGAAGTCACCGTATTTTCCTTGAGTATGCTCTTCTCATTCTAAAGACGACAGTATATGAACTGATTGGCACTTAAGGCTGTACATTTAATGAACTTTCCTTAATTAGAGGAGTTTTACAACATTTGGTGCTTAGTCGTGTGTTTAATTTGACTGAGATCAAACCGAGCAGAGGCCTTGAAGTAGACCACACGCCCAGACGGTGATGACAGATTCTGAGCTGATCTGAGAACAGCCAGGACTTTTACTGCTGCGTTTGATGTGTCAGCCCTAAACAACATCAAACACACCCAAAAACAACAATTTCCTAGAAAACTCTTACACATTATTAGCCAAAAAGCCCTAGTATGACGGTATAAAGTCATCATTTTTAGGTTTGAAGATGTATCCTTGCCTTTTTCCTTCAATCTTTACATTTTGGATGGTTTAAATAGCCTTTAAATGTAACCTATAGGGCAATAAAACAACATTTGTCAAGTGCATCATAGTTTTATTAAGAAAAAATGATGTTGACTGTTGACTAACCTACTGACACTACATTAGATACACCACTAAAACAGTTTTTTGTTTCTTTTAACTAAGCACTAACTGTGTTTTTATTGCCTCTTTCTCTTTCAGAAAAGGCAGTGGTCTATTATCTCCACTCATTTTTCTGCTCCACTAAGCTTCATGCCAAAGTGAACCCCAAGCGAACGGCTCCCTCTGGTGGGATCTTATTCACATCGCAGGCCATGGCCAGCTTCATCTTTAGACTCTTCCTCTGTTTCGACAACATTCAACTCAGCTCCAGTCCTGAAGATTTCAACATACCATCCTCCTGAATCATATGTTGGACCTTTGGATCTAACCTTTCACCACTTTCTTTAAATGTTTCTACAAGTTGAGAGGAACACTTGCAAAGAGTAACACATATCCTTGCAGTATTTGTTTTGGCTTATTATTTTGAAAACCAACATTATTTTAAGTCTTTTGCCTTTGTTGGACCTTGGACCTAAGCTGCAAGAAAGTTAGACACAAATTTGTATGGATTTAAGCTCCTGCAAAGAAGAAAAACATATCAGGAGACATCTGTAGTGACATATACATTTGACAAATGGCTAAAAGCTCATTCCTCCTACCAAATCTAAAGTTATTTTAAGCCTTCATTGGCTTAACAAGACTTGGACTTTATATTTGACCATACCTCCTGGCTTTTGAGCATTTGTCTGCATAAAGACAGCTTAGTCTGACTATTTTACAAGATATCTGGACAGTCTGAGCACTTGTGCAGTGGACTGGACATTCGAGAGCTGGTTATAAACCTAATTTTATTCCAATGGACATGTGAAAATTGGTGGAAAAACTTTGATAACCACAGCATCATTCCAAGGATAACAATTTAGCCCTAACCTAATTGGATGTTTGGATTTTGTTCAAGCTATTAATCCTTTTTCCTGGACAGATATCTTAAAAAATAATGTAGGGACTTCTTCAAAGCATCTGCATATATGGAATAAGAGTGTTTTTTAAGCTACGATACTCGGAAACTGCATCTCTCCACGTCTCCAAAATGGCCGACCTCATCGCCAAACACTACAACTACACCGGCAAGTTCCGCAAGACGCAGCAGGACTCCGGTCTGAAAGCCGACTCCGTGGTTTTCATCATCGTCTGCTGCTTCATCATCCTCGAAAACATCCTGGTCCTGCTCACCATATGGCGGACGAAGAAGTTTCACAAACCCATGTATTACTTTATCGGGAACTTGGCGCTGTCCGATTTGTTAGCCGGTGTCGTCTACACCGCTAACATCCTGCTGTCCGGCGCCAACACCTACAAGCTAACGCCGATGCAGTGGTTTTTCAGAGAGGGGAGTATGTTTGTGGCGCTGGCGGCGTCCGTGTTCAGCCTGTTAGCAATTGCGATTGAAAGACACCTGACCATGCTAAAGATGAAGCTGCACAACAATGGCAACACGTTCAGAGTTTTCCTCCTGATTAGCACGGTGTGGATGATAGCCGCGATGCTAGGCGGTTTACCGATAATGGGTTGGAACTGCATTGAAAGCATGGCTAACTGCTCCACCGTCTTGCCGCTCTACCACAAAACCTACATCTTATTCTGCACAACCGTCTTTAGCATCATTTTGATGGCTATCGTCGTGCTGTACGCTAGGATTTACTCTTTGGTTCGCACGAGAAGCCGCAAACTAGTTTTCCGAAAGGTCACCAATGGATCTCGAGGTAGCACAAGCACAAACAGCAAAAGTTCAGAGAAGTCCATGGCCCTTCTCAAGACGGTAATAATCGTTTTGAGCGGTTTTATCGCATGCTGGGCTCCGCTGTTCATCCTCTTGCTTCTTGACGTAGCCTGCGAGACGCTAACCTGCCCCATTCTCTACAAAGCGGAGTGGTTCCTGGCGCTGGCTGTGCTAAACTCCGCCATGAACCCGCTGATCTACACGCTGACCAGTAACGAAATGCGCCGCGCCTTCCTCAAAACGCTCCTGTGCTGCACGGCATGGATCAGGCCCAAGTTTCAGTCCGGGCCGATCATCGGAGCGGAGTTCAGCCGCAGCAAATCGGACAACTCCTCGCACCCGAACAAAGAGGAAGGGGATTATTCACCGAAGGAAACGGCGTCCGCTAACATCACATCATCCTCTTAAACACAATTTTTATAGCACTAAATGTTGCAGTGGATTCTAGCAGGAGTTTGTGAAGATATTTTTCTCTTTCAGTGGCTGAGGAATGCACTTCAGACTCTACGAAGACATGATTTTGGATTTGAGGACCACTTTTGAACCTAAGTTTTTGGACTGAAAATAGTTACTGACAGCAAAAGGAACTATAGGAATGCTACAGTTTTTTGTGGACTTTGTTTCTCTATGGCTTCCTGGAGAGTTGTCAAAAATTCCTCTTTCTTTTTGGCTTTTCCCTTTCGGAGTCACACTTCACATATTGTCAGGGTAGCCCCAAGGTCTTAAAAGTATTAAAAAGGTATTAAATTTCATGTTGCCAAAATCAAGGTCTTAAAAGTATTAAATCCTATGGGCAGGTATTGAATTTTGTTCATCTAGGTCTTAAATTGTCAAACTGGGACGTCTAAATCAAGTTTTTTAGTGTGGTACTTGTCAAAAATATATTTTAGATCAATACTTTGTAAGTAACAACAGAGAAGTCTGTCTTTTTTGCGAATTGAATGTGAATTTGGCAACAAATTCTATCAATAGTGGTTTTAAAAATATCTTAAAGTCACCCTCTGGAAAGTGCTTTTAATCAGTAAGTTTTTGAGCTAAGTCTACTGTTTAATGGGCTGCGTAATGTTGCAGGAACATTTGTTGCAAAAAACACAGCAATACAGTAAATGCTGTTACCACAGAAAATGTTGTTATTTCACCTGTATTAGACTTTCAAAATTAAACAAATGAGTTTCAGAGAGTAATACTGATACTGTATAATGCAAAATTTATACAGATTATTGTTCTTTTGCTGGCAATCTTTGCATTAAATTATTCTAAGTGGCATTAAAAATTCCTAAAAAGGTCTTAAATTTCATTATAAAAATCCTGGAGCTACCCTGATTCATTTTGTGCTTAGGTTTTACATCAGATGCTCTTCCTGACACAACACTCTCCCATTTATCCAGGCTTGGGACTGACACAGAGAGTACACTCGTCGTGGCTGGAAGTTGGACAAGCCGAATATTTGTATAGAGATTTGATTTCCGTAAATGTCATGGCTGCACTAATGGCTTTCTAATGGACCTAGAGCTTGATCAAAGCACTTCCTGTATGCAGAGTGTGAATGGATCATAGAGGCCTGAATGGAACCACAGGATATTTGTTAATGGGCCTTAGGTGTTACTGACAGACAGTGTTCCTGTTAGCAGCCTCAACTGTTCTTCAGAATGGCTGCCGTTGTGTCATTTTAGTAAGTTTTTTTTTTTTTTTTTACCATTAAACTACGTAAAGGACACAAACGTCTAATAATAAGCTGACAGTACAAGACTAATTTGATTCATATACCCACAACACAACAGACCTAGCCTGGCCAGTCAGCCCCTCTTACTTTATGTTTTGAAAGCTGGAGGGTCTGGTTCCTCGGCTATAGAGAGCCGTTTCCATTCAGCTTTCTGGAACCAGGCCTGTTAGAGCCGTTTATCTGCAGCACGTCTTACAGAAGCAGAAGTTTATCTGAAATGTATAACTTCTCTGAACTGATTAACAGTGTTTAGTGCTTTCCTTTGTCACTTATTGGTTCTGCTGAAGACTCGTTGTTGTTCAGTCCTCTGTGGGATTTTTTTCTTTTCTCAACGCACTTTTACCACAGCTTTTTGTACAACTGGCTTCTGTTGCTGTCCTCGGCACAAATAAGTACAGAACTGCTCATAATCCGGCGTATTCTGGTGTTTTATGGCAACAATTCTTGTGCCATGTTTGTTTTGGATACAGGTCCGTGGTGCGCTGCTTACGTCCCGCCCTTTGTTTCTGATTGGTTACTCCGTCTGTCAGTGTCCCACCCATAGAAACGAAACTCAAGCAAAGGGACCAGACTAACTTCTTTGTATAGAACAGGAACAGAGTTTGTCTGGCTGGCCAGGCTACGACAGAAATCATTTCCTAGTTATTTCTGTCATTATTTCGAGGCGTTTTACACTCACCTTTTGTAGATTTCCTCTTCTATCTTCTGCCTGTCCTAATGCTGTTCTGTTTTTAACATAAGAAAGAGTGACTAGCACCAAGCACTAGTACAATACCTACCAGATGCACATTATGTTTTTATGGCCCTACAAAAACATTGACATTGACATTTTCAACCACTAATAGACTTTGGTTGCACATGAACTTGTACATATCTTGGATTAGCTAACCATGATTTTGTTTTGCTGTTGCTGCTGCATTCTGGTGGATCACATTTTGGGATTTTTACAGCAAGACTTTACCATAAAGAGTTACAGATATAAGGATAATTGTTAACGGATACATTTTGGATCATTACATGTTTAAACTGTATAAAACATAAGAGACTTTGTAGTGGAAAGTGATCAAACTTGGATGCAGGACTTTGCCACTAAGGACGTTTGGGAACATTTCTCACTTAACACTTTTTTTCTGGACATCCATTTTGTACAGTTTTTACAAAAGACAAACCACAAGGGCTAAAGCGAGTACTCACTCCACAGACTCCTGGAGACTAGGAAAAACATGGATGCTCCGGTCTTGATGGATCTATGGACCACTGTGGACTTTCGAGTGGATTTAACAAACTGTTTCATTGGGATCCGATCTCCAGAAGAAATGCAGTTATTAACAAACTGGACAAGTGGAATACGAAACTTTTGGGACAAACATAGAGCCATTTGGAAATTAGTTAAAGTGGAACTCAGTAACTTTTCTCCTTTCTTTGCTGTTTTTCCTCCCCCTACATTTCAGAGTAAATCTCTTTCGTAAATATAAGTCCAAGTCACTTCTTTATGACTTTTACTTTCGTTTTCCCTTCTGCGTATCTGTACCAAGTTTTTTCCTGCCATTTGGCCGTTCTGCCCTGACAAAAGTCAAGAAATGAAGCCATCGCTAGCTTATTGTTCTGCTCCTGAGACTCAAGACTTTTGTGACGCTTTTGAGACCCGCAAGTGTCGTTTTTGGCCCAGAGACATTAACAGGAGCTTCAGGAACGCTTCATTCACCCCACAGCAACTCATATGGACTCCCAAACACTTTATTTAGTAAAAATGTTACTGAGTTCTGCTTTAAATCCCATTATTTTTTCTTTGCAAAGGCATGTCCTTGTCAACTGCAGGTGGAAATTGCTTAAGAATGTCCTGTTTTCCATTTGAGGACCGCTTTTGGACCAACTTCTTATTTAAATGCCACTATTTTTATTTTAATTGGGACTCTGTCATGTGTTTAAGCAGGACTAGAAGAGGGTCACTAGAATTTTACATTTATCCAGTTAGGGGCTTCTCTGGACCTGAGGTAGATTGAACATTTTTGCCTCCAAGTCCTTTTTATTCCCAATGTTGTATTAATAACTGCATTCATTTCTGGAAACGACTGTATTCCTCCACACACTCTCTATGATGTGAATATTTCATGGATGGTTTAATGAAGTAATGCTGCTTCCTGTTGTAAAGATCTGAGTGCTATATTGATCTGTCATTAGGAGAATATTCTGTAGGAGGAGTACGTACTGACCTTTTAAAACCACTAGACTAAGATAGTGCTTTAAAGTCTCGTGTAAAGGACTTGTATATCTACTTTTATCGTTATATTTTGTTTGATGAAGTGGGGGTGAAATGGGAATGATTCAGAGCTCAGGTGAGGAGTTCTTCAAGTCTTTAGTGGACTAAATGAGCCTAAATCTGGACCAACATAAGGTCTAAACCAGGACAAAACCAGGTCTAAACCAGGACTGATCTAGGACTGAACCAGAAGTAAATTTAAAACTAAACGCAGTCTTAATCAGGACACAACCAGGACTGGACCAGGTCTAAACCAGGACTAATCTAGGACTAAACCAGGATAAATTTTAGGGCTAAACCAGGTCTACATAAGGTCTAAACCAGGGTGAAACCAGGTCTAAACCAGGACTGATCTCGAACTGAACCTAGACTAAATTTAGGACTAAACTAAGTCTAAATCAGGTCTAAACCAGGACTAATTTAGGACTGAACCAGAAGTAAATTTAGGACTACACCTGGTTTTGATCAGGACACATCCAGGACTCAACCAGGTCTAAAGCAGGACTAATCTAGGACTAAATCAGGACAAATTTTAGGACTAAACCAGGTCTATGTAAGGTCCAAACCAGGTCTAAATCAGATCTAAACCAGGACTAACCGAGGATAGATCCAGGACTCATTTTAATGCTAAACCAGGTCTACATCAGGTCTAAACCAGGAGTAATTTAGGACTGAACCAGAAGTAAATTTATGACTAAACCTGGTTTTGATCAGGACACAACCAGGACTCAACCAGGTCTAAATAGTGTTTGGACCAGGTTTAAATAAGATCTAAACCAGGGTGAGACCAAGGCAAATCTAGGGCTGAATCAGGACTAAATTTAGGACTAAACCATTACTCAACTGGATTTGAACCAAGTCAAAATTAGGTTTAAGCCAGGACCAATCTAAGACAGAGTCAGGACTGAATTTAGGAGTAAACCAGGTCTAAATCAGGACTAAACCAAGACAAAACCAGGTCTAAACCAGGACTAATCTAGGACTGAACCAGGACTAAATTTAGGACTAAACCAGGACAAATCTAAGGCTAAGCCAGGACTAAATTTAGGATTAAACCAGGCCTAAACCAGGACAAATCTAGGGCTAAGCCAGGACTAAATTTAGAACTAAACCAGGATTCAACTAGATCTGAACCAGGACAAAACCAGGTCTAAACCAGGACAAATCTACAGCTTGAACTTGTCTAAATCAGGACTAAGCAACCAGAACAAGACTAAACCTGTCTCTAAACTAAATCAAAATTGCAAAAAGACTCCTGAGTATCACCAGAAGAAGCCCACGTACCATGAGTGGTACCTGTACCACCGTTTGAAAACGAGGACATACGTAAGTTCTTTATTCCCGTACAATCGGTAACGTCCTCACACTCCTCGCCTGAGCGCTTCATTCATTTTGACAGAGTTTTTGTAAAAATTTAACTATGTAAACTTTGTAGAGGCGTCACTCAAATGTACTTTTTCTATTCTTCCACTTTTTGTGTCCATTTGTTGATGTTGTATATTCTTGTATAGTTTAATTAGCAAAGTCGTTGTTTAGCTGTATTAATTTATATTTAAAACCACAAACATGAGAAGTGCCATTTTGTTTGACTGTTGTGGAAAAAAGTGAGGAACGGAAGCCTATTTATGCCAAAAAAGAAAATGCTAACTTTACTACCTATTTAATAATCAAATACTTGAATTTTTTTTTTTTATGAATTATATTTGAATTACTACAACAAATTTGAATAATAATAAAAAAAACTACAAAAAAAAAAAAACATTTAATTTTTAACTTTGTGCTTTTGCTACATCTAAAATAATATGGTTATTGTTTTTGGCATAAATGAGCTTCCGTACATGTAGTTCTTCTTTCACTGTGCTTTTATTTTGAAGGTGATGAATTAACCCTGTACTTGTATCTGAGGAGTTTGTGTAAAGTGTACAGTTTGTCAGCACTGAACGTTTCCTAGCGGTTAATAAAGAGATAGACACACATCTAGATTTTGTACAAGTATTTTATTCTGAAATAGCACTGCAACAAAGCTCATTAATTATACTAATTTTATTTTTTAATTGGTCTTAAAATAGTTATGTTATCAAATGTATGTATTATGTTTTTGGACAGATAGCAAGAGAGAAACAAAAGGGAACAACACAACTTTTTTTCCTTCATTATACAGCTTCACAGTGCAGTGACTAAAGAAGTTGTTGCAGGGTGAATAAAGCCCCCTGCAGCGCCCCCTGGTGTAGCTTGGTGAAAAACCAGCCTTGTAAGAATAGGAGCACCGTCCTGATCTCCCTTCAGCCATAACAAGAGCGCAATGACTTTATTTATTTTTTAGACGTCGGCCAAAAAGCAGAGGACATCTTTGTACGGACACAAGGAGGACAAAAAAACAAGGGACACAGGGGTCACACAGGGGTCACACAGGGGTCACACAGGGGTCACACAGGGGTCGACCGGACTCCTGAGTGTTTCCAAAGTGCCTTACTCCCAAATGTAGGGGGCGCTCCATAAAGAAAGATGAGAACAAAACAGAGAAGAAACCAGCGAAGTTACACAATTCCGTTTTAAATGTAATGAATATATCACATTCACTAGAGCTGAACAATTTTGAAAAATCTATCTAATTGCGATTGTTTGACAAATATTGCAGTTGTGATGAGATTTGTGTTTCGTACAGTTCACAGTTTACGTTTTAAGCATGGGATGGAGCAATGATACTTGCGAGAAAACTGAAAAACTTACTGCTGAAGTAATACAATACAAAGAATCACAGGACTTTC
The DNA here is from genome assembly GCA_020698575.1 of Bostrychus sinensis. Taxonomy (NCBI): domain Eukaryota; kingdom Metazoa; phylum Chordata; class Actinopteri; order Gobiiformes; family Eleotridae; genus Bostrychus; species Bostrychus sinensis. Next base: position 430,350 of record JAIMZQ010000026.1, read on the forward strand.
AGCTCATGTCTCTAAGCTGCCGCTGGAGCATGGTTCATGCAGATTACAGCGAGCGGCCGCTTTAAGCACCAACAGTGTCCTGCGCGCTCTGATGACGTCACAACAGGATTTATCTACGGCTACGCAACATTGGCAAACTAAATGATGAATAAATACACAGAAAGATAGATAGATAGATAGATAGACAGATAGATAGATAGATAGATAGATAGATAGATAGATAGATAGACAGACAGACAGATAGACAGATAGATAGATAGATAGATAGACAGACAGATAGACAGATAGATAGATAATTGGTTGTATTGATGTGATAAACAGCATATTTAATGTAATGGTAAACTTCTTTAAAGAAGTGAGCCGTCGTGTCCACATCCAAAGCTGTATGTAATTCTTTCTGTTTTTTCCGTATTACCCAGAGCAGTGGTTCCCAAAGTGGGGTCCGGGGCCCCCTGGTGGTCCGCGAAGGTACTACAATTCAATTCTACTTTCAATTTCAATTTGAATTTTTAAAAAAATTATTATTATTATTATTATTATTTCAGACACATGGTTTTGGTTCATTAAAACAAATAAAACATACAAAAATATAAAAAGTCAATGAAAATATTAAGTATCTAAAAACATTGGAAATTAATTACAGTTGTTTACTTGTTTTAAAATATTACTTTAAAACAACTTTTAGTCAATAATCAGTGTTTTTGTAATGTTTTTATAAAAAAAACAAAAAAAAAAAACAAAAAACATGGCAGAGTCTTTTGAACAGAGGGAAGTTTTATCATTGGGGGTCTGCGAGAGATTTTCGGAACTTTAAGGGGGCCACGACCGTCCTGACTTTGGGAATGGCTGACCTAGAGTTTACTACTAATAATACAATTTTTGAAGATGGATTCAGCCAATGAAAACCCACTCCGTCATCAGAGCGCGCAGGACCCCGGACAGCTCTCGCAGCCCGGACACTTTTGGTTCTTACCCCGGGATATTTTTGTTCTCTGCAATGGAAATTAAATCACATAAATAATTGCAGCCATTGCGATTTCCTAATTTTGACAATTAAAATAGCGTTTTTGATTTGATTTCAATTAACTGTGCAGCCCTACCGTCCAGAGAACATGGAGGGAGGGACGCCTAAAAGGAAATTACATAAAAAGAAAATAAATATTTTGCTTAACAAATTAAATTACATTTAAATTGTTTATTTTGTTTTGGTTTTTTTCTGTCAAATTGCAAGACAAAAAAAAAAATAAAAAAATCACACATTATCTGAAAATTTTAAGTAACCTTTTAGCCAATTCAGAAATTCTTTTAGATGAAGAAACAGCATTTGGGCATTAAACTACTTCTGAGTGTGACTGGATAAACAAACAACCAATCAGAATTCAGGGCAGCACTGACAAACACAGAACTATTTCAGGACCCAAAAAAACAAAAAACAAAAACAAACAACCAATCAGAGAGACAGAGCATCATATAAAGCCCCGCCCCTTTTTAGATAAACATTTATGATTGGTTGATGAATCCAAAATCTTTAATTCAAACATAGTCTCTGTTTGTAAACCTGTCCGTCCTGTTCAGTCCCGCACCAGTAGGAGGCGCCGTGAGTCCAGTGTGTCACCTCCCACAGACAGGTGGCGCTGTAGGCCCCTCCCTGCTGGGACCAGGACGCCTTAGCCTCCGGAGGTGAGACCAAACTGTTGTTGATCCACCACAGGACGTCCCGGTACGGGGAGCTCAGTCGGTCCAGGACACAGAGCAGCGACCGGGCCGAGGTCCTGAGAGGACGGTCCAGAGACAAGAGCTGGACCAACGGAGGACGGTCTGGAGACAGAAGAGGACCAGGGCTAAACCAGGGCTAAACCAGGTCTAAACCAGGACTAAACCAGGGCTAAACCAGGACTAAACCAGGACTAAACCAGGGCTAAACCAGGACTAAACCAGGACTAAACCAGGACTAAACCAGGACTAAACCAGGGCTAAACTACAACTAAACCAGGGCTAAACCAGGACTAAACCAGGGCTAAACCAGGACTAAACCAGGACTAAACCAGGACTAAACCAGGACTAAACCAGGGCTAAACTACAACTAAACCAGGGCTAAACCAGGACTAAACCAGGGCTAAACTACAACTAAACCAGGGCTAAACCAGGGCTAAACCAGGGCTAAACCAGGGCTAAACCAGGACTAAACCAGGACTAAACCAGGGCTAAACCAGGACTAAACCAGGACTAAACCAGGACTAAACCAGGACTAAACCAGGGCTAAACTACAACTAAACCAGGGCTAAACCAGGACTAAACCAGGGCTAAACCAGGGCTAAACCAGGGCTAAACCAGGGCTAAACCAGGACTAAACCAGGGCTAAACCAGGACTAAACCAGGGCTAAACCAGGTCTAAACCAGGGCTAAACCAGGGCTAAACCAGGGCTAAACCAGGTCTAAACCAGGGCTAAACCAGGACTAAACCAGGGCTAAATCAGGTCTAAACCAGGACTAAACCAGGACTAAACCAGGGCTAAATCAGGTCTAAACCAGGACTAAACCAGGACTAAACCAGGGCTAAACCAGGGCTAAACCAGGTCTAAACCAGGTCTAAACCAGGGCTAAACCAAGACTAAATCAGGACACAACCAGGACTAAACCAGGTCTAAACCAGGGCTAAACCAGGACTAAACCAGGACACAACCAGGACTAAACCAGGTCTAAACCAGGGCTAAACCAGGACTAAACCAGGGCTAAATCAGGTCTAAACCAGAACTAAACCAGGACTAAACCAGGACTAAACCAGGACTAAACCAGGTCTAAACCAGGGCTAAACCAGGACTAAACCAGGGCTAAATCAGGTCTAAACCAGAACTAAACCAGGACTAAACCAGGACTAAACCAGGACTAAACCAGAACTAAACCAGGGCTAAACCAGGGCTAAACCAGGGCTAAACCAGGTCTAAACCAGGGCTAAACCAGGACTAAACCAGGGCTAAATCAGGTCTAAACCAGGACTAAACCAGGACTAAACCAGGGCTAAATCAGGTCTAAACCAGGACTAAACCAGGACTAAACCAGGGCTAAACCAGGGCTAAACCAGGTCTAAACCAGGTCTAAACCAGGGCTAAACCAAGACTAAATCAGGACACAACCAGGACTAAACCAGGTCTAAACCAGGGCTAAACCAGGACTAAACCAGGACACAACCAGGAATAAACCAGGTCTAAACCAGGGCTAAACCAGGACTAAACCAGGGCTAAATCAGGTCTAAACCAGAACTAAACCAGGACTAAACCAGGACTAAACCAGGACTAAACCAGGTCTAAACCAGGGCTAAACCAGGACTAAACCAGGGCTAAATCAGGTCTAAACCAGAACTAAACCAGGACTAAACCAGGACTAAACCAGGACTAAACCAGAACTAAACCAGGACTAAACCAGGACTAAACCAGGTCTAAACCAGAACTAAACCAGGACTAAACCAGGTCTAAACCAGGGCTAAACCAGGACAAAACCAGGGCTAAATCAGGTCTAAACGAGGACTAAACCAGGACTAAACCAGGACTAAACCAGGGCTAAACCAGGTCTAAACCAGGACTAAACGAGGTCTAAACCAGGACTAAACCAGGACTAAACCAGGGCTAAACCAGGTCTAAACGAGGACTAAACCAGGACTAAACCAGGGCTAAACCAGGTCTAAACGAGGACTAAACCAGGGCTAAACCAGGACTAAACCAGGACTAAACCAGGACTAAACCAGGGCTAAACCAGGACTAAACCAGGGCTAAACCAGGGCTAAACCAGGACTAAACCAGGGCTAAACCAGGACACAACCAGGACTAAACCAGGTCTAAACCAGAACTAAACCAGGACTAAATCAGGTCTAAACCAGAACTAAACCAGGACTAAACCAGGACTAAACCAGGACTAAACCAGGTCTAAACCAGGGCTAAACCAGGACTAAACCAGGGCTAAATCAGGTCTAAACCAGAACTAAACCAGGACTAAACCAGGACTAAACCAGGACTAAACCAGAACTAAACCAGGACTAAACCAGGACTAAACCAGGTCTAAACCAGAACTAAACCAGGACTAAACCAGGACTAAACCAGGTCTAAACCAGGGCTAAACCAGGACAAAACCAGGGCTAAATCAGGTCTAAACGAGGACTAAACCAGGACTAAACCAGGACTAAACCAGGGCTAAACCAGGTCTAAACCAGGACTAAACCAGGACTAAACGAGGGCTAAACCAGGACTAAACCAGGACTAAACCAGGTCTAAACCAGGGCTAAACCAGGACTAAACCAGGACACAACCAGGACTAAACGAGGTCTAAACCAGGACTAAACCAGGACTAAACCAGGACTAAACCAGGTCTAAATCAGGTCTAAACGAGGACTAAACCAGGTCTAAACCAGGACTAAACCAGGGCTAAACAAGGACTTAACCAGGACTAAACCAGGACTAAACCAGGGCTAAACCAGGTCTAAACCAGGACTAAACCAGGACTAAACGAGGTCTAAACCAGGACTAAACCAGGACTAAACCAGGGCTAAACCAGGTCTAAACGAGGACTAAACCAGGACTAAACCAGGGCTAAACCAGGTCTAAACGAGGACTAAACCAGGGCTAAACCAGGACTAAACCAGGACTAAACCAGGACTAAACCAGGGCTAAACCAGGACTAAACCAGGGCTAAACCAGGGCTAAACCAGGACTAAACCAGGGCTAAACCAGGACTAAACCAGGACTAAACAAGGACTAAACCAGGACTAAACCAGGACTAAACCAAGGCTAAACCAGGACTAAACAAGGACTAAACCAAGACTAAACCAGGACTAAACCAGGTCTAAACCAGGACTAAACCAGGTCTAAACCAGGACTAAACCAGATCTAGAACAGTTATCGTGTATTGGTTTAAACGGATTAACAATCATTTTTCTTTTTAGCTTTTCGCTTGCAGGGTCTGTGCAGTGATTCACATCTTGATTTGGCGTAGGTTTTTACACTGGATGCCCTTCCTGATATAACCCTCTCCATTTATCCAGGCTTGGGACTGACACAAAGAGTACCCTGGGTTGTATTATTAATTATTTTTTATTTTTTATTTTATTTTAAAAGAAAAAAATGAATGCAATAGTTTCAGTTTGTTTTGAAGGGATACAGTATAGCAGCCTGTAGTTCTGCTGCCCCCTGGTGGTTGTGTGAAATGACTACAACTCACCTTTTGTCTTGTTCTGGAGAGAAACCGTGTGGTTTATGTCACTCTCCACGATCAGCTGAATCCCATCACTGAAGGCCACAAAGGCACCGCTGGACCACACACAGCCACAACTTTAGGAGGAAAAAAGATGTTAATATAATGTTTAATTAGTTAAAGACTCATTTTAATCTGAGTTCTGACCACAGCAGGAAGACAAAGGTCACTGTGGCGTCCATCTTGGAGTCATCACTCGTCAGATGTGTCCAGATGTTTCAGCAAAGATCTGCATCTGCTGGAAGTAAAGCCACATAATACAAGATAATTAGAAGAAACAAGACTACTTTATACTGTATCATAAATGATGCGTCTCATAAAAAGACATTTGTCTAAAACTGAGGTCAAAAACTCAGGGGCCATATCTGGTATTGTCATGTCATTAGAGGGCCACATAAGGTTTTGGAAATAACTTAAAGAAATGGAAATACATTTAAAAAGAGATAAAAATAAAAATTATAACATACTTCTATTTATCATTAGAATTTTTTATTATTATTTTTATTAAAAGTTTCTTGAGAGAACCTGCTTCTATAGATAATGTACTAAATTTAAGTGGGATATTTACTGTATTTTCTGGACTATAAGTCTCTCTGGAGTATAAGTGGCATCAGTCAAAAAATGGGTCATGAAGAAGAAAAAAACATCTAGAAGTCGCACTGGACTTGTTGCATTTATAAAAAAATCCAAGGCCAAGAACAGACATTTAATCTGGAAACGCAAGTTATTCAACTACACAACAGCACACAGAACAACCATGTCCACGCTAACGTAACACATTAACAGTTATTCAGCTACACAACAACATAAAGAACAAACCTGGGAGGCTGAAGAGGCCAAATTAACAAAACAAGCCAGAGTCTGAAGAAAGTTACCTGTAAGGAAGTTCACCAAGTTCCTGATCTCATTCTACATCACTGAATACTGCTGACAGTAGCTGTTACAAGCCCAGAGCGCCCTCTTGTGGCTGCAGACGGTCACAGGACCAGCCAAACTATGAAAAAAAGTGTGCCTTATAGTCCAGAAAATACGGTAAATTAAACCGTCAGAAATGGTATTGGTAAGGTTCAGGTTCAGGTTATGGCAGACTTTGTGGTTCTTACTTCTGTAGCCACAGCTGCCCCGGGGCAGACTGACAGAGACGTGGCTGCGGCCTCTATCACCACCAAACACACTCAGACATTCACACATTCATACAGTCACACATTCATACATTCATACATTCACACATTCATACACAGGTGAGGTTGGTGAAGTGTCCTGCTCGAGGGCACCTTCAATATACAAATACTACAAATACATACTGGGACATTGCTACTTAGACTTTTTAGATTACTTAATGGTACCTTACAATAATATATTGTATTCTGTAATTTAAATAATTATTTATTCTGCTGTGAGCATTTATAATAATATACAAAACAAAAACTGTCCTCTCTTAACTTGTGCATAGATGACAATAAAGTCCAGATTAGTACTGACAAAAGTAAACAGATCAGATCCTGAAAGCCTGACCCTAACACAGCAGTGGATACATGATTATTATTATTATTATTATTATTATTATTATTATTATTATTATTATTATTATTATTATATTAGGAGTGTCTCTTACCTCGGCCTGTGACAGTTGTCGTCTGAACGTTAGCAGCAGACGGAGGAACAGATAAAGTCACTGAAGTAAAACAGAGCGTCTCCAGAGAGGAGCAGTGTTTTTGGGAAGAGACCGTTACACAGGGACACAAACAGGAAACACACACACACGCACACAGACACACACAGACACACAACACACACAACACACACACACACACAGACAGCTGTCATCTGCACAGGACAAATATACCTTATATATCATAAACACACAACGGCTAAAGCAAGCGGTGTTTTCAACAATAATATTTCAGGATTATTGTTATTGTACAAATAAATACAACAGCGTTCACTGTCAGCACCGAACACAGTGCATCTCGGCCTTGAAAAGACTTTAACATAAACAACGTGGAGTTTAAAATATGTTTTATCTGTTAATACCCAGACAAAGTGAGAGAAGTGGCCCCAGGCTGTGGACAGACCTCACGCTGTTCTATCAGCAGGTTATTAGCAGGTTATTAACAGGTTATTAGCAGGTTATTAGCAGGATGTTAGCAGGTTATTTGCAGCTTATTAGCAGGATATTAGCAGGTTATTAGCAGGTTATCAGCAGGTTATTTGGAGGTTATTAGCTGGTTATTAGCAGGTCATTAGCTGGTTATTAGCAGGATGTTAGCAGGTTATTAGCAGGTTATTAGCAGGTTATTAACAGGTTATTAGCAGGTTATCAGCAGGTTATTTTGGAGGTTATTAGCAGGTTATTAGCAGGATATTAGCATGTTATTAGCAGGATGTTAGCAGGTTATTTGCAGGATATTAGCAGGTTATTAGCAGGTTATCAGCAGGTTATTTGGAGGTTATTAGCAGGTTATTAGCAGGATATTAGCAGGTTATTAGCAGGTTATCAGCAGGTTATTTGGAGGTTATTAGCAGGTTATTAGCAGGATATTAGCATGTTATTAGCAGGATGTTAGCAGGTTATTAGCAGGTTATTAGCAGAATATTAGCAGGTTATTAGCAGGTCATTAGCTGGTTATTTGCAGGTTATTTGCAGGATATTAGCAGGTTATTAGCATGTTATTAGCAGGTAATTAGCGAGTTAGCGACACAAAGGAGTTTGCTCTGACTGCAGCAGGAGTCAGGAGCTGCTGCCTGTGTCCTTTGTGCAGCAGCTACTGTCCCAGCTACTGTTTACAGTGGTGTCTCTGTGTCCCTCAGAGTTTACAGCGGTGTCCCTGTGTCCCTCAGTGTCTCCAGCGGTGTCTCTGTGTCCCTCAGAGTTTACAGCGGTGTCCCTGTGTCCCTCAGTGTCTCCAGCGGTGTCCCTGTGTCCCTCAGTGTCTCCAGCGGTGTCCCTGTGTCCCTCAGTGTCTCCAGCGGTGTCTCTGTGTCCCTCAGAGTTTACAGCGGTGTCTCTGTGTCCCTCAGTGTCTCCAGCGGTGTCTCTGTGTCCCTCAGAGTTTACAGCGGTGTCTCTGTGTCCCTCAGTGTCTCCAGCGGTGTCCCTGTGTCCCTCAGTGTCTCCAGCGGTGTCTCTGTGTCCCTCAGAGTTTACAGCGGTGTCCCTGTGTCCCTCAGTGTCTCCAGCGGTGTCTCTGTGTCCCTCAGAGTTTACAGCGGTGTCCCTGTGTCCCTCAGTGTCTCCAGCGGTGTCTCTGTGTCCCTCAGAGTTTACAGCGGTGTCTCTGTGTCCCTCAGTGTCTCCAGCGGTGTCCCTGTGTCCCTCAGTGTCTCCAGCGGTGTCTCTGTGTCCCTCAGAGTTTACAGCGGTGTCCCTGTGTCCCTCAGTGTCTCCAGCGGTGTCTCTGTGTCAAACGGAGCAGAGACCTGTCTTTGTTACTGTAGGACGGGGGACCGTGTGTTTTCAGTCGACCTGTCCCAATAGGACAGGGGTAAAGTGGTGCAGGGTCGAGCGCTGCCGCCCGGTGTGAGGGCTCTCATAGAGAACAGCAGGGGTGTATTTTTTGTCCGGTGTGTGTTGGCCTTTAGGGTTAGGGAACAGATGCCCAAGCCTCAGCTTCTCCTCTCGATGTGTAGGAGCAGCGGCTCTACTCCGAGCTCCTCCTGAGTGACCGAGCTTCTCCTCCTACCTCTAAGGGAGCGCCCAGCCTCCTGACGGGAGGCAGAGATCGAGAGCTTTGCCTTTGGGCTCAGCTCCTTCTTCACCACAACAGAGTGAAATGAAACTTAAGACTATTGTTGGAAGTCCCAGATGGACCACTGCACTGCCTGTGTGCTCTTGAGCAAGCACACTGCAGTCTGTCTAAAACTTTTAAAAACATTTGTCAGCTGAATGATTCTAAAAATCATTTTAAAATGTATTTTACTGTGGACTAACACGTTACACCTCAGATTTAGGAACACTGGAATGACTTCTGCAGTGGTGGAATGTAACAAAGTAAAAGTATTCTTCACTTTACTTAAGCACAATTTTTATGTATCTGTACTTTACACAAGTAAATTTTACAAGGGGTACTTTTTACTCCACTATGTTTCTGAGTTGGTTTGAAGTACAAAGTATTTTTAGTTTTGGTAAATCCTGTGTTTTTGTCATGGCCTCATTGTAGACACACAGTACTTAAATATAACAGATGCAGTAAAGTAGTACACACAGTACTTAAATATAACAGATGCAGTAAAGTAGTACTGCTTTAGAAACATCATAATAATAAAGAGCTCAGTCTCTTCTCCTGCAGAAGTTTGTTCATTTCATCTGGAATCAGCAAAATCCCTCACATTTAACTCATTCATGAAAGAAATACTTTTACTTTTTTACTCACAATTACATTTGAAAATAACTACTTTTATACTTTTACTTATGTAGAAATTTTAAGCTGATACTTTTATTTTTATTTGAGTAAATATTTGCTCCTTTAGCTGTTTTCTTAAATAAAGAAATTGAGCACTACTTCCACCACTGCTTTTGAAAGGACAGAGGTTTTTTTTGTGTGTGTTTGTTTTTATTCCCTTTTATCTCTTTGTCTTTTATGTTTTATGGACCATGAGTCTGCAATAAAGTTTATATAAAACTGCACTGAGCATAAAACAAAATAAAAACAGATCGTTGGGAGCATAAAGCTATAAACTGTAATGTTAAAGGTGACCAGCAGGTGTCACCAAACACCAACACAATCTTAGCTCAAAACAGAACAGCAACTTGAAGAAGAAGCACTGTAGTTTACTCCTGTAGTTTTTAGTGACTCCACCTCTGTTTTACTAACACTGTGCCCATCTTTATTCTCATCTCTGAGCTGAAAAAGTCAAAGGTCAAACCTGAATAAACCTGAGATCACATGGAGCTCCTTAAATTTATCTCCAAATTAAAATCTGGACACACAACTGGAGTTTAATTTCATGATAATTTAATATTTTCAGAAATGAACAAAATCAAAATGTCAGTGTTTATCTGATCAGATCCTCACTAAAGGTCACAGAGAAAAGTGTCTTTGAAACTTCATTATTAATTCATTAATGTTGGTTTAACGACTTTTTATTGTGAAAGTTAGAGTTCTGTTTAAACGCGGAAGGCAGAGAGACTTTTTGTCAGCTTAGACTCTGGACACAGAAAAAAATCTTTGGATATTTTAATATTTTTCCTGTGTTCCTGTGTAAGAGCTAAGGGAGCATAACCTTGTCAAAAGTAACACTTCATTTTTTCCCCCAGCTTTTTGCAGCTAAACAGGAGCTTGTGCTTTTTATGGCCTGGTAAAATATGTCACATGTTGTTTTAGGAGATTTCAGATCTGTTTCTTTTTATTTTACACAGCGCTGCAACTCTTGGTGGCAGAGTTTCTCCTTGTAGTCAGTCAGAAGTAAGATTAAGTAAGAGAAGTAAGAAGGCTGAATCCAAAAAGGGAAAATTGTACCTCCTACCTCCTACCTCCTACCTCCTACCTCCTGCTCCCTAACCTTTGAGAACGACGTCATGAGGTCAGCAGTAAGACTCCTCCTGAGGTGAAGAGAAGGAGCTTCAGCGCTCTTTAGAGGATCTGAACTTCCTAACCCAGCGGCGGAAACAACGAGGGAAGTTACAGCTGTTTAATAAAAACTACAACACCGCTGTGGATTTATGCTAATGAGACACGCGGTTTTTAAGTTTCATTTTTCTAAAATGTAAACAAAAGTGCACAGAGCAGCTCCAGTTCACAGCGGCGCACAGTAATCATTTATCAGGAGTCAGACTCTGTGGAGGCTTGAAGTCAGGTTTATTCAGATCATTTTACTTTTAACTCATCACACGGAGATCGGAGAAACTTGGGAGATGGCGCAGTGGATTATGGGATAGCTCCTCGGTAAGAAACCTCTGGAGCTTCCTGTGCTAAAGGAGCTATTTAAGGAAGCACTGAAGCTCCTTTCCTTACCTCCTTCCTTACTGAGTCTGGACAGTTCTTATCCTGGAGGACGATGACGTTAGAAGCTAAGGAGCCGGGAAGTTCCTTGACAATTTTCCATTTTCGAATTCAGCCGTAGTTCCCTCAGCTCTCTGCAGGAGAGAACCCACAGTAACTCAGCTGGGATTGAACCCACAACCTCCTTGGTGACAGACAGAAGCGTTAACCACTCTGCCACTGTGCCTCTCAGGAGAATGGTGCAGAATCCTTTGTTAAACTGAGATAATAACCCAGATTATTATGACCACGTCATGTTTCAGTGTGATCTAAACTCAAATTCTGACTTATCGTTACTTTCATTCAACCAACATGCCACTTTCTGTTCAAATGTAAAAAAAAAAAAACCTGAGAAATATTTCCTTATTATCTTTTGGGAGAAGTCTGTGTCATTTCCGGTCAAAAAAAAACTTGTTGGTTGAATAAAAGTAACTTTAAGTCAGAATTTGCCAGGGTATGAATAATTTCGGGCTTCAGTGTGTGATACGTCTCTAGTTTTTACCTGAGAATATTTGCCCTTACTCTAAAACAGGGACACATTTATCACTTTATTACAAAAAAACAGGATGAAACCTTGCTGTGTAAAAACCTGATCAGCTGACTTCAGGTGAAGTGAAACTGTGTTTGGTAAAAACATGATACAGATGGAATTTATTTTCACAATACTCCTCCACCAAATATCTTTAAAAAGGACGTTTTAATGCGTTCAAAACAACTACGATCAGTCAGCAGCGTAACATCAGGCAGCTGCTCTGGGGCCCGGGACATGAGGGGCCCCATGAAGGGTCCTTACAGTCAGTCTGAGTGGTTTCACAGCAGACTTCATTTAGGATCAAGCTTTTCTTATGATTAAAAACGATTAAAAAAAAAGGTTTAATATACATCATCAATATTTACTTAATGCTTACAAAGTTTAGTTTTAAATCCAGCGGCAGAAGAAGAAGAAGAATGTCTTTACTGAAGTAAAATACTGATAAAGCAGCAAAAGCAGATAACTCAGTTTTTATAAATTCTCAAAAATTTAGTTTTTTACATTTACTTCAGTTTATATCATTATCAAAGTAAAGTTGATTTTATGTGACCAACAGGATTTTATTGGGTATTGCTCTAAAATGGACTTGAGCTTTGAAAACAGAGCTATGCTCAAATCACAAGCTTCAACTCATTCATTCATTCATTTTCTACCGCTTATTCCCGTTAGGGGTTGCGGGTGACTGGAGCCTATCCCAGTAACTTTGGGCCGAAGGCGGGGTCCACCCTGGACAGGGGCCAGTTTGTCTCAGGGCAGAACTTCAACTCTATTTTTTAAAATGGTGTTTATCTGTTTTTGCAAATGAACTCTTCAAATTCTTCCTTTTTATGTAAAAGGCAACAAGCGTCTATAGATCAGTGCTGTGTTTTTAATTCTCTACTGTGAAGAAGTGCACCTTATAATTTTTTAACTGTTTACTATTGCACCTTCAAATATCATTGCACTTAAATGCCATACTGCATTTTACATTTAATGTTTACTGTTACTTCTGCTCTTGGCCAGGTTGTAAACGAGATCTTAATCTCAATGTTTTTTTTAACCTGGTTAAATAAAGGTTAATAAATAAATAAATAAATAAATAAATATTGACTCAAGTAAAAGTAAAAGTATCAGCTGAAAATTTCTACTTAAGTAAAAGTATAAAAGTACTCACTTTTAAATGTACTTGTGAGTAAAAAAGTAAAAGTATTTCTCTCATGAATGAGTTAAATGTGAGGGATTTTGCTGATTTCAGATGAAATGAACAAAGTGCTGCAGTAGAAGAAACTCTTTATTATTCTGATGTTTCTAAACCAGCACTACTTTACTGCATCTGTTATATTTAAGTACTGTGTGTACTACTTTACTGCATCTGTTATATTTAAGTACTGTGTGTACTACTTTACTGCATCTGTTATATTTAAGTTCTGTGCGTCTCTGTGTTTGTTATTGTGATACTCTCAGGCTGTGAACCTGCAGCTCAGGAGCTAACAGCAGCTCTCAGCCACTTTCCAAGTAGCTCCACAAAGCTTTTTTGATTTGTCAAATTTAATTTATGACTATTGCCAAACCAACTTCAGTCAAATTCATAGGTGCTCGTCCCCTTTGTGCACAAAATGATTTCACTGGGCTACAAATGTTTGGACTCGATCTGCTTCTGTGATAAAAGTGGCTAAATCTCATTTATTTTGATAAAATGAACTGAAAATCAATTGATAACTGTGCTGGTTCGCTAATGTATTCAAGATATTTAATGATATTGTTTCACATCAAAATCACATCTGTTTATACAATAGATTTAGGCATTTTTGCTTAAAAATAATATTTATATTTTGAAAATATTTAATTTCTCTACATGCATGCATTTTGTCCACTTCCAAGAGAGAGATTTCTGCAAATAATAACAAAACATTTTATGTCAAAACTCTAGCCATATTAAAATGAATGTATTGAATGTGCAGCTTTCAGATAGAACTGGTTGCTTGTAGACACTGTACCTTCTGATAAACTACCGTTTTTGCCTTATTTTGCATAAATTTCCTATTTTGACCCAATACTGTTTCTTGGAAACTACAGCCAATCTGCACTTCTCACTTACTTTTTCTTTATTAGTGAAAATTAGTGAAAAATTTCACTAATTTTTTCCAGAAGCATTTTGCTGTAGACCAGTGATATTTTAAGATTAGTCGACAGAGTTTTGTTTCAAAGTAAAAAGAGGGAACTGCATATTTTTCTTGTTTTAATTTAAAATGTGAGCTACAGACACCAACATTTTGTAAATGTTTGAGGAAGAGAAAATAAGATTTCTTTGAGTTGAAAGTGTTAACCCTGCGCCTGACCACTGACCACTGTGCAGTGTGCAGTGTGTACCCCTCCTAAGGCCCTCAGTGACTGGAACTGGCTCCAGTGCCTTTGACTCTTAAAGGAAACAAATGGAAGAAGATGAATGAATGAATAAATATTACAAAGCACAAGAAGCTCTCTGCCATTTTTATTTTAATAAAGTAGCTCTCCGCGGAAAAAAAGGTTGGAGGCCCCTGCTGTAGATGCTGAATGTGCTGCATAAGTTTGGGGCCCATTCTGAGAACCTGCGGTGGGGCCCCTCACTGTTCCTGTTCCTATAAAGACTGGAAACACACTCAAACTCTCAGACGCAGTTCTGTAGTGGTATATTTTTATTGGTGGTGATTTTATCAAACACAGATATTTTTTTTTTTGTTTACACGTTCTTCTCTTTAAACTCAGTAAATGTATTTTTCTCTAAAGTTGCTCATGCAGCGCCGACCCCTGACCCCCGTCCTCCTGACCCCTGACCTCCATACTGCATTGGACTGATACGAACAGATGAGGTTTGTTTATGTAGAAAAAACTCACTGTAAAAACGATCACACCACGGGTTTCTGTGACCTCTGACCTCTGACCACGAACATTTGACCTTTTCACCAAAAAAAAAACAAAAAACCCCCCCCAAAAAACAAAGACGAGCTGAGATTACACGGATCACACCGGGAGAGTTTAATAATGTTTTAATAATCTCTAAAGAGGTAAATAAAAATAAAATGTCAGTGATTATCAGGTCTGATGAGGAGGATATTAAAGGTCACTGTTTTTTGTTCATTCATTAATAATTCATTAAGTTTGGAGCGGGACATGATTTTTAAAGTCAGTGACGTGGGGACGACATGGCTCCGCTCAGAGATCGTGCGTCGGGCAGGATTTCTGGTCCTCACTGAGACTTTTAGGAATTATTAAAACAAAAACCTGTCAACAAAATCTGCTGTGAGCTGATAAACAATAAAAATGAACAACGTTGCAACCATCAGTGAGTTTGTAAACTTTTGACTTTCTATCTTAAACTGACACTAAGGGCTCTTTGTTAGCAGCTAGACACCTTTTTAGGGACTTTTCAATAGAATGACCTCATGCCTGGTTCACACGGCAAGATCTTAAAATTGTCGGAAGATTTTCAAAACCTTAGAGACCCCACACACGGCGATAGAAAATCAAAGCTATCACAGGTTTGGTCCTGCAGTGTGTGGCAAAGACAACACACCACACACCAACAGAGTTCACTCACCAATGTTCCCAGGTCAGACGGAAATCTCGCAAAACCTCATGAGATTAAACGTGACTTCGGCGTACACCTGACTTTCTGACAGCTGTTTGGATTTTGGATTCCCCTCCGTGCTTCTGTCACCTCGCTTTCTGATTGGCTACACGTCACATTCAACAGGGCGCGAGACAATCCAACTAATGTTGAATATCCCCGATTTGAGATGGGAGCGGTCCCGACGTCCTTCCCAGCAGACCAGAGCACTCTGAACTCACCACACACAGCAGGAATATCTGATCAGATTATCTTTAGTGACATTACAATAATCGGGGCGTCCTTAAGATTGTCGGAAGGGGAGAATCTGGTCAAAAATCGGCGTAATTATCTGGCCGTGTGAACCAGGCATAAGTCAGAAGTCAACAGGCTGTTTTCACAATCTCCAAACTCCAAGTCTATTAAAGATCTTTGCACAAATCTTTCACCTTAGTTAGTTTGTGCCGACAGAGAAGACTTTGTCGAGAGGCCCGGTAATTGCTGAAATAACCATAAACCACATTAAACATCTGAATACTGATGGTTTAGAACCAGAATTTCTGCCTCCAGCTCAATCTGACACTGTGCTGCAGTAACGGCGACTGAAGGACCCTCCATTAGTGCGGTAGATAGTTCCTTCTCCTTCGGGACAGGAAGTCATGGTGTTTGATCTCCACATGGGGCACCAAAAAAACCTCCAGCACATCCTGAACTTTATTACTCACAGTGGATTTCCTTTAGAGGTGTGACGATACAGTTACTAAATCGATACATTATCGTATCGTTAGTGTAAATCGATAATATCAGACATATCAATATTAGAAATGTGCATGTTAAAGAGGGTGGCGTCCCTATTTAACCGGGACAGTCCCAGGTTTAGGCTCCTTGTCCCATGTCCCGACACATATCTGTAAAAACACTCCCATGTCCCAGTTTTCAACAAACCATGTCCCAGTTGTCCCCATTTTAACCAAACAGAGACGCAGAGGAAACTAAAATGTCAAAATACATTTGTTCCTAAAATTATTTGCAATGTCATTATTTTTTATTTATTATTCCCAGTTTTTCGGTGTAAAAACCTGGTCACCCTAAAGTTAAAATAAAACCAGATATGTTTCTTTAAGCTTATTGTATGTTATAAGTTATGTGGCCAGTGAGAAAAAAATGTAAATGTGAAGCCTCGGACACAGTTTCTGCAGAGCGAGGTTGGCACCGTGCACACTCGAGGTTAAAGCTTTAAAAAGTTCTTCTTCAAAAGCAGTACCCAGGGTTTCTGTAGGGTCTTAAAAAACCTAAAAAAGTATTAAATAGAGGTGTAACAGAACAGTAACTATATCGATGTATCGTTCCTTTTTCTACAATATCAATACACATGACCTTGTATCGAATCGTATCGTTTTCTAGGAAGTAAAGATTGATATACATGGAATATTGATTGATAATATCAGAAATATAGATATTAGAAATTTGCATGTTAGAATAAAACCAGATATGTTTTTTTAATGTAATTTTTGTGTTTTTAATGAAATAAAATGTAATATTCAACTTTTTTTCGCTCTCTGTCTGCTGGACATAATCAACCCTGGCCGTGATTCTTGGTTTGAGTGTAAACTTTTATGATTTTTGGCAAAAAGTTGCTGTATTATTGTTTTGATATGGTGTTTAATGGAATCAAATTGTTCTAAATTAATGTTTTTCCTGATCATTGTTGAGTATTGTCCCTAATTTCATCGTGACTCTGTGTGTTTGTTTTTTAGCAACTTAACAGCGAGCGATAACTGGAAAAAAGTATAGGAATGATGCTAATCTGATAGGAAAAGTAACCGAATGTGCCTCATGTCTAGGAAACCAGACGTGAATGACAAAATGATCCACTCAGCTGCTGTCACTTTTCTCTTGTGACTGCATGAACTGTGTGTTGTCTGGACCTTAATAAGATAATATGTCCAAGTATTTTTTGAATGTGAGCAATGTTAGGAGCCAAAAAACAGGAAGTACGGACCTACAAAAACATCATGTGACTCACAGCTGCCAGACTTTAGCTGTGTCCCAATTCAACGGCTGCAGCCTTCGTCGGCTACATTTGAAGGCTGATTACGTCACAGTCGGCGCGACAGGGGTGTCCCAGTTCGAAGGCTGCTTCAAATGCAGCCCACGAATGCGGCCTTCCTTTCCCGCTGAATGAAGGCTGCATCGGGTGCATCCTTCGCGACCCAACATATCCCATGATTCACTGCGCGTTGCTTGTCTGACGTTCGAAGATGGCAGAGGCGGAGAGAGCTGCTCAAACTCCTCCAGAAGTAAATTAAACAAAATAAAAAATTAAATAAGTATAATTTCTGGCTCCATTTCTGCTCATGTGACCAATGAATAATCTTTAGATTAGATTTAATAATAAGATTTAATTGATAATAAAGTGAATTAGCGAGCAGCTGCGGTCCTGGTTGCTAGGCGACAGCGGCGCAAACGTGAGAGGAGGAGCAGCTGTTGACGTACGCTCCGTGGACCGGACCGTCCCATTTCAGCTCGGCCTTTGCGGTTCACGAAGGCCACAAGAAGGAGTAGCCTCCGTGGACCGCGACCTTCAAGGCTGCAGCCGTTGAATTGGGACACAGCTTTTGTGTCAGAGCAGAAAATAAAAACGTTTAAATTCACGGTTTATAATAATATTTTTGTAGAAAGCAAAGAAAAGGCTGCCATATTTGTAGCATAATATCAGTCAATAGATTCAAATGTGGTCCATGTAATCTCAGCTGAACATATGAAACCATTTCTCATGAACCATTACCACAGAACTACACCACCCAGAATGCATTGTGACCAAAGAAACACATTTTACATTTACATCAACGACGACAAACAACATCTCCTCCTCCTTTCTCCTTCGGCGTTTTTCAAACAAAAACATTTATAACAATAATAATAATAACAATAATCGTCCGTTTTTTTTCTTTTCTCCGTGAAAGAGTCCGAGTGCTACATCTGTCACAGTGCGTTCCTCAGATACTGCATTTCCCAGCATGCACCTGTGTTCCTCTGCACAGGACACGCCCTCCCCCTCCTTTCATTTAGAGGGAAAACAAAATAATGCAACAAACAAAAAAACAAAAAAAATAAAGATGTAGATTTTTTAAAAAACAGCGAAAAGTTCAGCACCGTCGGGAAAAGGCCATCGCTGATTGGTCGGTGGGTTTTGCGCAGAACATTCAATTTTTTATTCGACAAAAAAAACAACAACGTTAAACAGACTCCGCCCCCTTTTGTTTTAAGTCAAAGCCCTGCCTCCAAAACAACAACATCCAATAGAAAGTCTTTGGCAGATTTACAGAAATAAAATGGCAAAAAAGACGAGTTATTAATGTTTTTTTTTTTTTTTAAAGTCACAGAAATGAGCCAAAATTAAACAGAGCTTATTTTAAAATCGTATTAAAATCCTGAGACGTTAAAATTCAACATTCGTCGTTTTGCAAACAATTAACTATAAATAAAAAAACAATAAATAAACAAGAGCAAAATTTGACTTTTTTTTTCAAAACAATTTCACAACATGTATTAAAAAACGGTTTATTTTTCAACATGCATTTACGTTTAAGGTAAGCTTCAGCTAGCTTTAGCACATTATTTTATAGGTTTTGCGCATGTACTGACGTGACAAGTCTCTATAAAGTTATTGCAGATTCAAATATTGCTTTTTTTACTTAACGTGAAACTAAAAAGCTGTTTACACCTGGTTTAAATGTAAATGTAAATAGATATAATATATTGTACAGCACTTATTTTTGTGGCTTTACTCCGGAAACATGAAGTGGTGTCCAAACTTGATTCTCAAAATGTCTAAAAATGTTTGAAGAGAATTGAAATACTACATTAACATTTCTTTAAATGGCTGATTTAAACAGAAGTCATCTGGGCATGGTTTTTAAAGTTGAAGACGTTTCACCATCTAAGAGTAGACTGACCAGACGTCCCTGTCCCATGTTCCAACACATATCTGTAAAAACACTAACATGTTCTACTTGTGGAAAACTAAAAACACATTTGTCTAAAAACTTTTGTCACTAAATGTATTAACTTTGGCCTTAGCGTCTTGTACTTTGAATTACATGACAGAAAATTTACAGAAAATGGTTTGGATTTTGGAAGTGTTTTTATTGCTTTCTATTAGGGCTGCACAATATATCGCAAAATTATCGTTATCGCAATATCCATATCGCAAGAATCTAAATATATCGCAATAACGCTGTGGTCTTCCATCTGACAGAGATTTACACTGAAGAATCATTTTCCACCACAGCCTTAAAAGAACATGTGTTGTGACTAAATAAAAATGTTTAAAAAGTCCAGTTTTAGTGGTAATTTCATTAATTTAGTCACAGCTTAGCCTTGTTTTATTCCTGGTTTAGTCTGTGTTAAGTTTTGATTTTGTCGCTGTTTTGACTTGTAAATACAGGAACTTACATTTTTGTGAAATGTAGTGAATTTAACTTACTATGTTCGAAAAGAAGGCTCTATTTTCAAATATTGCAATAATATCGTTATCGCAATTTTCAACATAGTTATCGAATATCACATGTTTTCTCCGTATCGTGCAGCCCTACTTTCTATGTTCAAATCCACCATTATTTCTGAAAAAGTAGAGGTCCCAGTTTTTGAGTCTAGAAATGTGGTCGGCTTCATCCAAGAGGCTTTGTCAATTCTGAAAATAAACGCGTGAGAGCTGTGTTTTAGACCTGAAACTAAATTCTGTTTGGTTGAAAGGCTGTGGTAGTTTCAGGTTGTTAGCTTCTTTCTTTTGTCCTTTGCTGGAATGAGTGGGACAGTCGTTAACCCTCCTGAGGAGCATTAGCCGAGTCAGCTCCTTCAGATGTTGATGACCTGAGTCAAACGGTTCAGATCTGGGTTTTAAGAGACTGAAGGCTGCATCTGAGAATAACATTTTTGTTTAAAGAAGGTTTATCTTTTTTGACAAAGATGGCTTCTTTGACTCCTCGCACAGACCGTCCTTTCTCTCTGGCTAAGACTCAGACCTCACTGTCCTCAAAGGAGTGGTCCGT
Organism: Bostrychus sinensis; assembly: GCA_020698575.1. NCBI lineage: Eukaryota > Metazoa > Chordata > Actinopteri > Gobiiformes > Eleotridae > Bostrychus > Bostrychus sinensis. The sequence continues at coordinate 450,723 of JAIMZQ010000026.1, forward strand.
GTCCTTCAGGTGGAGGTGTACTGCAGACTCTGGTCCTCTGGAGCGGTCTGTGTCCTTCAGGTGGAGGTGTACTGCAGACTCTGGTTCTCTGGAGCGGTCTGTGTCCTTCAGGTGGAGGTGTACTGCAGATTCTGGTTCTCTGGAGCGGTCTGTGTCCTTCAGGTGGAGGTGTACTGCAGACTCTGGTTCTCTGGAGCGGTCTGTGTCCTTCAGGTGGAGGTGTACTGCAGATTCTGGTTCTCTGGAGCGGTCTGTGTCCTTCAGGTGGAGGTGTACTGCAGACTCTGGTCCACTGGAGCGGTCTGTGTCCTTCAGGAGGAGGTGTACTGCAGACTCTGGTTCTCGGGAGCGGTCTGTGTCCTTCAGGTGGAGGTGTACTGCAGACTCTGGTCCTCTGGAGCGGTCTGTGTCCTTCAGGTGGAGGTGTACTGCAGACTCTGGTCCACTGGAGCGGTCTGTGTCCTTCAGGTGGAGGTGTACTGCAGACTCTGGTTCTCGGGAGCGGTCTGTGTCCTTCAGGTGGAGGTGTACTGCAGACTCTGGTTCTCTGGAGCGGTCTGTGTCCTTCAGGTGGAGGTGTACTGCAGACTCTGGTTCTCGGGAGCGGTCTGTGTCCTTCAGGTGGAGGTGTACTGCAGACTCTGGTCCTCTGGAGCGGTCTGTGTCCTTCAGGTGGAGGTGTACTGCAGATTCTGTGGAAACTGGGCCTTCTCTTGATTGTAGTTTGATAATGACACAGAGAAATGTCTCTAATAAATGTTATGTGTCTGTAAATGTTTTACTGTGATTGTCCTGGACACGTTTATACCAGGTGAAAACAGAATTTTAGTTTCACTGTAAATAAATGTTTGGCTCATTTCTGCGACTCGTCAAAGATAATCTCCATTCAGTCCATAATTATTAGACCAGAATAAATGCTGTTCAAGAGTTTAGTCCTAGTTTAGTCCTTTTGATTCAGTCCTGGTTTAGAGTGGCTTTAGTCTCGATTTAGTCCTTGGTTTAGTCCTGGTTTAGACCTGGTTTAGTACTGCTTTAGTCCTAGTTTAGTCCTTGATTTAGTCTGGATTCAGTCCTGGTTTTGTCCTGGTTTGAGTTCTTGTTTAGTCCTTGGTGTAGTCCTGGCTCAGTCCTAGTTTAGTGCTGCTTTAGTCCCAGTTTCAGTGTTGGTTTCAGTCCTGGTCTAGTCCTGTCTTGTCCTGGTTTAGTCCTGGTCTAGTCCTGGTTAAACTGCATTAATGAGATGAGCTGGACTCATTAGTTGAAGCAGAGACTTGTGTGGACTGGAGCTGAAGTGAAATATTTCTGTGAAGCAACCTAAACTCACCACAAAATTCTGGATTTTTTTAGACCTGGTTTAGACCTGGTTTAGTCTTGGGTTTGTCCTGGTTTAGACCTGGCTTAGTCTTGGGTTTGTCCTGGTTTAGACCTGGTTCGATGCTTGTTCAGTCCTGGTTTAGTCCTGCTGTAATTCTCAGTTTCATCGTGAGTATCATTAAAGCTGTAAATCCTATAAATTAGCTCAAACCGGGTGAGTTTAAAGTCCCTCAAACAGAAATACTGTATGTCACATGATAAGCACCGCCCCATGTCCACAGGCTCCGCCCCCTGCTACGAGGAGCCGAACAGGAAGCAGAATAAAACCAAGATGGCCGCCAGCAGGAAGAGGCGGGGCTTAAAGACGCAGCAGCCTCCGGTCGTGTCGTCGGTGAGGAACGGCTCCGGAGACTCGTAAATGGAGTCGTCTGAGGAGGAAAAGAGAGAGAGGTTTTAAAAATCATCACAACTTTGAACATTTTCTCTTTTTCAGGCTTTTTAAAATAAATTTGGACACATTTGCATTAGTGCCTTCTCCTTTGAGTGCACACATTGATAAAGCTGGGACAATTTGAGTTCAGACATGAGAGGAGACTCTCACAGAGCTTGTACTAAGCAGTGGATAATGGACAAAGCATAAAATGGCTAATTAGCACGGTTATTGGCAACATGAGGCTAACAGATAAATGAGCAGAGTGCTTCGTAGTGACGGAGGTTTAAGGCTGAAACAGGGTTCCTGCAGGTATCAATAAGTCTAATTCAATGTTTTTTGTTTTTGTTTTTCAATTTTTAATCCCACAAATGTACAACCACACCCGCTTAAACTGTCAAAAAGTATTTGCAAGTATTGTAAAATACAGTTCATTAAGTACCAATAATGTTAAAAGTCAAACATCTGATGTTTGGATAATGTGGTCTCACTGGAAGCAAACTTGTTCTGCCGTCTATCACTCTAATGTAGGCTACGGAAATGGTAAATTATTATTTATATTTACATATTTATATTCACAAATAAAACTAATAATGACAGTGATTGTACTTCAAAACTGTTTATTTTTTAACGTCTGTTGGCATAAAATGTACAGTTTTTTTAATGACCCGGTGATGAGAACGAGTCCAGTGACGATGTATGGGCTTCAGAAACGCGCAGGAGCACTTCCTGGTTTCACGTGTCTATGTAGAGCTGTGAGACCGAACGTTTTTAGCTCTGGAGAAGGGCAGCGCCTCAGCATACAGGATTACTCAAACAGAAATCTACTGCAGGTCTGTTTCTGAGGAGGAGACCACATTAGAACAGGGTTAGAGAGAGGAAAAGTTGATTTAGCAGAACAGAGGACCTTTATTTTATTTATTTTTTGTTATATCTATGATGTGAATATAATTTTAAATATATTCAACACGCACCACTGCTGTTGTAAAGTCGGGTCTTTATTTTTTCAAATCTGTTAATTTTTTGGTGCTGACAGCTCCAGTGTCACAGAATTATGTTTCAATACTTTGTTATTTGTGGTTCACAGCTCGTCGCCTGCTCATGAGCTTCTGTCATAAACCCTGCCTTTTATTGAGCCGGTGTTGAGTTTAAGTGAAGTCTGTAAAAGTGTAAACTGTGTGACGCTTCATTAGCAAGCTCTTAACACCTTCAGCAGCTGTGGAGCGTTCACACGCCCTGGAGAATACAGGACATTAGAGTGATTTACCAGAGAACAAAGACAGGACTAAACCAGGTCTGAACTAGGATTAAACCAGGTCTAAACCAGGACTGAAAGTACTCACTTGTTGGTTTGACGTAGACCTTGAGTTTGAGGCAGGGTTTTCCGACCTGGTTCAGATGTGGAGACGCTGCAGAAAACACAAGAAGAAGAAAGAGAAGAAAGTTAGATCTGAATCTGTGACTTTTTTTCCACAAACAACTTTATTTTCATTCAAAATATCAGGAAATTTCTTGCCCCTTTGGTTCATTCATTTATTTTTTCATTTCATTTATTCCTGGAGCCTATCCCAGGAACTCTGGCCTCAGGCAGGGTGCACTCTGGGCAGGGGCCAGTCCCAGGGCAGACACTTGGGGCCCATTTACACGACAAAGCTGGCCAGGAAAGCACAACAGTCACGCAGTGTCTAACCCCTCACAACACTTGTAAAACTCCTAAGACTGATTTATTTTCACTATTATTTTTTAATTGGTTTAATATTGTTATTGAATAATATTAATAATAATTCATAATATTATTTTTTTGTCTGCCTGTTTGCAGCTTTCTTTCCCTTTCTCTTTGCTCTTTTCTTTTTTGAAAACCTGATTTAGGTTTCATGTTTGCAGTGCGACTGTGCAACTCAAGACTCCTTTTCTGCGCCACAAGCAGAATTTAACCACCAGATGGCGCCAGACAAACAACACCGAACCATTTGTATTTTTCATATGGGGACCTCTAACATTGGAACTCATGAACGGCGAGACCAACAAGGAATATTTCACTTTTTTACAGTTGTAAAAATGAGTCTTGCTGCCAAAATTATTCCTAGTAGCATAGTTTATAACTATATATCTATGTAATGTTGTAATGTTAATGTTATAGATTATTTCTATAATATAAATAAAGCTGGTTCTTAGTTCCCAAAAGAGGCACCAGCTCCAGTGTCATAGTAAAAACAATATTTATCACAAGAAGCAAATCTGATTAACAAAAAAATGGATTTCAGGCAAAAACAACGGTTGTCTGTGGAGGAAACTGTCTTTTTGCGCTGTCCTTGTGTGGTCCTCCTTAGGAAGTCAATAAAACTGAGAGGGGGCTGTGAGGACCAAAGATCCAACAGGAGATGTTAACGGCTGGATATAAAAGGAATGTGGAGCAGCTGAGAAACTACATTTAAAATACTTAAAGGTATAGAGACCAGAAAACCCAGGACCGAGGGAAAAGTGTCATTGGTCACTGGAGAAAAAGCCCTAATTCAGAAAACATTATACCCCTATAATGCACTCACAGATCTTTAACCCTCCTACAGCCCTGAGACATTTTTTGATGTTTTGCACCGTTTTTTTTTTGTGGATAACTTTTGCTGTGTTGATTCAAATGGCGTAGATTTTGTCCTCTTAAAAATGTGTCTAAAAATACTCACACCTCTAACCCTAAGACATTTTTTTGTGCCATTGACTCCCATTAAAACGTTATTTTTATAGTACTCTGTCACTGCAATATAATTTTACATTGTTATCAATTATTTCATGGATTCATGATAGTGAGGGATTGGAATTTTAGTTTTTATTGTTTTTCACTAGGTGGCGCCATTCCCCCATCTATGGTAGACAGAGGTATAAATGTGGAGATGGCCACATTAGTGTTTGTATAAATGATCAAGACTACAAGGCAAATAAAAAACATTTTTTGAACTAAAATGATTTGGGTGTGTTTTTGTCATAAATTGGTGTGAAAGTGTTTGTTGAGAAATGAGTTTGTTTGTGTTTGCGTGAGCACAAATCCAAAATGTAGTTCTTACAGAGATGTGCACATCAGGGCAAAGTAGAAAAGGTCCCAGACTGAGCAGAGGCAGAGGTTTGTGCTGGAGGTGTCTGCACCACACAAACTGGAATTTAAGGGGTAAAATTTCATAAACAGAATAAATTTTTGCTGTGTATGATGAGGACTGAAGTTAATCATTGTAACCATAAAAAAAAAAAAATGGAATTATTGACCATTAGATAATTTTTCAATGGCAGTCTTTATTGGTGCACAGGGAGAAAGGTGAGAGTAAAAAGTGAGGGCTGTAGTTAAAATAACCAAGAATCACTGCTGTAAAATCCACCACCAAACCTTTAGGAGACCAAATGATAATGAGCTTGGTGGGAAAACAGTCTTTGCATAAAAAAAATGAATCGTAGAGAAATCCCAGGAGATTATCCACAGCTGACCGTAACATTCTCCCAAACATTATTCTGTCATTAAGTCTAATTTAAATCTGTCCGAGCCGCAGCCTTTCAGAATAAAATGACCTGCAATTTGAGAAAATAACTTCCAGGTTTCTGAACCAGACCAAAGGTTTCTCAGAGTCTGGTTTTTATTTGGACCAGGCCTGGATTTTAGGCAGGACTCAGGTCTGATGTGTGGATAACAGTGATTACACAGAACTGAGGAGATTAAAACAACACGGCGTTATTAAAGCGTCTGGGTCAGAGCTGAGGTTTACACCCGACACGTCTGCTGTAAACCAACCAAAGAGTGGTCCAGGGCCCAGTCCTGGCACCTGGGAAGACTTCTTATGGCCCTCAGAGGCTTCCGTAGTCAGGGGTGTTGCTAATGGGCCTCCAGGTGCATTTCAGTCGCTTTGTCTTCACATTTACTCACTTTATCCTCTGCTCTCAAAACATAAGACTTACCCATTTGGTTTTTATAAGGAAACTCCTAAATTAATTCAAGATTTTAGTATATTGTCACTATTGAAATGAGAAATAAAGAAAAGCTATAATAATAATAATAATAATAATAATAATAATAATAATAATAATAATAATCAGAAGAAGAAGAATAGATACATAAATAATATTAATTTAAACATTTTAACCCCGTAGCACCCTCTGTTGCAAATATGCAGCATATAATTCAAAGGTCATGGCAAAAAAATTTAAAAAAGTTTTTTTTTTTTAAATGTATTAACTAATTCATGAATGCTGCTTACCAAAAATATTGACAAATTTTTGTTCTTACCCATCCCCGTTGACTAAAATTTAGCACTGATGATTTTTTCCAACAAATATTTCTATGTCTGGGTTTTTCCATATTATGCAAAATTGACTTTTCCTCTCTTTCTCCCAGGTTATAATGTTGTTCCCTTGTCTAAATGTTTTTGTAAAAAACACACAAAAATAAAAAAATTAAATAGTGTCAATGCAAAGTGGATTTTTTATGTCAAAAATCACCAACAACACTGATTTAGATGGATTTTTTGTAACAAAACACTACAACCAGTTTTAATGGATTTTAATGAGGGTTGGTTTTTGAATACGACGAAAAAAATTATCTCTAAAAATAACTTGTTTGTAATTTTTGACAGACCCAAGGCTGTAATACTCCCCTAAAAAAATCCACTTTGCATTGAGAATATTATACAGATTTCATTTTTTTTGTGTGTGTTTTACAAAAAATTGAGATGCTATTACATACACTGGTATAGAAAGGGTTAAACATTTGGTATTTATGATCAGTTTATTTAAAGATTTATGCAAAAAAAAGTAAAAAAAAATATGAATGTATAAAGTTTTTATGATGTTTTGTGACGGGGCACTTTTGTCTCTGAACAATAACAACAAAACTTTTTAAAACTGGGGAAAAGGTTAAGACCTGAGTGATTCCAGGTGGCTCTGTTTGTTTTAAAAATCAAAGAAATTATTAAAATGAAAAAAAAAAGAAAAGAAAGAAAGACTGCATTTATGGACAAAATAAATAAAAGTGTCGTGTCTCCCTGCGGAAAGTCCATTACCATGTTATTTCCATGTTTCCTGTCTGAGTTTAGAGTTTGTTTGGTTAATGACGGCTTTTAGCGCCTCACCTTTAAAAACCTCTAATGACCAGCAATTACCGAGCGCACAGGGGCCACGCTTTTAGAGCCACGATTAGACCGACCCTGAACCAGTCCTGGACCAGCTCTGAACCGGTCAGGAGGAAAAAAACACCAAGAAATTAAGATAAAAATATGTTTCCGGCCGAACGGATCACTCAAGAACAACTGTGAGGTTTATCTGTGCATGAGTGACGTGGCTTTGTGTGGCTCAGCTCTGGTGTTGTCGCGGTGATGGTTGGCCGTCTCTAACCTGTGCTGTTATTATGAAAGGAGCAGCAGTTTACAGTCAACGCCAACCCCAACGAAAAAGAAAAAAGTACTGCCCAAGAGGAGGTAAACAGTCGTTTGTCAAGTTAGCTGATGATTTAACTAAACTGCCAGTGTGAGGTAAAACTAAGGAGGCTGCCACGCAATATGTGCTGTGTGCAATTTACCACTGAATCCTAATTTAAGCACCGTATTTTCTGGACTATAAGAGTATAAGTGACACTAGCCAAAAAATGCATAATGAAGAAGAAAAAAACGTATTATTATTTAATATATAAGTCACACCTGAGTATACGTCGCACCCCTAGCCAGACGATGGAAAAAAGTGTGACTTATTGTCTGGAAAATACAGTAAGTGGGGAGATGGCATTATTTACTAATCAGCCTTGCCTTGTGCTAACACTGACATTAGCCTAGCACAGGGGTGTCCAAACTATGGCCCGGGGGCCAAATGTGGCCTGCAGACTATTTTTTATTGGCCCTTGGACTTCATTCACAATTGGCCCAAATTGCCACAGGTAGCACTGTTTACTGCAAGGTTTGAAATGCAGGTAAAAAAATTAATTTGTGTGAGATGTACCTGGCATTAAGAAAGAAAAAATAGAAATTAATGGTTGGTGGCGCCAAAAAAATGTGACATCTTTTGTGGTGATGCAAAATATGACGCCTCGACTGAGTGGCCCTCCTGCACATTTATTTTTCAGTATGTGGCCCTCAAGGAAAAAAGTTTGGACACCCCTGGCCTAGCACAGAGCTGAAGCTAAGTAAATCACAGTAAAAGTATCATAATGCATTTCTAATACAGAAACTCCAAATTAGCATACTCCTTTTACAAAAGTACATGATTCAATTTGAAAAAAATTACACCCAAAGTTACGTCCTTGCTTATAATACACTATATAATACATTAATACATATAATGTACAGTGAAGCCCGAAATTATTCATACCCCTGGCAAATTCTGACTTAAAGTTACTTTCATTTACAAGCTTTTTTTTGACTGGAAATGACACAGGCTTCTCCCAAAAGATAATGAGACGATGTAAAAGAGGTTTCACTGTGGAAAAAAATATTTCTCAGCTTTTTTTTTTTTTACATTTGAACAAAAAGTGTCATGTTGGTTGGCTGTTATGTTTTAACAGGATAAGTTTCTTGCTACTACAGTACACCAGTATCTTGTAATGACAATTACAAGATAATAATGATAAATTAGGATCACCTCATTGATAATCTCACGTATTTTAAGAAATATTACAAAATGAAAAATAAAAATGTTGGGATGGTTTTAAAAATGTGAATAAAATGAAAAGTTTCAAATCACATGAGCCAATATTTTATTCCCAATGTAAGAAAATAAATGTTTACACCGAGAAATCTGACGCTTTTATCACAAAATTAGCTCATTTCAAATGTGAAGGTTTACCTCAGGTCTCAGTTGGGACAGGGGCAGGTTTACCTCAGGTCTCAGCTGGGACAGGGGCAGGTTTACCTCAGGTCTCAGTTGGGACAGGGGCAGGTTTACCTCAGGTCTCAGCTGGGACAGGGGCAGGTTTACCTCAGGTCTCAGTTGGGACAGGGGCAGGTTTACCTCAGGTCTCAGCTGGGACAGGGGCAGGTTTACCTCAGGTCTCAGTTGGGACAGGGGCAGGTTTACCTCAGGTCTCAGCTGGGACAGGGGCAGGTTTACCTCAGGTCTCAGTTGGGACAGGGGCAGGTTTACCTCAGGTCTCAGCTGGGACAGGGGCAGGTTTACCTCAGGTCTCAGCTGGGACAGGGGCAGGTTTACCTCAGGTCTCAGTTGGGACAGGGGCAGGTTTACCTCAGGTCTCAGCTGGGACAGGGGCAGGTTTACCTCAGGTCTCAGCTGGGACAGGAGCAGGTTTACCTCAGGTCTCAGTTGGGACAGGGGCAGGTTTACCTCAGGTCTCAGTTGGGACAGGAGCAGGTTTACCTCAGGTCTCAGCTGGGACAGGGGCAGGTTTACCTCAGGTCTCAGTTGGGACAGGGGCAGGTTTACCTCAGGTCTCAGGTGGGACAGGGGCAGGTTTACCTCAGGTCTCAGTTGGGACAGGAGCAGGTTTACCTCAGGTCTCAGTTGGGACAGGAGCAGGTTTACCTCAGGTCTCAGTTGGGACAGGGGCAGGTTTACCTCAGGTCTCAGTTGGGACAGGGGCAGGTTTACCTCAGGTCTCAGTTGGGACAGGGGCAGGTTTACCTCAGGTCTCAGTCGGGACAGGAGCAGGTTTACCTCAGGTCTCAGTTGGGACAGGGGCAGGTTTACCTCAGGTCTCAGCTGGGACAGGGGCAGGTTTACCTCAGGTCTCAGTTGGGACAGGGGCAGGTTTACCTCAGGTCTCAGTTGGGACAGGGGCAGGTTTACCTCAGGTCTCAGCTGGGACAGGGGCAGGTTTACCTCAGGTCTCAGTTGGGACAGGGGCAGGTTTACCTCAGGTCTCAGTCGGGACAGGGGCAGGTTTACCTCAGGTCTCAGCTGGGACAGGGGCAGGTTTACCTCAGGTCTCAGTCGGGACAGGGGCAGGTTTACCTCAGGTCTCAGCTGGGACAGGGGCAGGTTTACCTCAGGTCTCAGTTGGGACAGGGGCAGGTTTACCTCAGGTCTCAGTTGGGACAGGGGCAGGTTTACCTCAGGTCTCAGGTGGGACAGGGGCAGGTTTACCTCAGGTCTCAGTTGGGACAGGAGCAGGTTTACCTCAGGTCTCAGTTGGGACAGGAGCAGGTTTACCTCAGGTCTCAGTTGGGACAGGGGCAGGTTTACCTCAGGTCTCAGTTGGGACAGGGGCAGGTTTACCTCAGGTCTCAGTTGGGACAGGGGCAGGTTTACCTCAGGTCTCAGTCGGGACAGGAGCAGGTTTACCTCAGGTCTCAGTTGGGACAGGGGCAGGTTTACCTCAGGTCTCAGCTGGGACAGGGGCAGGTTTACCTCAGGTCTCAGTTGGGACAGGGGCAGGTTTACCTCAGGTCTCAGTTGGGACAGGGGCAGGTTTACCTCAGGTCTCAGCTGGGACAGGGGCAGGTTTACCTCAGGTCTCAGTTGGGACAGGGGCAGGTTTACCTCAGGTCTCAGTTGGGACAGGAGCAGGTTTACCTCAGGTCTCAGTTGGGACAGGGGCAGGTTTACCTCAGGTCTCAGTTGGGACAGGGGCAGGTTTACCTCAGGTCTCAGTTGGGACAGGGGCAGGTTTACCTCAGGTCTCAGTCGGGACAGGAGCAGGTTTACCTCAGGTCTCAGTTGGGACAGGGGCAGGTTTACCTCAGGTCTCAGCTGGGACAGGGGCAGGTTTACCTCAGGTCTCAGTTGGGACAGGGGCAGGTTTACCTCAGGTCTCAGTTGGGACAGGGGCAGGTTTACCTCAGGTCTCAGCTGGGACAGGGGCAGGTTTACCTCAGGTCTCAGTTGGGACAGGGGCAGGTTTACCTCAGGTCTCAGTCGGGACAGGGGCAGGTTTACCTCAGGTCTCAGCTGGGACAGGGGCAGGTTTACCTCAGGTCTCAGTCGGGACAGGGGCAGGTTTACCTCAGGTCTCAGCTGGGACAGGGGCAGGTTTACCTCAGGTCTCAGTTGGGACAGGGGCAGGTTTACCTCAGGTCTCAGTTGGGACAGGGGCAGGTTTACCTCAGGTCTCAGCTGGGACAGGGGCAGGTTTACCTCAGGTCTCAGTTGGGACAGGGGCAGGTTTACCTCAGGTCTCAGATGGGACAGGGGCAGGTTTACCCTCAGGTCTCAGCTGGGACAGGGGCAGGTTTACCTCAGGTCTCAGATGGGACAGGGGCAGGTTTACTTCAGGTCTCAGTTGGGACAGGGGCAGGTTTACTTCAGGTCTCAGTTGGGACAGGGGCAGGTTTACTTCAGGTCTCAGTTGGGACAGGGGCAGGTTTTCTTCAGGTCTCAGTTGGGACAGGGGCAGGTTTACTTCAGGTCTCAGTTGGGACAGGGGCAGGTTTACTTCAGGTCTCAGTTGGGACAGGGGCAGGTTTTCTTCAGGTCTCAGTTGGGAGAGGGGCAGGTTTACCTCAGGTCTCAGTTGGGACAGGGGCAGGTCAGACTTCTGACCAATAGGAATGCAGCAGGAAATCACGTTACCAGGGCGTCGTCATAGAAACAACAACACTCCCAGTACAGCGTCCCACAATGGAGGAGGTAACGTGTGTGTCCTGAGTTGGACACTTTCGGCTAAAATTCTGTTACTTTTTTATCTTCAACAGGTCATAAAATCACTCATTTATTATCTTCATTAATGCAAATTGTATAAAATAAAAGCACATTTTCTTACGTTTATAACGATATATTGGTTGGATAGTTTCTTTTACAGATATTTTATTGCGGCCGTATGAAAGAGCGCTTTTGTCCGAGGTTTAAGCTCGGCAGAGCTAAGGCCCTGAGTGGGATACGCTCACCTTTCTGGCATTTTTGGACTTATTTGTTGTTCTTTTCGCTTGTGATTGGCTCTAATTTAAGGCTGGGATATTTACGTTCACAAATCTTCACATCCGGTTCTTTGTTTCCATCGTTTAAAATTAGATCGTGGGCTAAGCTAACGTTAATCAGAAAATCACAAGACGGACAAAGTTAGCTACAAAAACACTAAGATAAATACACAGAGATTACCACAGAGCATCTACCGTTAGCCA